>JZKD02S1347018.1:654278-692222 GCA_000966675.3 Picea glauca | reverse complement strand
GATCATTTAAATGAATTTAATATGGTTACTAATCAACTAAGTTCTGTAAAAGTGGACTTTGATGATGAGGTCAAGGATCTTCTAATCCTGTGCTCATTTCTAGAAAGATGGAATGGCTTGGTCATGGATGTAATTGATTTTTTATCTGGTTCAAACACTCTAAAATTTGATGATGTTGTTGGTGTTATCCTTAGTGAGGAAATGTGACAGAAAAACACAGTTGAGACATCAGGTAATGCGTTAAACATGGATAACATGGGAAGATAAAATGATAGAGGAAATGGATTAGGGAACCATGGGAATTCTAGGAAGGGCAGATCCAACTCCAGACTGGGAAATATAAAGTCGTGGAAATGTGGGAAGAAAGGACATCTAAAGAAAGACTGAAGAGCTCTAAAGAAACAAAGAGATGGAAAACAAGAGGAACATCAAGAAGCAAATGTAACAGGTGATGTGTTACAATATTCTTTGATTCTTTCTATATATAATATTTTTGAGTTTTGGGTAGTAGATTCAGGTGCTTCATTTCATGTCACACCCCATAGGAAACATTTTCTAGACTATGTTCAAGGTGATTTTGGACAGGTTCATTTGGGTGATGATGCACCATGTGAAATTGTTGGAATGTGAAAGGTACAAATAAAACAAAAGAATGGAAACCAATGGGTGTTGAAGGAAGTAAGAAATGTTCCATATCTAAGGAAAAATCTAATTTCAACATAGAAGTTGGAAAGTAAAGGTTGTGTATCCATATTTACAGATAAGGCACAGAAGGTCACCAAATGATCATTGGTGATAGAAAAAGGAGAGAAGGTAGGTACATTGTATTTATGTATTGGTAATACTAATTCTCCTATCTCTTTAGCTTCTATAGGAGTGGATACAACACTTTCGCATAATAAGCTTGGACACATGAGTGAGAAGGGGATGAATATACTTCACAAAAGAAATTTGTTGCCAAATATTAAACAAATTGATTTGGATTTCTGTGAGCATTGTGTTTATGGAAAACATAAGAGAGTTAGATTTCTCAGAGTCAAAAAAGAAAAGAAGAATGAAAGGTTAGAGCTTGTGCATACAGATGTATGGGGACGAACTCAAGTATCACATCTTGGTGGAATAAGTTATTATGTTACTTTTATTGATGATGTAACTAGAAAAACTTGGGTTTATTGCATTCGACAAAAATATGATGTTTTGTATAGTTTTAAGAAATGAAAAGCTTTGGTTGATAATGAGACAAGAAAAAGGTTGAAGTGTCTCAAATCAGACAATGGAGGTGAAAATTGCAGCAAGGAGTTTGATGATTACTTGCAGGTCATGTACAAAGATTAGTTGTAGGGAAAGAAACATGGAAAAGAAAACCTGAATACACAGTGCTTGATGTGATCACTGAAAAAGAAATTCCAAAGGTAACAGAAAATAAAAATGTACAACAACAGGAGCAGTAGGTACCTCAAACTCCTGCAAGTGTTGTTAGAAGATCTACCAGGTTAAGTAGACTCCCTGAACGATACTCTCCTTCATTATATTATTTATTGTTGACTGATTCTAGTGAACCAAAATGTTATGAAGAGGCAATGCAGGTAGACACTAAAAAGAAGTGGGAGAAAGGCATGAAAGAGGAAATGAATTCCTTGGTAAATAACTAGACTTGGGTCTTGGTTTAGTTGTCTGTAGGAAAAAGAGCATTGTAGAATAAATGGGTTTACAAGTTCAAGGAAGAAGATGGAGGAAAAAAATGCTACAAGGCTAGAATTGTTGTAAAAGGGTTTGCTAAAAATAAAGGTATAGATCTTGATAAAATATTTTATCCTATTGTTAATATGACTTCAATTAGGACTATTTTGTGGCAGTAGAAGATTTTCATCTTGAATAGTTAGATGTAAAACCAAATTTTCTCCATGGGGATTTGGAGGAAGAGATTTATATGCAGCAGCCACAGGGGTATGAGGTCAAAGGGAAGGAGAATTTGGTATGCATGTTGAAGAAGAGTTTTAATGGCCTAAAGCAAGCCCCAAGGCAATGGTATTTGAAGTTTGACAGGTTTATGACAAAACAAGGTTATAGTAGATCTCATTATGATCACTGTGTTTATTTTAAAAGGCTAGAAAATGGAAGCTATATTATCTTTATGCAGATGACATGCTTGTTGTACAGTCTAATATGTAGGATATAAATTTTCTCAAGAAGAAATTAGCTAATTCATTTGTGATGAAGGATTTGGGTGCTACAAAGAAAATCCCTGGTATGAGAATAACAAGAGACATGAAAAATCAGAAATTGACATTGTCTCAGGGTGAGTACATAGAGAAGGTGTTGGAGAGTTTTAGAATGCAGAATGAAAAACCAGATAGTACACCTTTGGCTAACCATTTCAAATTAACTAAGAAAATGTGTCACAAGACACATGAGGAGATAGAATACATGTCCAGGGTCCCTTATTCATCAACGGTTGGAAGCTTGATGTATGCGATGGTTTACACAATACCAGATATTGCACATGCAGTGGGAGTTGTGAGAAAGTATATTAACAATTCATGTAAAGAACATTGGGAGGCAATAAAGTGGATTCTCAGGTATTTGAGAGGTACTTCTAGTCATGCATTATGTTTTGGAGGTTCAGACACTCATCTAAAGGGAGATGTTGATTCAGATATGGCAGGTGATAAAGATAGCAGGAGGAGCACCATAGGGTATGCTTTTACTGTAGGTGGAATAACAACAAGTTGGATTTAAAAATTACAAAAGGTTGTTCCACTTTCAACAACAAAAGAATATTATGTTGTTTCTACAGAGGCTAGTATAGAAATGATTTGGTTACATAGGTTTATGGAGGAATTGGGAAATAAAAAGGAGAATAACAGGTTGTACTATGACAATGAGAGTGCCTGTAATATTCAAAATATAAAATAGTATGAGAACATAAATAATTAGCTAGAAATGGCAGATAAACAATGATATAATCATAACTATGTTACAATAATACCAGCATAATACCAAAATAACACCAGAAAAAGCACTTTGATTACTGAGAGCAATGTTCACTTTCCTCTTTGAAGGGGAAACCTCCAGCAGATCAGAGCTCTATTACAATAATATCCAAGAAAAAACTTCGCATACCCTCTACTCCTATTTATACTAAATATGTCTATCCAAAAGACAATCTAGAGGAAGATCCTTCTAGAAGTGGAAGCTTCTATTAGGTCTTCTTACATTTGACTTATTCTTCCTTATTGCTAGGAATTATTAATATTGACCTTTATTACATGGAAATATATTATTCTACCTACGTGAGGGGTTAGGTCCCTAACATGTACTCCCCCTTATAAACAACCTTGTCCTCAAGGCTTGAGATGAGGAAATTGCTGCAGAATGGTAGCTGGTTCCCAAGTGGCATCTATTGGAGTTATATACTTTCACTGGACTAACACTTCCTTGATGGTGTGCTGACATAGACGATGCTCACATTGGTCCAAAACTGCTTGTGGATGTAGCCAAATGGAGCCTTCTTCGTCCAACTCGGGAAGGTTGGTTTGAGTTTGGCACTTAGTTCCAATCACCTTCTTTAAGAAAGAAACATGAAAAACATGATGGAGCTTATAATGACTAGGAAAAGCTAACTGATAAGCCACATGTCCCACACAATTGAGAATGGTATAAGGACCATAAAATTTGGGCGCCGGTTTCTGACAATGGTGAGCCTCGAGGGAATTTTTCTTATAAGGTTGCAGTCGAAGAAACACCTGATCTCATTCTGCAAATTGACATTCAAAGAGACCTTGATATGCTTGTTGCTTCATGCAATTCTGGGCCATGAACAAATTCTCTTTGAGGGTACGGAGAATAGCCTCTCAAACTGTAAGCATTTGGTCAACCGCTTGGACCTTCGAGAAACTTGGTAAGTATGAGAGAACTGAATGTGGATTTTGTCAATATACCACTTCAAAAGGAGTCATGTGGGTAGCTGTATGGTAAGAAGTGTTGTACCACCATTCAAATAGTGGTAACCATTGATCTTTTTAATTTTTCCTTTCTGGTGCAAAACACTTCAAATATGTTTCCAAACACTTGTTGAGAACTTCATTTTGACCATCAGTCTAGGGATGATAAGTTGTGCTGATATGTAATTGGGTGCCTTGTAGCTTGAACAATTCTTGCAAAAAATTGCTGGTGAAAGTTGTGTTGCAATCAGAAACAATAGAATGAGGCATGCCATGAAGCTTGAAGACACGATCCATGAAAAGTTTAGCCACATTGCAGGCTGTAAATGGGTGTTGAAGAGCACAAAAATGAGCATACTTGGAAAGACGATCAACTACCACCATGATGAATGATTTATTGCCTGATTTAGGTAAGCCTATAATAAAATCCATAGAGATATCCCTCCAAATAGCAGGTGGAATCGGAAGCAGTTGTAGTGTGCCAGGATATTTGACTATTTCTCCCTTGGTGTGTTTACAAACATCACATTCTACCAAAAAATTGTGAACGTCCTATTTCATACCATCCCAGAAAAAAGAACATTTGACCCAGTGATAAGTTTTGGTAAACCTTGAGTGCCCAATGGTGGGTGTAGCATGAAGCTCAGAAAGTACTATGGATTTAAGTTTTGACTGTTTACATAAATACAAACGACCTTTGTATTGAACCTCATCATTGAGCCAAGAGTACGCTGGGGAAAATGGAGAATTGGCTTGAAATTGTTGTATCAGATGCGGACTTTTGGGATCATGTAGCCATTCCTGGTGAACAATTTGGAGCCAATATGGTACAATGAAGGAGAGAGAAAAAAGGGACCCTTCATCTTCATATTTTCTGGAAAGTGCATCAACAACCACATTGTGTTTGCCTTTCTTGTAAATGATATCATAATCATATCCAAAGATCTTAATCACCCATTTTTGTTGCTATGGGGAGGAAAGGCGTTGTTCCATAAAAAACTTGAGGATTTGATGATCTGTCTTAATTTGGAAGCATTGCCCCAATAGATAGGGCGCCAAAGCTTGATGGCATGAAAAATAGCCAACATTTCCTTTTCATAGATTGATTTGCCCAAATTTCACTCTGATAATTGTTTGTTGGTAAAGGCCAAAGGTCGACCCTCTTGCATAAGGACTTCTCCAATTCCTTTCCCAGAAGCATCACATTCCAGGACAAAGGTCTTTGTGAAATTAGGAAAGGCTAGGACTAGAGTGGTGCACATGGCCATCTTTAAGGTTTGAAAAGCCTAAGCAATTGTTGGAGTCTAAGTGAAAGAATTATTTTTAAGGAGAGCAGTGAGAGGTGATGCAATATTTCCATAATTCTTAACAAACTTGCAATAATAACCTGTTAAACCCATAAATCCACACAATATTTTGAGAGTCTTTGTGTGAGGCCAATCTTGCATAGCTTCAATCTTTTTAGGATCCACCCTGACACCAGCCTTGCCAACAATATGACCCAAGTACTCGACTTATGAGGCACCAAAAGAAAATTTATATTATTTGAGGAAAAGTTGGTACTGAGAGAGTAGATGGAGAACTCGATCCACATGATCAAGATGGGATGTCCAGGTTTTAATATAGATGAGGATATCATAAAAAAAAACTAAGACAAAATGATGGAAGACATGATTCATGAGGCTTTGGAAAGTGGAGGGAGCATTACACAAGCCAAAGGGCATGACCAAAAACTCACAAAGGCCCTCATGAGTTCTAAATGAAGTCTTAGGAATGTTTGCCTCATTCATACGTATTTGGTGGTAGCCAAAACAAATATCAAGTTTAGTAAAGAACTGGGCACCACTTAATTCATCTAAGAGGTCATCAATGACATGAATGGGAAATTTGTCTTGAATGGTGAGTTTGTTGAGGGTGTGGAAGTCAGGACACATGTGCCAAAAACCTTCTTTCTTAAGGACCATGACCACATGAGAAGAGTAGGGGCTCATACTAGGGAGGATAACACCCGCGTTGAAAAATTATTGAACAATTATCTCAATTTCATTTTTTGGGGAAAAGTGATGACAATAGGGATGGATATTGGGAGGAAGGCTTCCAAGGACAAGGGGAATGGAATGATCATGAACACCATGGAAAGGAGGGAGTCCCTACGGAGTGGAAAAAACCACTTGATGTTTAGAGAGGACGGATTGGAGGTCCTGTGGCACATAGGGTGTCTCAGTGACTTGAATGTTATGGAGTTGTGAAATAATGCCAGAATGAAATTTTTGGGCATCTTTTCCATGCGATGGGAACTGATGATCTCCTGGGAACTGAAAATGATGTCTTGGAACTTATGTTGTTGTCCCTCCTGGTCGAATTGCATGGTTAATTTCTTAAAATCCATGAGAATGGGACCCAAAGTCCTTATCCATTCTGCACCCAACACAATGTCACAACCACCCATGTCAATAGCAAACATATGAGATTTCATGTGGTACTGACTAATTTGGAGACACACATTTTCACAATGCCCTCCACATTTCATGGACCCTCCATTGGAAATCATGATTTGAAAATTATTGACGACAAAGATATAGCAATTAGTTTCTTGGGCAATGCAACGATGAATAAAATTATGGGTTCTTCCACTATCAACAAGAATGATGACCTTCTTATGCTTAATGTAACCAATTAGCTTGAGGGTTTGGGGAGAAGAGAAGCCAGTGAGAGCATTGAGGGAAATGATCGGTTCTACTTTGGGAGGGTCTGAGGGAGGGGTCATGTCAGTGGGTTCAGGTGAAACGACCACAAGGGGAGTCTCAACATTGTCTTCTGAAACATTCTCTTAGATTTCCATAAAAATATTTTGTTCCTTACACTTGTGCCCAGGAAAATATTTGTCATCACAATTATAACAAAGGCCTTTGAGTTGGCATTCAACCATTTCTTCCTTGGTCAATTTCTGGATCTTTAGTGGAGTAGAAGGAGGAGTGAGAGTGACTGGTTTAGTGCGAGGAATAAATGAGGGTTTTCAGTTTTGAGAATATACGACTTGTTGTGCTTTGTTAGCTCTTTTAGTAGCATCCACCTAACTTTGAGGCTGAGCCATGAGGACATGGGAACAAATCTCATCCTTGAGGCCACTGATAAAACATTCTCGGAAAAAAACATCAGACATGCCCTCTATACGGAAAGCCAATCACTCAAATGCGGCTATAAAGTCTTCCACTGTGCCAGATTGTTTCAACTTTGTCAAACGGCCTAAATGGTTGGTGTCAGTGTCAAAGCGTTCTTAAAGCTCCGCCACAAAGTGTGTCCAAGCCACATACCCTTGGCATACATTTTTTCTCCATTTCCACCATTGCCAACGTTCTTGATCTAAATGGAGAACACCATACCGAAGTTTGGAAAACTCATATGTGATGCCATACAAAGAGAAATAATGTTCCATTTGAGTTACCTAGCCAATGGGATCTGAGCCGTCAAATTTGGTCACATCCATACGTGAAAGGCGTAGGTCATGTTGAAAGTGATGGGGATGAAAAGTCTGGGAATGAGAGGAAGTTTCACATTCGGTTTGCAAAGGTGGGTCAGATGAAGGAAGATCTATAGGAATATGCAGCTTGGTGTAGATCAT
This sequence comes from Picea glauca, assembly GCA_000966675.3. NCBI lineage: Eukaryota > Viridiplantae > Streptophyta > Pinopsida > Pinales > Pinaceae > Picea > Picea glauca. The sequence continues at coordinate 684,656 of JZKD02S1347018.1, read as the reverse complement.
CGTAGTGAAGGAGACAAAATAGGTATTGAATGATTCAAGCTGGGTAGCGAGGTCTTGTTTGAGGTCCTCTATTTTGCCGTTGATGGAGGAATGCATGTTTTTATTGATGGTGGAAACATCGAAACTGATTTGTCTTACTTCTTGCCGGGTTTCTATGAAATTAGAGTACAAGGAATTGAAGCGAACTTCCAAGTCTTGGCTATGGGTGTGGGCCATGATGAAGAGGGAACACGAAAAGGGGCAGGTGAGACCACACCAAAACTGGGTTATGGGTGAAGTGTATCACAACGATCAGGGCGACAAGTGGAATCCAATGGGGTAAATCCTAAATAATGGTGTTGGAAGGTGGTTGGGTCCACTAGAAAAAAAATTTGCTGAAAAATGATAGGTATGATTACGATAAGGGTGAAGAGAGGAATCCAACGTGATAGATCTCAAATAATGGTGCTGACAGGGTCCAAATTTTTTTTTACTCCTGCAGATTTATACTTCGATTTAAAGAATACTGCAGTGATGGAATTACCAAATGCTTCACATGAAGAAATGTGTAGTAATTTCGTAACCCGAATGCATGAGACACAATTACGTGGAAATAGATCTTTTCTGTTCTATTTTTGTTTCTGTCCCAAGGGTTAGGGTATTCAAGGGTTCTGCAGAGAAGGTTTTTCCCTGTGCTATATCTCTTTTGATATGCGTGTGAGGTCCAACAATAGTACTCGACCCAATATCTCAAGGAACCAACTAAGGAGGCTATATCGTGCCCTTAGTTGTACTACCCGACTACCCAAGTACTAGAGATTATATTTCCAAGTGTTGTTCTCAGTGGAACTATAGCAGTCAGGAGGCCGATCAGTTTATCTATGGAGGCATTCAAGAGATCTAGGCCAATTTGTATATAGGTGTTGTTTGATGCACTACCACTCGAAGGGGTACCAACATGGGCTACAAGGGTGGCCAACAGATGTGTACTTAAGTACCCCTTGTATTTCCTGCATGTATGAATCCCCGACCGTGGGTTTATGCACGTAACACCAAATCTTTGTAGCTTAAAGACGTCAGAATACGTCTCTACCCTGAAAAAAATTTAACCACAATTTTCTTCCGAGGAAGGTTCTCTGATACCACTTTTAATATTCCAAATACACAATAGTATGCATAACATAAATAATTAGCTATAAATGGCATATAAAAAATGATATAACTAGACCTATGCCACAATAATACCATAATATTACCGGAATAACACTAGAAATAACACTTTGATTACTGAGAGAAATGTTCACTTGCCTCTTCGAGGGGGAAACCTCCAGCATAGCATAGCTCTATTAAAATAATATCCAAGACAAAGATTCTCATACCCTCTACTCCTATTTATACTAAATATGTCTATCCAAAATAACAATCTAGAGGAAGATCCTTCTAGAAGCAGAAGCTTTTATTAGGTCTTCTTACATTTGACTTATTCTTCCTTATTGCTAGGCCTTATTAATATTGACCTTTATTACACAGAAATATATTATTATACCTACGTGAGGGGTTAGGTTCCTAAAAATTCCATTCCTCTTGCAAAGAACTTGGCCTTCCATTCAAAGACTAAGAATATACAGCTCAGGTACCATTTCATACAATCCGTCTTGGAAGATGAACATTTGAAGTTGGAAAAGATACATACTAGCCAAAATTTTGCAGAGATGTTAACAAAGGGAGTAACTAGGGAGAAAATGAGTTCCTGCTCAGTTTCAGTTGTTCTTCAAGCATGAAGGTGAAGATGAGAATTTTTTTAGGTCCAATATGGAGTATAGTCCAACAAGTACATCAGTAGTGGAGTTGTTTTGATCAGTCTCCAAGTGGGAGATTGTTGGTTGTGGAGCCTGATTATCTTCCTAATTCAAAGGTTTGTTCAACCGTGATTCAACCCCATTCCCTAATGGGGGTGGTGTGGGAGTGGTTTCACCCCCACAACTATCTCTAAGGGGGTCCAAGGGGGGGCGATGAATTTTTTTTGTAGCCCCTCCCTGGCGAGGGATTCAGGGGCACCGCCCTTGAACCAAAAAATTGGGAAAAATTTCCTTGTAAAATGTTGTAATTTCATAGTCAATCTAGACTGTTCATTATAAGGTCACAGATATTACGATAGAAGTTATTTTTAGGGTTTTTTTCCCTAGAAGGAAACCCTCTCTTATGAGGGAATTATATGGCAGTTGTGTATTATCGCGAATGTTGTATTACAAGAGAGGATATTGCGAGAGAAAGAAGAGCAATTTACATCGGTTGAGTTGTAGGTTGTATCCCTTCATTTTTCCGGATAATAAAATGGAAGGACTTGGCAATTTCTCTGGTGGAAATATCCCACATTGGGTGAACCACGTATATCTGTGTCTTTATTGTATTGTGTATCTTATGTGTTTTATTTCCCATTTGTTTCATTTTATTTCTCCGCGAATCTATTTTTCTAACAAGTGGTATCAGAGTGAAAGTTAACTCACAGGAAAAGAGGGTTCCTGGTTCTAGTGGGAGAAATGGCAAAAGATGGAAATTTTAGGGTCAAGAAATTTAACAGTCAAAACTACCAGTTATGGAAGATGCATATGCAAGATTATTTATATCAGAAGGATATATTCCTACCATTGGGTGGAATAAGAAAACAAGTTGACGACCATGAAGGATAAAGAATGGGAGGTTCTCGACATAAAGGCATTGGGAATGATATGACTGAGACTGGAAACTTCGATGGATTTCAATATTTCAAAAGAAAAGACAATGAAAGAAATGATGGATGCATTAGATAAACTATATGAAAAACCCTTAGTGTCTAATAATGTATTTATAATGAAGAGATTATTTAATATGAAGACGTGAGAAGGAGGGTCTATTGCAGATTATTTAAATGAATTTGATACAGTTACTAATCGACTAAGTTATGTAAAAGTGGACTTTGATGATGAGGTCAGGAATATTCTAATCTTGTGCTCATTGTCAGAAAGTTGGAAAGGCTTGGTCATGGTTTTAGATAACTCTTTCTCTAGTTCAAACACTCTAAAATTTGATGATGGTTTTGGTGTTATCCTTAGTGAGGAAATGCGATGGAAAAACACAGATGAGACATCAGGTAATTCTTTAAACATGGAGAACAGGGAAAGATAAAAGGATAGAGGAAAGGGCTTAGGGAATCGTGGTAATTCTAGGAAGGGAAGATACAAATCCAGAATGGGAAAGATAGAGTGGTGGAATTGTGGGAAGAAAGGACATCTGAAGAAATACTACAGAGCTCCAAAGAAACAAAGAAATGGACAATAAGAGAAAAATCAAGAAGCAAATGTAACATGTGATGTGTTACAAGATGCTTTGATTCTTTCTGTAGATAATATTTTTGAGTCTTGGTTAGTAGATTGAGGGGCTTCATTTCATGTCACACCCCATAGGAAACATTTTCTAGATTATGTTCAAGGTGATTTGGACAGGTTCATTTGGGTGATGATGCACCATGAAAAACTGTTGGAATGGGAAAGGTACAAATAAAGAAAAATAATGGAAACCAATGGTTGTTGAAAGAGGTAAGACATGTTCCAGATCTAAGAAAAAATATAATTTCAATAGGGCATTTGGCAAGTGAAGGTTGTGTATCCACATTTACAGATAAGGCGTGGGAGGTCACCAAATGATCACCGATGATAGAAAAGTGAGAGAAGGTAGGTACATTGTATTTATGTATTGGTAAAACTAATTATTCTATCTCTTTAGCTTCTATATGAGTGGATACAACACTTTGGAATCATAGGCTTAGACACATGAATGAGAAGGGGATGCAAATACTTCACAAAAGGAATTTGTTGCTAGATCTTAAACACATTGATTTGAATTTTTGGGAAAATTACGTTTACGAAAAAAAAAAGAGAGTTAGATTTATTAATGTTGGAAAAGAAAAGAAGAATGAAAAGTAAGAGCTTGTGCATACAGATGTATGGGGACCAGCTCATGTATCATCTCTTAGTGGCTCTCGTTATTTTGTTACTTTTATTGATGATGAAACTAGAAAAACTTTGGTTTATTGCCTTCGACAAAAATATTATGTTTTTGATACTTTTAAGAAATGGAAAGCTTTGGTTGAGAATGAGACAGGAAAAAGGTTGAAGTGTCTCAGATCAAACAATGGAGGTGAATATTGCAATAAGGATATCACTGAAAAAAAAAACCTATAATACACAGTGCTTGATGAGATCACTGAAAAATAAATTCCAAAGGTACCAGAAAATAAAAATGTACAACAACAGGAGAAACAGGTACCTCAAACTCCTACAAGTGTTGTCAGAAGATCTACTAGTTTAAGTAGACCCCCTGAACGATACTCTCCTTCATTGTATTATTTATTGTTCATTGATTCTAGTGAACCAAAATGTTATGAAGAGGCAATGCAGGTAGAAACTAAAAAGAAGTGGGAGAAAGGCATGAAAGAGGAAATAGATTCCTTGGTAAATAACCAGACTTGGGACTTGGTCCAATTGCCTGCAGGAAAAAGAGCATTGCAAAATAAATGGGTTTACAAGTTGAAGGAATAAGATGGAAGAAAAAAATAGTACAAGGCTAGACTTGTTGTAAAGCGGTTTGCACAAAAGAAAGGTATAGATTTTGATGAAATATTTTCTCCTATTGTTAAGATGACTTCAATTAGGACTATTTTAAGTCTTGTGGAAGTAGAATATTTGCATCTTGAACAATTAGATGTAAAAACATCTTTTCTCCGTGGGGATTTGGAGGAAGAGATTTATATGTAGAAACCATAGGGGTATGAGGTCAAAGTGAAGGAGATTTTGGTATGCGGGAAGAAGAAAATATTGTATGGCCTAAATCAAGCTCCAAGGCACTAGCATTTGAATTTTAATAGGTTTAACGCTGAACAAGGTTACAATAGATTTCATTCTCATTGCAATGTTTATTTTAAAAGGCTCGAAAATGGAAGCTATATTATCTTACTATTGTATGTAGATGGCATGCTTGTTGTAGGGTCTAATATGAAGGATATAAATTTTATCAAGAAGAAATTAGCTAATTCATTTGCGATGAAGTATTTAGGTGTTGCAAAGAAAATACTTGGTATGAGAATAACAAGTGACGGGAAAAATCACAAATTGACTTTGTCTCAGGGTGAATACATAGAGAAGGTGTTGGAGAGGTTTAGAATGTAGGATGCAAAACCAGTTAGTACACCTTTGGCCAAACATTTCAAATTAACTAAGGAAATGTGTCCCAAGACACATTAGGATATATAATACATGTTTAGGGTCCCTTATTCATCAATAGTTGATAGCTTGATGTATGTGATGGTTTTCACAAGAACAAATATTGCACATGCAATGGGAGTTGTGAGAAGGTATATGAAAAATCTAGGTAAAGAAAATTGGGAGGCAGTAAAGTGGATTCTCAGGTATTTGAGAGGTGCTAATAGTCATGCATTATGTTTTGGAGGTTCATACATTGTTCTACAGGGATATGTTGATTCATATCTGACAGGTGATAAAGATACCGGGAGGAGCACCACATGATATGTTTTTACTGTGCGTGGAACAATGGTAAGTTTGATTTCAAAACTACAAAAGGTTGTTTCACTTTAAACAACAAAAGCAGAGTATGTTGCTGCTACAGAGGCTAGTAAATAAATTATTTGGTTATAGAGGTTTATGGAGGAATTGGGAAAGAAGCAGGAGAATAGAAGGTTGTACCGTGACAGTGAGAGTGCGATTCATCTTGCAAAGAACTCAATCTTCCTTTCAAATAATAAGCATATTCAAATCAACTACCATTTCTTACAATTTGTGTTGGAAGATGGACATTTGAAGTTGGAAAAGATACATACTATCCAGAATCCTGCATAAATATTAATAAAGGGAGTAATCATGGAGAAATTGAGTTCCTGCTCAATTTTAGTTGGTCTTCAAGCATGAAGGCGAAGATGCGAAATTTGTCAGGTCCAAGGTGGAGTATGGTCCAACAGGTACATAAACAGTGGAGTTGTTGTGATCAGTCTCCAAGTGGGAGATTATTGGTTGTGGAGACTGATTATATTCCTAATTCAGAGGTTTGTTTCATCCATGCTTGGACCCCATTCCCTAATAAGGGGGTGTCATAGGGATTCCCCCCCACAACTTTTTCAAGGGGGGTCCAGGGGGCGAAGACAATTTTTGTAGCCCCTCTCTAGTGAGGGTTTCATGGGTATCGCCCCCGAAGCTAAATATTGGAAAAAATTATCTTGTAAAATATTGTAATTTCGTAGTCAATATGGATCGTTCATTATAAAGTCACAGATTTGATGACATAAGTTATTTTTATGGTTTTTTTCCCTAGAAGGAAACCCTCTCTTATGAGGGAATTGTATTGCGGCTTTGTATTATCTCGAATGTTGTATTATGAGAGAGGATACTGTGAGAGAAAGAAGAGGAAGTTAAAATAGTTGATTTGTAGGTTGTATCCCTTCATTTTTTTGGATAATAAAATGGAAGGACCTAAAAATTTATTTGGTGGACCTAGCCCACACTGGGTGAACTACATATATATGTGTCTCTATTGTATTGTGTATCTTTCGTGTTTTAATTCTGCATTTGTTTTATTTTATTGCCCCATGATCCTATTTACAAAAAAATGGTATCAAAGTGAAAGGTAACTCGCAGGAAAAGAGGGTTCTTGATTCAAGTGGGAGCAATGATAGAAGATGGAAAGTTTAGGGTCGAGAAATTTAACGACCAAAACTACCAGTTATGGAAGATGTAGATGGAATATTATTTATATCAGAATGATCTATTCTTACCATTGGTGATAATAGAAAAGAATTCAACGGCCATGAAGGAAGAAGAATTAGAGGTTCTCAACATAAAGGCACTGGGAATGATATAGCTAAGCCTGGCAGTGTCGATGGCTTTAAATATTTCAAAAGAGAAGACATCGAAGGAACCGATTGATGCATTAGCTAAACTATATGAAAAACCCTCGGCATCCAAAAAGGTATTTCTAATGAAGAGATTATTTAATATGATGTCAGAATGTGGGTCTGTTGCATATCATTTAAATGAATTTAATACGGTTACTAATCAGCTAAGTTCATTAAAAGTGAACTTTGATGATGAGGTTAGGGCTCTTCTAATCCTGTGCTCATTTCCAGAAAGATGGAATGGCTTGGTCATGGCTGTAAGTAAGTCTATCTTTGGTTCAAACAATCTAAAATTTGATGATGTTGTTGGTGTTATCTTTAGCAAGGAAATGCGATGGAAAAGCACAGGTGAGACATCAGGTAATGCATTAAACATGGAGATCATGAGAAGACAAAATGATAGAGGAAAGGGCTTAGGGAAACACGAGAATCATAGGAAGGGAATATACAAATCTAGTCTGAGACTGATAGAGTGGTGGAATTGTTGGAAGAAAGGACATCTGAACAAATACTACAGAGTTCCAAAGAAACAAAGATATGGACAACCAGAGAAAAATCAAGAAGCAAATGTAACAGGTGATGTGTTACAAGATGATTTGATTCTTTCTATAGATAATATTTTTGAGTATTTGGTACTAGATTCAGGGGATTAATTTCATGCCACACCCCATAGGAAACAATTTCTAGATTATGGTCAAGGTGATTTTGGACAGGTTCATTTGGGTGATGATGCAACATGCAAAATTGTTGGAATGGGAAAGGTACAAATAAAGAAAAATAATGGAATCCAATGGTTGTTGAAAGAGGTAAGACATGTTTCGGATCTAAGAAAAAAATTGATTTCAACTGGGCAGTTGGCAAGTGAAGGTTGTGTATCCATATTTACAGATAAGGCATGGAAGGTCACCAAAGGATCACTAGTGATAGCAAAAGGAGAAAAGGTAGGTACATTGTATTTATGTATTGGTATTATTGATTGTTCTATCTCTTTAGCTCCTACAGGAGTGGATACAACACTTTGGCATCATAGGCTTAGAAACATGAGTGAGAAGAGAATGAAAATACTTCACAAAATAAATTTGTTCCTGGATCTTAAACAAATTGATTTGGATTTCTGTGAGCATTGTGTTTATGGAAAACATAAGAGAGTTAGATTTCTAAGAGTCAGAAAAGAAAAGAAGAATGAAAGGTTAGAGCTTGTGCATACAAATGTATGGGTATCAACTCAGATATCATCTATTGGTGGCTCTCGTTATTATGTTACTTTTATTGATGATACAACTAGAAAAACTTGGGTTTATTTCATTCGTCAACAATATGATGTTTTTGATACTTTTAAGAAATGGAAAGCTTTGGTTGAGAATGAGATAGGAAAAAGGTTGAAGTGTCTCAGATCAGAAAATGGAGGTGAATATTGCAGCAAGGAGTTTGATGATTATTGTTCATACCATGGGGTTCGTAGAGAGAAAACATTTTCAGGAACACCACAAGAAAATGGTGTGTCAGAAAGTATGAACAGGACAATCATGGAGCGTGCAAGGAGTATGCGATTACATGTTGGGTTTCGCTTACAGTTTTGGGAAGATGTTGTAGATATTGTTGTTTACTTAATGAAAAGAGGACCTTAAAGCTCTTTGGATGGTGGAATTCTAGAGGAGGCATGGACATGTAAAAAGTTAAACTATTATTTTTTGAAGACTTTCGGTTGTGAAGCATTTGTCCATATTGATAAAGAAAATAGAACAAAGCTTGAGGAAATATCCAAGAAGTGTTCCTTAATTGGATACGATGTTAATGATTTTAGTTATCACTTATGGGATTATGAAAATAACAAAATAATTAGGAGTAGAGATGTCATATTAAATGAGAAGGTCATGTACAAAGATCAATTGCAGGGAAAGAAACAAGAAAAACAAAAACCTGAATACATAGTGCTTGATGAGACCACTAAAAAAGAAATTCCAAAGATACAAGAAAATCAAAATGTACAACAACAGGAGAAGCAGGTACCGCAAACTCCTGCAATTTTTGTTAGAAGATATACCAGGTTAAGTAGACCCCCTGAATGATAATCTCCTTCATTGTATTATCTATTGTAAACCAATTCTAGTGAACGAGAATGTTATGAAGAGGCAATGTAGGTAGACACTAAAAAGAAGTGGGAGAAAGGCATGAAAGAGGAAATGGATTCCCTTGTAAATAACCAGAATTGGGACTTGGTTTAGTTTCCTGCAGGAAAAATAACATTGCAAAATAAATGGGTTTACAAGTTGAAGGAATACTATGGAGGGAAAAATGATACAAGGCTAGACTTGTTGTAAAGGGGTTTGCACAAAAGAAAGGTATAGATTTTGATGAAATATTTTCTCCTATTGTTAAGATGACTTCAATTAGGATTGTTTTAAGTCTTGTGGTAGTAGAATATTTTCATCTTGAACAGTTAGATGTAAAACCATATTTTATGCATGGGGATTTTGAGGAAGAGATTTACATGCAACATGCATAGGGGTATGAGGTCAAAGGAAAGGATAATTTGGTATGTAGGTTGAAGAAGAGCTTGTATGGCCTAAATAAATCTCCAAGGCAGTGATATTTGAAGTTTGACAGGTTTGTGACAAAACAAGGTTATAGTAGATGTCACTCTGATCACTGTGTTTATTTCAAAAGGCTAGAAAATGGAAGCTATATTATCTTACTATTGTATGTAGATGACATGCTTGTTGTAGAGTCTAATATGTAGGATAAAAATTTTCTCAAGCAGAAATTATCTAATTCATTTGCGATGAAGGATTTGGGTGCTGCAAATAAAATCCTCGATATGAGAATAACAAGAGACAAGAAAAATCACAAATTGACATTATGTCAGGGTGAGTACATAGAGATGGTGTTGGAGAGGTTTAGAATACAAAATGAAAAACCAGTTAGTAAACCTTTGGCCAACCATTTCAAGTTAACTAAGGAAATGTGTCCCAAGACACATGAGGAGATAAAATACATGTCAAGGGTCACTTATTCATCAACAATTGACAACTTGATGTATGCGATGGTTTTCACAAGACCGGATATTGCACATGTAGTGGGAGTTGTGAGCAGGTATATGAACAATCCCTGTAAAGAAAATTGGGAGGAAGTAAAGTGGATTCTCAGGTATTTGAGAGGTACTTCTAGTCATGCATTGTGTTTTGGAGGTTTAGACACTATTCTACAAGGATGTGTTGACTCAGATATGACAGGTGATAAAGATAGCACAAGGAGCACCACATGGCATTTTTTTACTGTAGGTGGAACATCAGTAAGTTGGATTTGAAAAATAAAAAAGGTTGTTGCACTTTCAACAACAGAATAAAAGTATGTTTCTGCTACAGATGCTAGTAAAGAAATTATTTGGTTACATAGGTTTATGGAGGAATCGGGAAAGAAGTAGGAGAATAGAAGGTTGTATTGTGATAGTGAGAGTGCCATTCATATTGCAAATAACTCAACCTTCAACTCAAATACTAAGCATATAAAAATCAGGTACCATTTCATACAATCTGTCTTGGAAGATGAACATTTGAAGTTGGAAAAGATACATACTAGACAAAATCCTACAGACATGTTAACAAAGGGAGTAACCAATGAGAAACTGATTTCCTACTCAGTTTCAGTTGGTATTCAAGCATCAAGGTGAAGATGAGAATTTTTATAGGTCCAAGGTGGAGTATAGTCCAATAGGTACATCAGTAGTGGAGTTGTTGTGATCAGTCCCCAAGTGGGAGATTGTTGGTTGTGGAGCCTGATTATCTTCTTAATTCAAAGGTTTGTTTCAGCCGTGTTTGGACCCCATTTCCTAACGAATGGGTGTGGGGGTGCTTACCCCCCCACAAATGTCACCGGGGGGGTCTAGGAGGGGTGGAGACAATTTTTGTAGCCCCCCTTGGTGAGGGATTTGAGGGCAGCGCCCCTGAAGGGAAATATTGGTAAAAATGGCCTTGTAAAATATTGTAATTTCATAGTCAATATGGACCATTCATTATAAGGTCACATATCTAACAATATAAGTTGTTTTTAGGGATTTTCCCCTAGAATAAAATCCTCTCTTATGAGGGAATTGTATTGTGACTGTGTATTATCGCAGATGTTGTATTCTGAGAGAGGATACTGCGAGAGAAAGAAGAGGAAGTTACAATTGTTGAGATGTAGGTTGTATCCCTTCATTTTGCTGGATAATAAAAAGGAAGGACCTGTAAATTTCTCTTGTGGACGTAGCCCACACTGGGTGAACCATGTATATCCGTGTCTCTATTGTATTGTGTATCTTTTGTGTTTTATTTCCGCATTTTTTTTATTTTATTTCTCTGTGATCTTGTTTTTCTAACATTCATTCCATAGTGTCAAATAAAAATCCATAAAGAGTGCCATGTTCTTTGTATTTGTATTTCATAACTAAAGAAAAGAGAGCAAAGAATAGGCATCACCTTCTAGTTGGGTTTTCTCCCATATCAGATTACCTAGGTCACAGATCTATATTCATTTGTGTGGATGTTGTGTTGATTTGCTTGTTCTTTCATTTTCAATTTCAATTATTTCCATAAATTTGAGCAATAAGATAGTATAATAACTATAAGATATAAGGAAATAAATTGCATAGTAATATATTTTAGAATATTGCAAGATCTGTTGTGACGAATTGTTCCAATGGAATATCCATGGTAGTCTAGAGATTGTATTGGTATCAAAGCATTTTTCTTTGGGGATTTTGTGAGAAGTTGTAATATCTATGACTTGGCTTAGTAAGGAAGTTAGAGAAACATAGCCATGGAAAATGATTCCAACCATAAAAACCCTATGTATGTAGTAGAAGAGTGATTTGTGATGTTGGAAGAAAAATTTGATGATATCTCTTACAACATGGCCCTCCTCATGGTGGCTCTAGCGAACAAGTTTGGAAATTTTGAGGAGGTTGGTGGCTCTAACTCAAAAGTTGGATCAGATGAGAAATTGGGAGATAGTGAAGACCTAGAAAAGAAGTTGAAGAAAGAGCCTAAGAAAAAGCAACCAAGTTCCAGTGCCATCACTCCATAACCTCTATTTGAAATATAAGAAAAAGTGGACATCAAACCTTGCCAATGTGAGATTTATCTCATTAAGTTGAATCATTGGTTGCAACAGATAAAAATGTATTTTGGAATCCATAACATAGATGAAGAGTAGAATATTTCATTTTCGTGACCAAAACTAGATGGCCATGCACTAACATAGTGGTAAAGTCACATGGAAACACTTAGGCTAGAGGGTGATCCACTAATAACTAAGTGGGAGGTGTTTAAAACCCTCGTTGAGTCCCATATCTACCCTATTGGGTATGTAGAGGATCAATGTATCTATTGGAATCACTTCAGACATAGTCAAGGGAAGAGTGTGCAAGGGAACACCATTAAGTTTAGGAAAATGGTGACTATGTTGGGTATATCTCTTAGGAACCCATATGTACTCCTCAAGTATTTGGGGGGGTATACACAGCCATCTACGGAAATAAGTGATGGTCTTCAAACCTAGGATCGTTGATTAGGAACATGTTTAGGAAAAATACTTGGAGAACATATGCCATAAGAAAGGAAAACCAAGTGGTTCTAGACATAAAGATCACCAAGATGCTTACAAGGAGGGGAAGACGAAGTGGAAAGGAAAAGATAATAAAATGACAGCTACTGCACATAAGTGAAAGGATCCAAACAAGCACTGCGACCATTGTAATATTGATGGTCATACCAAAGATAGGTGTTGGAAGTTACAACCAATATTGAATCCAAAGAAACATAAGAAGGATGCCAAGAAGAAGAAACTACTAGGCATGAATTCGAGCAACCTACTAGAGAGTAGATTGGATGTGGATGATAATATTGTCTGCACTTTAGTGTAGAAGGAGGTGAATCCGAGTATCAATCATCATAGGGAAGAGAAGGAGATAAGAAAACTCTTCCATATTAGATCTAGGTCAAAAATACCAAGGTGGATGCTCTTATCAATTTTGGTTCATAGGATTACCTCATAGAAAATGATCTGGTAAGCAATATTGGGTTGGAATTTCACTATCATCTGAGCCCATATCCATTTGTATAGGTAAATAAAAATGTAGATCTCAAGGTCACTAAACATTGTAAGATCAAATTTTATATAAGTGAATATTTTATTGATGAAGTGAGGGTAAATGTAGCACCCCTTGATGTGTGTGGTGTAGTGTTTGGAATCCCCTACCTGTATATGAGGGATGTGATATTCAAGAGGATATAAAACTAGTACCAAATAATCAAATATGGGAAGTATTTCATCATTAATGCACACAAATGTGTAGGAAAATATTGTGAAATGCGAAGCAATACAAACTAGCTAGAATGGTGGTAGCTTATCTCTAAAGAGAGAGGTGTCGACTATGCTCATTTGTATGATGATCATTACAAGAGGTTCAAATTTCATTTTAACATAAAGTAATAAACCCCAAATATCCAAAACCCTATCCCTAAGAGATGAAGTGAGAAAAACGAATGTAAGCCCCAACGAGTCTAGTTGATATGTCAACTTCACGGAGCCGCAAATTCCACATACAAACTCTATTTGAGACACATAATATCCCATTGGAAATATCTTGATGAGAAGAAAAATTCCATGGAAAACCTAATTTTCATAGGCCCCAAAAACATTGTTTAGGGCCTAAAAAACGTGCCAGAAGTTCAGGATCTAAAATATTAGAGAAAAATTGACTACATGGGGAACTGTTATGAGTTAGTGGAAGAGTTGGGTGACCACCAATATCCACCTGGATCACATCAATTGTGTTCAACACACGAATGTTGTGAAAATGCCTGGATTCGCTTTTGAAGGCTAAAAGATGATACTAATTTATGAATACCTCCAAAATAGTAGTTTCAAAAAGATTCTATTCATTTTCTTCTCATTCTTAATTGTTCCATGGATCCTAGATTCATTTGTTTGTATATGTAGCTTGCAGCTAATATATTTATGGTTTGTGATGCATTGCATATGCACCAAATTGTCATTTAATTGAATAGAAAGAGAGGTATGAAATCATATTTGGAATTACATGTGGGTTGGCCTATCTTCATGAGGAATTTGATATTCAAGTCATCCATAAAGATATTAAAGAAAGCAATATTTTACTTGATGGTAAATGCAGACCCAAAATACCATACTTTGGGTGAGCCAGATTCTTTGCAAAAGATCAAAGCCATGTTAGCATTAGAGTTGCATAAAATTTGTATAAATTATCTCCACTGTAAAATCTCTTGTACTAATTCCCAACTATTTTTTTCGATAAATCACAATACATGAAGTAATTGCAAATCATATATATTAATATGGATCATACAATATTGTGACATCTAAGATATGGATATTTAATTACATATGACATTGTGCACAGGTTATGATATAGAATGGATCATTATATAATTTGTCACTTATCTTGGTACTTTTTGGGTGGAAAAATTAGAGGAATTTGCTTGCAAGGCCCATTTTAGTGGTAGGTCCAAGTTTAGAGATTTGGGGTCCAAAACCTTATAAATCTTATTGAGGCATAAAATGAACATCTTTTCGGGTCAAAACTTTGATATCATAACCCCCGACCCCTTGACATTATTCTACACATTGATATATTTCTAGTAGTTCATAACTTACCTCAATCAGAGTTTGTATGTGGCATTTATGCCTCCTACAAGTTGACCTACCCTATTGACCACCATGGTACCCAGTGGATGTCACGACATCCCCATTAATCACAAATGTGGGGCTAATGACGTGTGGAATTTCAAGAAGTTTCTATAGGTTCCAAAAACCTAAAATTAATTTAGGGTCAAGGAATGAAAAAAAAACCTAACCCTAAGCATCTATTAGGCCATGTTAAATACCAGGCTTCTAGGAAGAGAGGGGATTTAATTCTTTTACTATTGTATTTGTTCCATAGTTGAGTAGAGCATCTAGGAGTGAAATTTGAGAGCACAATGGAGGAGGTAGGATATTCTGTAGCATCCATTCATGCCATAGTGTCAAAGAAAAATTAATAGAGAGTGCCCCATTCTTGGTATTTGCATTTCATAACTAAATAAAAGAGAGCAAAGAATAGGCCTCACCTTCTAGTTGGGTTTTCTCCCATATCGGATTTCCTAGGTTACATATGTATTCATTTGTGTGGACGTTGTGTTCATCTGCTTGTTCTTTCATTTTGAATTTCAATTATTTCCATAAATTTGAGCATTAACATAGTATAATAACTATAAGATCTAAGGAAATAAATTGCATAGTAAAATATTTCAGAATATTGCAAGATCTGTCATGACGAATTGTTCCAATGGAATATCCATGGTAGCTTAGAGATCATATTGGTATTAAAGCATTTTTCTTTGAGGTTTTTTTGGGAAGTTGAAATATCCATGAATTGGATTGGTAAGAAAGTCACATAACCATAGCCATGGAAAATTATTCCAACCATAAAAACCCTATGGATGTAGTAGAAGAGTGATTTGTGAGGTTGGAAGAACAAGTTGATATCTCTTACAACGTGGCCCTCCTCATGGTGGCTCTAGCGGACAATTTTGGACCTTTTGGGGAGGTTGGTGGCTTTAACTCAAAAGTTGGATCGGATAAAAAATTGGGAGATAGTGAAGACCTAGAAAAGGAGTCAAAGAAAGAGCCCAAGAAAAAACAACCAAGTTCTAGTGCCATCACTCCTTCACAACCTCTATTTAAAATAGAATAAAAAGAGGAAATCAAACCCTGCCAAGATGAGATTTATCTCATTAAGTTGAATCATTGGTTGCAAAATATAAATGTGTATTTTGGCATCCATAATATATATGAAGAGTAGAAAATTTCATTTTCCTAACCAAAACTAGATGGCCATGCACTATCCTAGTTGTAAAGTCGCATGGAGACACTTAGGCTAGAGGGTGATCCACTAGTAATGGAGTGAGAGGTGTTTAAAATCCTCATTGAGTAATAGATCTACCCTATTGGGTATGTAGAGGATCAATGGATCTATTGGAATCAATTCAGGCATAAGCAAGTGCAGAGTGTGCAAGAGTAAACCATTGAGTTTAGTAAAATGGTGATTATGTTGGGTATATCTCTCAAGAACCCATATGTACTCCTCAAATATTTGTGGGGCGGGGGGGGGAGTTACATATCCATCTATGGAAACAAGTGATGGTCTTGAAACCTAGGATCATTGATTAGGAACATATGCAAACACACTACCTAGAGAAGATATGCCATAAGAAAGGACAACCAAATGGTTCTAGACAAAAATACCACTAGGATGCTTACAATGAGGGGAAGAATAAGTGGAAATGAAAAGACACTAAAATGACAACTACTTCACATAAGTGAAAGGATCAAAACAAGCACTGTGACCATTGTAATATTAATGGTTAGACAGAAGATAGGTGTTGGAAGCTACAACCAATGTTGAATCCAAATGACCATAAGAAGGATGCCAAGAATCAGAAACTACTAAGCATGGATTCGAGAAAAATAGTAGAGATCAACTCGGATGTGGATGAGAATATTGTCTAGACTTCAGTGTAGAAGGAGGTGAATCTAAGTATCCTTTATCATAGGGAATATAAGGACATGAGAAAGCTCTTCCATATTAAATCTAGGTCAAAAATACCAAGGTGGATTATTTGATTGATTTTGGTTCATAGGCCAACTTCAAAGAAAACGATCTGGTAAGCAATATTGGGTTGGAATTTCACGATCATATAAGCCCATATCCATTTGTATATGTAAATAAAAATGTATATCTCAATTTCCCTAAACAATTTATGATCAAATTTTCTATAAGTGCATATTTTATTGATGAAGTGAAGGTATATGTAGCACCCCTTGATGTATGTGGTGTAGTGTTTGGAATACCCTACTTGTATATGAGGGATGCCATCTTCAAGAGGAAATCAAACTAGTACCAAATAATCAAGTATGGGAAGTATTTCATCATTAATTCACACAAAGGTAAGTCTAATATTTCTTTGGTAAGTGTTAACCAAAACAAAAAGTTGATCAATTCTAGTAGAAATTTTATATTGCAAATATTAGGAGAGAATCAACCAAGGGATGAATCAGTAAGAGTAAATTTATCCATGGAGGGATTTAACAAAGATCACAAACATTAGTTGGAGGAGTTGTTGCAAGCTTATAGAGGAGTGATCTATGATCCTAAAGGGTTACCACCTAAGATATAAGTGAATAACAAGATACAATTGTTTCATCACTCCACATTACCAAATATTGGGTTGTGTAGACAATCTGTCCTATAAGAAGAAGAAGTGAAGAAACTCTTATAGAGACTACTAGATCAAGGAGTAATTCGACTAAGTACCTCACCTTGTGGGTCACCTATCATCACAATACCCAATAAGGATGGGAATTGATAAATGTGTATTGACTACAAAGCTTTGAACAAGATCACACTCAAGAATCGATACCCTCATCCCATAATCAATGGTTTGTTAGATCAATTGCAGCATGTCAAGTACTTCAACATGTTGGATCTCAAATCAGGATACCACCAAGTATGAATTAAATAAGAAGACACCTAGAATACTACCTTTAATACAAGGCAAGGTCTATATGAATGGTTGGTAATGCATTTTTCTTTATGTAATGCACTAGATAAATTTGTGTGGTTGATGAATGATTTATTGTGTCCCTATTTAGATTCATTTGTAATAGTGTATTTAGATGAGATATTGGTTTATATTTATACCTAGGAAGAGCACATCTCACATCTCATTAAGGTGTTAGAGACTCTAAAAAAGCATTGCATGTTGACTAACCTTAAGAAATGTGAATTTTCTCAACAATCATTGGTGTATTTATGGTAGGTGATTGGTGGAGGGGAAATCAATCTAGATCATGTGAAGAAGGAAGCCATACTCAAGTGCCAGTTTCCTACTAATGTCATTGAATTTGGGAGATTGGTTGGGGTAGTGCAGTACCTAAAAAATCTCATAGAATCTATTTCAATGGTAGATGTGCCACTTCATGTCATAACAACCAATGGTAAGGGTTTCCAATGGGGAAAGAATCAACACAAAGATTTCAATGAGATGAAATGGAAGATCAGTAAAGAACTAGTCCTTGCATTACCTAACTTGAAAAATTATTTTGAAGTGGACACTAATGCAAGTGGATATGTTATGGGAGTAGTCTTGATGCAAGGAGGTAAGCCAATCTACTATCATTCTAAAAAATTTCATGGGGGAATTATAAACTATCCTACATATGATAAGGAAATCTATTCCTTGGTTCAAGATATAATAAGTGGAATCACTATAATATGGGAAAGGAAAACATTATCCATAATGATCACCAACCATTGTAGTATTTGTAATCCTAGAGTGAGCTTCAACAAACCAAACATTACAAGTGGATGGGGATTTTGTAGCAGTTTCATCTAGTTAACCAATATAACAAATGTGGCACTAATAAGTTGGTATACATGCTTTCAAGGCCACCCCCATCCAATATTACAACTTTCATAACTCTTATTCACATGGATCCTTTTACCCGTGATGAATATAAAGAGGCATACACAGAAGATGAGGAATTGAAAGAGACATTTCAACAACCACAAGGCCACATTTGTGTAGAAAAAGGTGAAGGTAAGGATGACTATCATCTCTAGAATGGATTTCTATACAATATAGATAAGTTATGTGTCCCTAAAGGTGAAAGATCACAACCTATCAGAGAAGCTCACTTCTCCAAGGTTGCATGAAATTTTGGTGTTGGGAAGACAATTTCCAACTCACAAAGGAATCTATACTAGCCAAAAATACAAGAAGATGTATCTTGGTATATTAGAGGATGCATACTTTGTTGTACTAACAAGCCCAGTAATATAAACAAAGGTTTATACCATCCCTTACCTATACCCAGTTGACCTTCGGAAATCATTTCCATGGATTTTGTGGGTGGTTTTCCAACAATTAGGAATAAGCATGAATATATGTTCATGGTAGTTTATTGGTTCAAAAATATGTGCATTCTTATACCTTGTAAATAGACTGTCAAAGGGAAATAAGTAGAAAACATGTTCTTTGAACAAGTGTGCACTTTGAGATGCCAAGGAGAATCATCTCAGATACCATATTTTTCAATTCCTTTTGGACAAAGTTTTTGGATAAGATGGACACTAAGTTGAAGAGATCTACAACTTTCCATCCATAGACATATATGCAGAAAGAATTAGTAGTCAACAATACATTGGTTCATCTTTTGAGGGGTTAAAATCAAAATCATCCAAATACCTAGGATGGAAATATAATCTATATTCAACACTCTTATAATAGATTGTTCCACACTTCTATCAGTAAGTCCCCTTTAAAAAATTTAATTGGGTATTTGTGGTCTTCACCCTTGGATGTTGTATATGGAGAACAAGGAGGAGTGAGGGAAGACATCACAGTAAAAGCATTGGAAGAGGAGAAATTTGTTGAAAAGAGGGAAGACATCACAGGAACATAATTTAAAGTGGAGAAATTTGTTGAAACGATTAGGAAAATCCATTTGCAAGTATAGGATACATTGAATAAGTCATAGGAAAAGTAAAAGGCCCAACATGATCAACACAGAACTAAGAAAACATTCAAGGTGGGAGATAGATTTTGGTTGGAGATAAAAAAAAGAAAGGCCACATGGTCTTGGTAAGAACATCAAGGGTATGTGTTATGGTCCTTTTGAGATATCAGAGAAGGTGGGTGACAATGTTTATAGACTTAGGCTACCCCCATATATGTACATTTACTTATTAGCGAATGTGGAAATTTTGAAACTCTATGAGCCTTCCATGTTGGATTAAGAAATTGAGGAGCATGCCCTATTTACAATAGAGGACTTAGCACCAAAATATCAAGCAAAGTTGGTAGAAGATACATTTTTGTAGAAGAAGTCTAAAACTATTATACAAGGAAAACATGACCTCTAGTGGATAGGATTGAAAGGAAAACTTTCAGGAAAGGAAAAATGGTACTCAAGGGATAAAGTAGAGGAAAATTTTCCTCACCTCATTTAGTAAAATATTTTGGGACCAAAATACTCCCTAAATGGGGATGTATGATCCATAATGGATCATTATATAATTTTGCATTTATCTTGGTACTTTCTAGGTGAAGAAATTTAAGGAATTGGCTTGCAAGGTTCATTTTAGTGGTAGGTCCTAGTTTGGAGATTTGGATACTAGAGCCTCTCATCACTATGTAATTTTCATTGGTTGTGAGAGGAAAAGTCATAGGTAACCACAAACCAACTTGCGTATTGGAAGCTATCCCTTCCAATCTAGAGAGGGATCTCTCTGTTATAACACAATCGAGAACTAAATGGTTATCTAATCAAGAACCGTGGCTAGATATTCAATAGAGTAAGGTTTTATAGAATGGTTGGCAAGGTTGAGGAGGTAACCATTGGGCATGGAGTCATAATAAAGAAATGCCAAATAAAATCTTTCAAAACTAATTAATATGCACAAATGCACTTCAAAGTCTAGGTAGATAATAATCTGTCAATCATGATAGCTATTGTAGTATGGTGGTGACAAAAAAGAAACACATCAATTATAACAGAGCACCTATTAGTGGATGAATTCTATTACAATATCATAAGACCAATGAAGGAAAGTTGAATGTGAGATAAAGAGCATGAAAGATTAATTCTCTATATATAATCATCCATTAAAAAAAGAGGAACAAACATAATGATAAACAAGATGGAAAACATTCACAAAGAAAACATACTCAATATTACCAACACAAGAATCTTTGAGACAAAATGTCCAAAATTATCTGCTCAAAATCTTTTCATTAACACACAAAACATATATAATAGTCAAAGAGTCTTTTTCCTCAAGTATCGAACCTCTTCACCCTCATTTCCTTCCTCATATATAGAATTACATTTCATTCTAACTCAATATAGTCCAAATATTTAGGGTTTCTCATTCTAGAAGGAGTTACAACTGATTACTAACTAATTGCTAATTAATCTCCACTGACTTCTATATTTTAGGGTTTAAATTCTTAAATAACTCATACAACCATAACATATTTTGATTAGATATATTTAATGGAAAAATAGTTTATCTTTCAATCCTGATGATGATTTGAAAAACTCATCACATCTGGTAGTTGAATATGATTTGACATGGGTTGAATGTGTGATTTTGCAGCGACCATGAGACTTGCTGCAAAATCTTTGTTTTAGCAATTTCACATCAAATCTGGTAAAGTGGCTGCAAAATCCCTGTTCTTGATTGCTGATGTTGCAAAACTGCTCCACTATTGATCTAGCATCTAAAAAATTTGAGTTGACATCAAAAAACCAAAAAATAATATCTATTGAATATTTCCAAATCATTCCACTACCACTTGAGCTAGCAAATCCAGATTCTTCCTTGCAGTTTGTTCCTTCTTCAACCTATCCTTTTCCTGTAATGTTCTATTTTGTATGCATAGGTTTTTTACTTATATGTGTAGGGGCAAATATATTTTAACCATCCTATTTTGGTTTTCCAAGGCTCCTTCACACAAATTCAAGTGTTTTGCTATCTTTCTTTTTATTTTTATGTTGTCTTCCCTCAGTTGTACAAACACAGTCTGAGATTATTTTAACTATTTTCTTAGTCTCTTAATTTTCATTTTATATTATTCTAAATAATATTTAAATTCAACAACTTCTTCAGCCGCAAACTGAACATGTATCTCATATCTGGTCTCTTCATCATGATTGTCTCCTTGTTGTTGATATGGTCACAGGTTTGCTAGGTTTTTCTTTGTCAAGTACTTATGGAATGAACATCACTTTTTTACCTAGTGGAGGTTCGACTTCCACAATATCCTCATCTTCATGACATGGATATGCCTCATTTGCAATGATTATTTTCTTCACAACTGACCTAGTTAGGGGTCTCTTGGGTTTTTCCATTTCTGCTGCTTCAAGAGTGAAAATAATATTTTTTCCTTTCATCTTTCCTTTCTTACTATCTGAGGTTTCTTAAATGTTTTTAGTTGTCTTTGTACCCTATTTTAATGGATCTTTACCCTTTTCCTTCTCCTTATATCCTTTGCTAAGATAAATCAATTACAACGGGTTTTTGTTCTTTATATTTTCCTCTTTTCCTTTTCAAAATGCTAGAAGTTGCTTTATCATTTGTGAAAGGGGTACTTCCATTATATAGTGGAGAACTAATGGCCTCTGCATAAAACCCTGTTGTAGAAAAAAGGAACCCCATTCTCCATTTGTTTTCTTAAGCTCCTCAAGGACTAACATAAGTTAGTTTCTAAGACAACGTGCCCAAAGTTAGTGTCTAAAAAAGGAAAAAACAACAAGATATAGGAAGGTTTCAGTAGTGCCTTTCAAACTCTAACATAAATCACATGAATGTTTATACTTCTTCTATCAAAGTGTTAATATTGTCTCCTACATCCTCCTGGGATTTCATGGCTCTAGTAACCCTCCTCTGAACCTGTACTTTTCTATGCTTAGTAGATGAAACCCTAATTTGTGCTTTTGTTGATACAGGGCTTATTTTCTGTGTTGATTTCCTTGATGAATTCCTGCAACTTTTTAATCTTTTTCTTTGTTGATACATCCCTTGTTCCTACTTTGATTCCACCATAATATTCCTCAGATGTAGGTTTGTTGAGATCAATGGAGAGTTTGGGCTTCCTAGGCCT
The DNA here is from genome assembly GCA_000966675.3 of Picea glauca. Classification (NCBI taxonomy): domain Eukaryota; kingdom Viridiplantae; phylum Streptophyta; class Pinopsida; order Pinales; family Pinaceae; genus Picea; species Picea glauca. The sequence goes on along the minus strand of JZKD02S1347018.1, from coordinate 662,012 downwards.
CATTTCATATTTGTGTTCCTGAGAGGATGATCCTTTAATAATTTCCTTTGAAGATGACCTTTCAAATGTCTTATTTTCTACAGATTTTGATGAACTTTGTATTTCCTATATATCAAATTCTAGTAGGTCATACATTTCTGGAACATATGTAGAGTCTTCCTCTAAATGAGAAGAGTCTATGTCAGGTTGTGGTAGTTGTTTCTTCCCTTTTGAAGTCTTTTTTAGAACCTCTCCAGTTACATCCTCATCTATGATGATTAAGTTATCTTTCTTGAGAGATGGTTTAAACATAGCCTTTGAAATTGAGCCTTAGTTTATTGGTTGATCTAGTCTTAGGCCTGTTTCAATAATCTACAATTTTTTTTCCTTTGTCCAGCTTACTCTATTTTTTCTCAGTGTTTTTCTCTATAGGTTTATCACAAGCCTTTGTTTTAGGTTATGACTTGACTTCCTTTAACCATTTAATCGAGATCCCTTGACTCCAGTCAGGATCGTGATGTTCTGGTAGAAAAAAATGTTTGTACATATTTGCAGACAACTCACCTTTCTTCCACCATCTCTCACCATGAACAGGTAAGTGACATGTCAACCCAATCAAGTGCTCTATAACATAGATTAATACTCTTCCCACCTAAGTTTTAAAACCATCAAAATTATGGGTGAACAACATTGAAACCTCCTCATGGTAACTCTAGAAATTACAGTAGAAGTCGTACCAACCTACATTGATGAATGTTTGCATGATTTCAGGATATGCTTCCAACAATTCACCTTTAATCACTTCCAAACGATTAGCCATGCCACTTTTCTTAGGTTGCATTACTCTAACTTCGATCTTTGTCAACTTGCAAATGCTAGGGTTTCAGTTTGATATGTTTTAGAACTTTCTTGTATTCTTTAAATGATATCCCTTGTGTTGAATCATCATTTGACGATAATCACGTTGCTACACGATTCCCTACATGATCTTCAGGATGATCTCTATCTGTTAACACGATTTTCAGGACAAAATATGTTTAAATCAATGATGAAAATAGGCTCTACAAGAATGGTGACATTCTTGTAGCGACTTGTCTCTTTTCTAAACTTTGAATAAAATTCAAAATTTTCCTCCAAATCTGATAGAAGACCCTAAAATTTTCTAAAATTCAATTCTATCTTACCAATAACACATGAAAAAAGTTCAAACAAAGAAAAAACACACCACAAAGTAATAAAAAGATAAGCATAGGAAACCTTAGAAAACATAGCATGGTAAAACAAGGTTTTTTGAAAATGGGAAGTCATGAACAAGTTCAAGGACTAACATTGGCTCCTTCTGGGGGTAATTTTTTATGATAAAAGATTAAGAACTATGCATACCAATGCCTTCCTTTCTCACTTTATCAATTTTGAATATCTACTCTTTTTTTGTTTCCAACAGCTCTGATCCTTGCATTATTTTAGATCAATCTTGCATACTGAAATATCAAAAGAAAGAACTAATTGTAGACTAGTCTCTGCATTGGGATATAGAGTCCTTATTATTGTACACTAAAAACTTGACACTATTCTCATACTACAAATTGCTCTTCAAATTAAAACTAGCATGCTCAATAAGATATCTTATTTATGTACAACTCATTCAAAACTAACCAATCAACTTCTTGATCAGATCACATCAAAATTCCAATGCAGCCATGAAAGCATTTGACTAACTATCAGAACTTCTTGTATGGATCTGATTGATAAAACGTAGAAAAAAATTGACAGATACAACATAAATCTAATGGAAAACTCAAACTTATTGTTGCATTAAGTTCCATACCAAAATTTGCAATGTTTGGGACCCCTGAAGAAAATTTCTCCATCCAAGCAACCACTGGGTCATGAAAAAGATGGAAAATTTCCAGCTGACTTAAAAGACCAAGCCGCTCCTCTATAATTTCTATTCTATTAACCAGATTGTGCTGCAAATTTCATCCTTGAAATAATCCATGAGTACCAGCATTAAAATCATCTTGAGAAAAAATTTTCTTTGTAGATTCCAAGGCAAATGGCTTGGAAGGAAACAATATACTTTCACCAATTTCGAGAGAACGAACATCATGTTGAATTAAGTCTTGTTTCTACTGAATTGCCTCTTCTTTCTCCGACTGAATGGATGGTCTTTGAGTAACCTATTTTGGTAGTACTGTATCTTCCATATAAACCACCATGCTTGCTCTGTTGTCCTCCAAAGAATCTAATTCATAACGGTCATATACATGATTTGATTCTTTAATTACTATAGGTTTGTTGGTTTCATGGAAATTTTTATCAACATGCTTCATAAAAGGATATTCTCGATATAATAATGCAATATCATCATCATATTCATCATAAAATGGTGTATTTGGATAAATATTTAATGATAATGATAAATATTTATGTTCTTCTTTCACTATAAACTGCTATTTACTTTTAGGAATAGAGGTCAACCTTTCATCCAGTAACTCACTATCAACACCATCATATTTATCATTAATGATTCACTCAAAATATGACCGAATTGACGTAAAATACGAAAAATTAACCAAAACCTTCTCTTGATTCTCCTGAAATAGATCCTCTTTAGCTAATTTTGAAACCATGGCTCCCTCATGATATTTTTGACATCCTTCATACCATGAATTTTTGAATGAGATAAATTGTTGAAATAATGTAACTGCAAAGAGTATTCTAATTATTATTTGATATATTATTCATCGGATCAATCCCCATTGTGGATTGATCATGTTGGTTATTGTAATAGGACCAAATACCCTTTTGCGGATTGGTCAAAAGACAATTGTAACAGGCAGAATAAGAAGTCGGCCCCAACAGATATTATAGAGGCCCAGAAATATAATAAAGGTGGGTTTACCCACCCAGTTTGAGAAGTCGACCCTTCCAGTGAAGAGACACTTCACATGTGCCAAACGTGTATAAATAAAAAGGCCAGCGCCTCACTTAGACACACAACTCACTTGCTCATTGAGAGACAGGTTTCAGATTTGCTGTTGGAGAAGAAGGAGAGAGAGAGTGGCACATATCTGGGAGAGGAATTTTTGTATTAGTTTAAGAGATCTCTTGTCATTGTATTGGCTATCTATATTAAGGAAGTTTTGTTGGGTTTTCTTCCCCTAGAGGGTTTCCCAGGATAAATGTTGTGTCTCTTGTGATTGCGTATTTCTCAGTGATCTTGGATTATGCTATTGTTATCTAACGAAATGAAAAAAACTATAATAATGTCTTAAACATTAACATGGTATCAGAGCCAAGCTAAAGGAAGCATCTTTCACAAGTAAAAAATGTTACTATTGTCGTACATGAAAATTAGGGCTTTTTGATGGTGAAGATTTTCAACCCCAAAACCATCTAGAAAAGTGTGCCCTCCCCTAAGGATCAGTTTGGCACTCTCAGCGCACCTTTTCAGTGGCTGGATCTCCCGGAAAGTGAAACCCTAGTTTCACAAAGTACTAGAAGTACTAGAAAACCAATGCACCAAAAGTACCAGAAGTACCAGAGTACCAGAGGTACTAGAAGCACCAGTCGAAAAATCCATAGATTAAGTTTGGAGGAGAAAAAGTTGGATTTTCTCAGATCCAAACACACCAGGCTACTCGCCTCATCCAAGTGCACCTCCTGGTAAGTTCAGTTTTTTATTTTGAGCACTTTCATTTTTCGGTCATTTCCCTAGCTCCAGGTAAAGATGTCTGCAAGCGTTAAGCTTGTTGACAAGTTAGAAGGAGTGGAAAAATTCCTTGCCTGGAAGTATAGGATTGTCCTCATTCTTGAAGAGAAATACCTAGCAAGATTCGTTAAAGAAGAAGTACCAGAACCCGCCAACGCTGCAGAAAAGGCAAAGCATCAAAAGGACACAATAAGGGCCAAAAGAATCATTGTAGATTCAATCAAAGACCATCTGATTCCTTATGTGTCATATAAGAAGACTCTGAAAGAAATGTTTGATGCCTTGACCAGACTTTATGAAGGAAAGAACATAAACTGGAAGATGAATCTAAGAACTCAACTGAAGAATACAAGGATGTAGAAAGGAGAAATGATTCAGGAATACTTCTCTAGAATCTCAGAATTCAAAGAACAACTAGAAGCTATTGGAGATACCATAGATGAATACGAACTCATAATGATGGCCCTAAATGGTCTCACAAGACCTTGGGATGATTTTATCCAAACGATATGTGCTAGAACGGAGAAACTGAAGTTTGATAGTCTATGGGAAGAATGCATCCAAGAAGAAACAAGAGTAGCGAATCATGAAGCATTACTAGCAAGGGATGATGATCAAGCCCTAGATACTCACTCCAAAGGAGGAAGGAAGAAACCCTACTTCCAAAAGGAGACTCATAAAGAGCCTCAACAGTCAAACAAATTCAATCATAAAGAATCTCATCCAAAGAGATTTCAGAAGAAAGGACAACGAAAGGAAAGAGACTACTCATTTGCACAATGTTATCATTGTGACAAGATGGGACACATTGCGAAGTTTTGTCTAGCCAGACGAGAAGAATACAATAGAAAACATAAGAGGCTCCATGCCCATGTAATCGAATATGAAGAGCCACCCACAAAGATGATAAGAGAGAAGATCAAAGACCATGTCTTGATCTCGACCCTCTCAGGATCTGTAACACCCAGAGAGGACACTTGGGTCATTGATAGTGGTGCATCCAAGCACATGACGGGACAAAGAAATATTCTCTCTTGTATCTTAGAAAAGAAGTTTTCTCAGAAAGTGACACTTGGAGATGATTATCAATATCCCATCAAGGGAGTGGGAGAATCAAACCATAAACTGAATTCAGGGAATTCGCTAAAAATGAAGGACGTACTATATGTACAAGGCTTGAAGAAGAACCTACTCTCCATTTCAACTTTATAAAATAAAGGCTTCATAGTTGCCTTTATAGATGGAAAATTTCTTATGTGGGCTAAAGGAGAAACCTTAAATGAAGCAATCATCATTGGAAATGAATAAAATGGCTTGTATAAACTAAAGGGTCAGTCAGAGGCTGCCATGACCCATGCCATTGAAAACTCATGTGAACTTTGGCATATAAGGTTAGCCCACATCAACTACAAGGCACTACCATACATATGCAAAGTAGTCACAGGTTTACCAGAACTCAAAGGTGACCATAAAGGCATATGCAATGGATGTGCACAAGGGAAGAATATCAAGAACCCGTTTCTGAAGAGGGACAGCAAGACAGAAGGAGTCCTAGAACTCATCCATTCAGATGTATGTGGCCCAATACCATCATCCTCCATTAGCGGGTATGTATATTATGTATCATTCATTGATGATTAATCTCGTAAAACCTGTATATATTTCTTGAAATCTAAAGATGAAGTGTTCAGTAAGTTCAAGGAATTCAAAGCCTTGATAGAGAACCTTTCTGAAAGGAAGATTAAGATACTCAGGTCTAATAATGGATGAGAATATACCTCAAAATAATTTGTGAACTTTTGCAAAGATGTTGGGATCAAGAGGGAACTCACTACTCCCTATAATCCCCAACAAAACAATGTAGCTGAATGAAAGAACAGAACCATACTGGAAGCTGTGAAGACTATGATCCATGATCAAGATATTCCTATGTGCTTATGGGCAGAAGCAACAATGGCAATTGTTTATGTGCAGAACCAATTTTCCCATAGTGCACTTGGGCTCAAGACACCGGAAGAGATGTTCATTGGAAATAAACCATAGGTAATCCATCTCAAAATATTTGGTTGTCTCGTGTTTATTCATATACCTAAAGAAAAGAGAAACAAGCTAGACCCTTCAGGAAATAAGGGAATGTTTGTGGGATACTGTGAGGTCTCCAAGAACTTCAAAATCTATATACCAGGTCAACATCACATTGAGATCGGCAGGGATGTGACCTTTGATGAAGATGTAGCGCTCAAGAAATATAAACTATGCCAGCTTGAAGAGGTATATGAAGAGGAACCCGTAATCCCCAATACTATAATGAGGGAGGTTCCTAGAGCTGCAGAACCAGTGAGAGAAGTTGCAACTTCCCTTGATGAGGAACTTCTAGAAGACCATGATATAGTAGAAGTGAAAGAACCTCCTTAGATGACGATCCTCCATAAAATAAAGCCATCTTGGGCTAGAGAGCTTATTCAAGATGGAGAGAAGTATGGTGTTCCCCAAAGAACTACGAGACAGGTGAAAAGACCAAAGCCATTCTCCAGTTATACAGCTTTGATGTGTGATCTCCTATAAGAGGAGCCTACCTGTTTTGAAGAAGCCATTCAGAGGAAAGAATGGGCAGATGCCATGACAGAGGAATACCAATCCATAATGAAGAACGAAGTATGGGAAATAGTTCCCAGAATGAAGAATAAAGATGTGGTATCCTCCAAATGGCTCTTCAAAATAAAACATGCTACTGATGGAAGTATTGAGATGTATAAAGCAAGATTTGTCACTCGTGGATTTTCCTAGAAGGAAGGCATTGACTATGAAGAGACATTCGCTCCTGTGGCCAGATACACTTCGATCAGAACCATTGTATCTCTTGTAGCTAAGATGAAGTGGAAGCTTCACCAGATGGACGTGAAGACAACTTTCCTAAATGGTGTCATCGAAGAGGAAGTGTATATAGAGCAACCTCAAGGATTTGAGGTTGAATACAAGAAGTCTCATGTCTACAGATTGAAGAAATCCTTGTACATATTAAAGCAAGCTCCTAGAGATTGGTATGGCCGTATAGATAGTTTATTGACAAGCTTAGGCTTTACCAAGAGTAAAGCAGACTCTAACCTCTATTTCAAAAGCATGAACAATGAGCCAGTAATATTACTACTATATGTGGATGACTTATTCTTAACTGGAGAAGAAAAGCTCATCACTGAATGTAAAAAGAGACTTGCCTCGGAATTTGAAATAAAAGACCTTGGCCTAATGCATTATTTCTTAGGTCTTGAGGTATGACAGAGTTCTGAGAAGATCTTCCTTAACCAAGGGAAGTACACGGTCGAAATCTTGAAGAGATTCAACATGTTGGAATGCAAGCCCATGAATACACCCATGGAAGCGAAGCTGAAGCTGTTGGTCGATACTTCGTCAGAGTTGATTGATGCCATACTATACAGATATATTATTGGATTTTTGATGTACCTGACGAACACCAGACCAAACATTTGTTTTACTGTGAACACCTTGAGTCAGTTTCTGGTGGAACCCAGACGTGTTCACCTAGTGGCTGCAAAACATGTGATGCGGTACCTTAAAGGTACAATAGATTATGGTCTCATCTATTATGGAGATCATGATTTCATATTGAGTGGATGACTTCCGATGATTTATAGATACGCCAGTTAGTGTTCCAAGATGATATTGATGATGTTGTCCTTGATGTTGTTGATGATGTTGTCCTCTCTCTCTCTCGCATGATGCTATTGACGAATACCCTTCTTGTTAAGGGGGAGTGTTGAAATAATGTAATTGCAAAGACTATTCTAATTATTATTTGATATATTATTCATTAGATCAATCCCCATTGTGGATTGATCATGTCGTTTATTATAATAGGACCAAATCCCCTTTTGCGGATTGGTCAAAAGACAATTGTAATAGGAAAAATAAGAAGTCGGCCCCAACAAATATTAAAGAGGCCCAGAAATATAATAAAGGTGGGTTTACCCACCCAGTTTGAGAAGTCGGCCCTGCCAGTGAAGAGACACTTCACATGTGCC
>JZKD02S1347018.1:639480-654228 GCA_000966675.3 Picea glauca | reverse complement strand
GGCTATCTATATTAAGGAAGTTTTGTTGGGTTTTCTTCCCCTAGAGGGTTTCCCAAGATAAATGTTGTGTCTCTTGTGATTGTGTATTTCTCAGTGATCTTGGATTATGCTATTGGTATCTAATGAAAATGCAAACAACTATAATAATGGCTTAAACATTAACATAAAGGAGTTGCATCATAAAAATCAGCCTGCTCATTGTTGCTAATAGAACCTTCAATTTTCTCACAACAATATTTCAAAAGAAGTTCAGCTGAAAAAATAAACTTACCATGTTTAGAGAAACATGCATGAAACTCTCTTAGTGAGGAAATACTAACAACATGAAGAGATCAGTACCATTGTCGTGCATCACCATCTAATGAGTACATGAATATTTTCATCAATATATCATCATGATGTACATCCATTTGATCCATATATTGATGAAACTTAACAAGGTGCTGCTCCAGATTGTCCTCATCCTTTTCTCTGAATGTAGGAAGAAAGTATAAACATTTTGCGATAGGAGGCATCAAATTTGGAAAACTAGGAATAACAGAGAAATTAAAAGGAGAAAACCTTCGAGCCAATATGGCTTCCATGGCCTTTGCCATTCTGAATTAGTGGAGTCTCTAGTGGATCCTTCCTTCACAGAGTCACTAGGTGAATGATATACAGTCAAATCAATGTCCACTTCATGTTCACCATCAAGAAGAGGATCTAGACATTGTCATTCTCCCAAGGAAAATGTTTTCGTTCATTCATCCCCAACAACAGTGCCAAAATATTTTAGTCCCTAAAGTTGTCCTTGACTGCGAAGGGCAAGCTAGGGCACCTTAGTTATTGAAATGGTTTTATGTTTGTAGGTCTATTTTAGGCTTTGTATTGGTTTATAGGTCAAGTAGTAAATGAAATAAGCAATTTCAATTTCTAATTATAAAATCAAGTTCCAATCACACTTACTTAGTCAACGGTATTCAATCCGATGAGCTAGATAAGGAAGTTAAGCATGAAAGTAAAGAAAAATTCAAGTTCACAATTTGTTAACTCACAAGGAATATTTTTTATCCTAAATATAATTCAAAAACAAGAATGGAGTACTTAAACACAGATCCTGTAATGAGAAGCAATAAACAAAATCTTTACTAGCTCCAAACATAAACAAGATATCAAATTCTTTGCAAAGATACATACACATTTAAGTAATAAAATAAATAATGAAAGAAAATAAGAGAATTCTAACCATCATATCTTGTTTTCCATTAAGTGTAAAATGTAATAGGTCCCAAACATTACAATCATAGACATAGTATAATGTTTTCCACTACTTGAACCCCCTGGTGCACCTCTTTATTCATGGTTTATATAGAAGGATACATTATTATCAAGATCCAAAAATAATGGACATGAAAACCTCCTTATCTATGTTTAGAAATATCTAATCCCAATTCGAATTGATGAGCTTCCATATCCCAGAAAATCCATAATCATGAGCTATCTAGGCATTTTTACAGGAAACTGATTTTGGCGAAATCCTGAAAAATAGGCCTCAAATATCTATTCGAATCTCTCAAACCGTGATAGTTGTTACAAAATAGAGAGATGTTTTTCTAAATAAATTTGTTCTTGACAAAAAAAAATTCCATTTTTTTGAAATTCATCTTTCATTTCTCGGAGAATGTGCCCAAAGTTAGTGTCTAAAATATGAAAATGATTTTGGCGAAACCCTGAAAAATAGGCATCAAATATATATTCAAATCTCTCAAACCATGATAGTTTTTACAAAAATGAGAGAGATTTTTCTAAAGTAGTCTGTTCCTGATAAAAAACTTTTCCATTTTTGTAAAATTCATTTTCCATTTCTTGAATAATGTGCCCAAAGTTAGTGTCTAAAACAAGAAAATACAACAAGCTACAGGACGGCTTCAATAGCGACTTTCAAACTCTAACAAAAATCACATGAAAATTTTGGTTGCTTCTGCCAAAGTGTTAATCTTGTCTCCTACATCCTCCTAGGTTTTCACGGCTCTATAACCCTTCTCTAAACTTGTACTTTTCTGTGCTTAGTAGATGAAACCTCAATTTGTGCTTTTGTTGATACAAGGCTTATTTTCTATGTTGATTTCCTTGATGACTGCCTGCAACCTTTTAATATTTTTCTTTGTTGATATGTCCCCTATTCCTACTTAGCATCCACCTTAATATTCCTCAAGTGTAGTCTTGTTGAGATCAACGAATATTTTGGGATTCCTGGGCCTCATTTCATATTTGTGTCGATGAGAGGATGATCCTTTAATAATTTCCTTTGAAGATGACCTTTCAAATGTCTTATTTTATGAAGATTTAGATGAAATTTGTATTTCCTATATATCAAATTATGGTAGGTCATACATTTATAAAACATATGTAGAGTCTTCCTCTAAATGAGAAGAGTCTATGTCAGGTTGTGGCAGTTGTTTCTTCCCTTTTACAGTCTTCTTGAGAACCTCCTCAATTACATCCTCATTTATGATGATTAATTTATCTTTATTGAGAGATGGTTTAAACATAGCCTTTGAAATTAAGCCTTAGTTTATTGGTTGATCTAGTCTTAGGCCTGATGTGATAATCTACAACATTTTTTTCTTTGTCCAACTTACTCTATTTTTTCTCAGTGGTTTTCTCTATAGGTTTATTGCAAGCCTCTGTTTCAAGTTTTGACTTGACTTCCTCTAAAAATTTACTCTGGATCCCTTGACTCCAGTCAGGATCATGATGTTCTGGTAGAAAAAATTGTTTGTACATATTTACAAACAACTCACCTTTATTCCACCATCTATCACCGTGCATAGGTAAATAACATACCAACCCAATCGAGTGCTCTGTAACATACATTAACGCTCTTCCCACCTAAGTTTTAAAACCATCAAAATTATGGGCGAACAACATCAAAACCTCCTCATGGTAACCCTGGAAATTATAGAAGAAGTCCTACCAACCTACATTGATGAATGTTTGCATGATTTTAGGATATTCTTCCAACAATTAACCTCCAATCGCTTCCAAATGATTATCCATACCACCTTTCTTAGGTGCCATTACTCTGACTTCGATCTCTGTGAACTTGCAAATGTTATTGTTTCAGTTTGATAGATTTTAGAATTTTCTTGTGTTCTTTAAATGATATCCCTTGTGTTGAATCATCATTTGACGATAATCATGTTGCTACAAAATTCCCTGCATCATCTTCTAGACGATATATTACTGTTAACATGATTTTCAGGACAAAATATGTTTAAATCAATGATGAAGATAGGTGCTACAAGAATGACAACATTCTTGTATTGACTTGTCTCTTTTCTAAACTTTGAATAAAATTCAATTTTTGCCTCCAAATCTGATAGAATACCCTCAAATTGTCTAAAATTCAAGTCTATCTTACCAATAACACATGCAAAAAGTTCAAACAAAGCAAAAGCACACCACAAAGTAATAAAAAGATAAGTATAGGATACCTTAGAAACCAAAGCATGGTTTTTTGAGAATGGGAAGTCAAGAACAAGTTCAAGGACTAGCAATCACAATGGTGTTAGAATTATGATGTGTATAGAATGTGAAATTTATCCATTTATTAACAATCCTCTTACCCTTGGACACACTCAAGCACTTGTGTAAAGCACTTTTGTTAGTGATATGACTTTGATCCTTAAATTTCGTAGGGAAATTTTAATATTTGCATTGAATCTCCTTGCTTGAGCATTTGAGTTAGAAATATTTTAAACCATGCCCAAGTTATTTAATTTATTTTATTTTATTTTATTTTATTTTATGTATATGCAATGAAATATAATTTTATAGTTGGCAACATGTTTAGATATTGAATGGTAATATTTTAATTTACATTGTTTCTTATTTATCCTAATAATCTATGATGATACTGGAATTAAGAATATGGTTGATATGCATGTTTAATAGTATAACCTTTTTTATGATATGTTAACACAATGATGAAAAAATTGAGTTTATGTTCATGTATTTTGTAGATTTAAAAGTAAGATTATATAAAAAAGTGGTTTATAATTTAAAAATTAAATTTATAACATGTTTTTAAAGAGCAATATATTAATGCAATACCAATTTAAAAATTAATAACTAAGCTTACAATGACATTAATGTGAAGATTTAGAAATATAATTGTTAGATTGTGAAGATGTCGAAAGATCATTTAATAAAAATAAACATCATGATGATAACCATCTAACAAACGTAAACATCATCTAAAATACAAATTTAAATTTGCTAACATCATCTAATTATATATACTTCTAGCACATGTAAATGTCATTAATTAGATAGCTGCACACAAATCTAATAATCTAACAGTGCATCATCATTGTGATCACATCTAACAAAACACAAGCATTGCCTAACATCATCATCACACACATCTAACAAGCATCATTTAACATACACATCTATCAAGCACATTTAAAAAACTTATCTAACATGACCTAACAATGTACACACCAACATCAACATATAAATTAATTAAGTACATCATCATGATCAACATTAAAAATGCACATCTAATGAAAACTGTTATAACATACACATATATCAAGCACATTTAACAAACATATCTAACATGACCTAACAATATACACATCAACATCAACATATAAATTAAGTACATCAACATGAATAGAAAAAATGCATCATATATATATATATATATATATATATCATGAAAAAGTCAAATAAATTATATAACATATCTGGTCTAGACGGTGTGATAATCTTATCTACAAGCATATATATGAAGATGATGGAGGAAGGAGGAAGTGGAAGATCACGATGTAGAGGAATAGGTGTTTCCTACTCATCTAGATGAGGTGAAGTAGGAGGAGGAGGACGTGGAGAAGGATCATGGCCACCCTCATCAGTCGATGGGGTACTAGATGAATGAGTACTAGATGAAGAGTGTGTATCATTGACAAGCCTCCTCACTGCTAGTAGCTTGATAGCTCCAAAGATATGATGCATAAGAGACATCATATCATGTGACATCTCCCTCCAAAGTTCCAAGAGCATAGGATCTTCCCTGATGTCTCACATAAACACAGGGAAGACTCCCACATCAACCAAAAGTGCATAGAGTTGGTCACCCAACTCCAACCTCAATCTAGTATCCATTCTATGGTGCATGCTATCGAGTATCTTCACCCAAGGACCCAGACCCATTGTGGCCTCGGGCATCTCCTCATCCACATATAGTGTCTCATCCGATGTGAAGAGGATGTTCAAAAATCCTCTCCAATCCAACCCCGCATAAGTACACGACACCATCACAAAAATGTGATTGGCCTCACTAGCTAGTAGCTCCAATGCGTCAGCAGAAATCCTAGCCGAAAACTCTGGCTAACCCTTCTTGGGAATCATCTCGCCCCACATGTGCATTCACACTTAAGTCATCGACCTAGAAGGATGATGGAAAAAATTAGGCCTCGTCTCTGGAAACCTCTCAAAAAATAAACAAAAAAACTCTAAAGAAAAAGGAAAGTTCACCCTCTCATGTATCATAGCACGACATCTATCTAGAGCTATACAAAGCTGCCAAAAAAAAATGGTAGACCATCTAATACATCATGGCCTCTATACCAAAGAATCAGCACAATACAAAAGAGAACAGCTAATGCACTTCCCATCACTGGTAAAGTGTGCAATGGTCATCACTAACAATGAGAGGAACCTAACCTCCTCTACACCGAAAGAATTGATCATTAGTTGTCCACCAGACACCTGAAAATCAATTGGAAAAAGTACATCAACCACAATATATCTTTGAGAGTACATGAGTTGACTCTCTGCCGCAACACCGACTGGGACATCAGGGAACTGGGTAAAATCCTTCCCTCTCCTAGATAACCCAGTGATAAAGTATATATCCTCCTTATTGGGTTGGTACCACTGATCAAGACTGACACGGAAATCTTGTCGATGGACTTCCCATCAATCGATCAGCTGCACCAAGAACCCATAGTGCTCGTTCATGGATGTCGCCTCCTCATAGTACTTAAGGAGGCCTACATTCCTCAAGAGGACTTGGGTCATTGTAGTAATAGGGAAAATGAACAAATCTCTCTCCCTCACCCTTACCTCCCAATCTCATACAACATTGTACATGTCAACCCTCTTCTCCTTCTCTTGTTGATGCTCTCTCCATTGAGGTCTATGGATGATTAACATATAAAATACATCAGCCTCATACATAAAACATAAAAAAAAAAATAGTAAATGAGAAATTTATTTATAAATACGAAAAAAAAACTTTCTTCAAAAAATAAGTAAATTTCATTACCGGTGCACCCAAAAAACAATCAAGCACCACCCATTGTGCGTATATTACTTTTGGGCATCGTCGTTGGTGTGCACATGTAACATAACTCACCATATAAAATTTGTTATGTTATTTCACATGGTGCATTGTATAAACTTACCACATTGGTGTGTTAAGGTTAACATACACACTGCCTAAAATAATAAAAACTTAAAATCCTAAAGCATTGTAAAATCATTTTTTTAAAATTTGTTATTGCAATGTGTGGCCTTTCCAGAAATGCATCGATGCGTTACAGGAAAGATGACACACTGCACAAACAATTTTTTAAAATTTGATAATTACGTACTTTGGAATTTAGGCTCTATTTTTTTGTGGAATTGTGTTGGGTAATCCTTAACGCACCAGTGCATACGTTTACCAATGCACCACATAAAATAATTTATCTAATTTATGTGGTGCGTCGTTTAACATAGCACCTCGGTGCGTTAACGTTATTTCGATGCACCACATAAAAATCAACTATATTATTTTAAGTGATGTGTCGATAAAATTATGACCTGGTTTGTTAATTATTACATAACGCACCAGTGCATATCGTTTACAAATGCATCACCGAAAAAATTAGCGAAACATGTTTCGGTGCACCCAATAAATTTTCAAGGTGCATCATTTGTGGTGCGAGCCGAATCAATCGAATGCACCATGCTGAATTTTTATTTTTATTTTTTAAATAGTGGAAATTTAACTGAATTTTGAATTTTAATCTACTAAAAGTTTAAGTTATAAATAAATAAAGACATTGCCTGGACATTTCCTCGTCAGGGAGACAGGGTTTCCATGTAGTCAAAAAAACCAAATTTCCCACCATTTGGAAAAATTCAAAAGCCATGCACTGAGAAACAGATGGAAGGAAGGTAAGCAAGGGAAGCACTGGTAGTAGGTTGCTTTAGAGAGGAAAAACTTGCATCAGTGCTTGAGATATCTACAACACTAAAAAGGGTAAAAATGAATTTTATGACCGATATTTTTTTTTAAATTTAACATGTTACAATGCATTCGATTATAAGATGCATTGGTGTGTCTGTATTTAAGTAGCGCACCAGAGTATATATATATTTTAAAATAAACCTACCACAATGTGTCATGTTTGAGAGCAATAGTGCACATCGAGGCATCGATATTTAAGTAGCGCACCAGAGTATATATATTTTTTAAAACCTTACCACGGTTCTCTATTTGTGAGAGAAACGATGCGCAAGTGCATCTGTATTTAAGAAGTGCATTGGTGTATGTTTAAATAAAATTACCATGGTACACCATTTTTTAGAGCAACGTGTGCACCGGTGCATCAGTATTTAAGTAGCGCACTGGAGTGTATATATATTTTTAAATAACCCTACCACAGTGCGCCTTGTTTGAGATAAATGTTGCGCACTGGTGCATTAGTATTTAAGTAGCACACCGGAGGTTGTTTTTTTAAATAACCCTACCATGGTGCACCATTTTTTGAGAGAAACAATGTGCACCAGTGTGTCATTATTTACAAATTGCATCGTAGTATATGTTTTTTTTAAATAACCCTACCAAGATGCAAGATTTTTCAGAGCATTGGTGTGTCCATAGTACGAAACACAATGATGTGTTAGGTATTTATAAAAGCATCATAACAAAACATCTTCTTAATCCTCCGCCCACTTGCCTCTGCTAGTGTCCTCCGCTATAAATGGATTTTTGGGCTATTTTTATAGGGGCTTCCGTCAAAACCTCTGCTAGAGGGTATTTTCCTTTTAGTGAATGGGAAATGGTTGTAGCAGCCTCACTGGATGTCTATGATTTGTTTTCATCTTCTGGCATTCTAGACACCTGGCTATGTAATTAACCACTTCTTTCTTCATCCTTTGCTAGAAGTATTGGCTTCTTACAAGTGCAGTTGTTTTTTAATATCCTGGGTGCCCATCATATGGCACATTATACATTTCCCTCAACACTATATTATCAACTCATTGGAATTTTGCACATATATTATTCCTCTATACGTGAGTATTCCACCCTCTTGTAGCTCATAATAATTAATTTTTTGTTGTAAATTGCCTTGTTGTAATGTTTCTTTTGTTTTTAAATATTGTTGATTTGAATTTGAAGCCTCTAAAATTCTATCTTTCAAATTTGTGTTGAATACATTGATGGATAAAATATGTGTTTCATGAGATCTTCAGTTGAGTGTATCATCCACCTAATTTTCTTTGCCTTTGATATGCTTAATTTCAAAGTCATATTCACTCTGAAATTCCATCCATCTAGTTTTCTTGCCATTTAATGTTGGTTGTCCAAACAAATGCTTTAGACCACAATGGTCTTTCCTTAGATCAAATATTTTTTCCATGAGGTAATGCCTCCACATTTTTAATGCATGTATAATGGATTCCAATTCCAAGTCATGAGTAGCATAATTTCTTTCATTCTCTTTTAGTTTTCTAGATTCATACCACACCACATGATCTTTTTGATTGAGGAATCCCCCAAGAACTCCCTTACATGTATCCGTGCACACTACAAAATCTTCATCTAGATATGCAATCTTTAATATGGGTGCACTTGTCAATATTTCTTTCAGCTGCTGAAATATTTCTTCACACTTGGAAGTCCATTCAAATTTCACTCCCTTTTGCAAATAAGTGATTTCCCTTGCGATATTTAAAATCCCTTTTATGAATCTTTGGTAATAACCGACAATACCCATAAATTATTTGGCCTCTATCAAATTTCTTGGAGTTAGCCACCCTCTAATGGCCTTTATCTTCTCGGGATCAATTTCTATTCCATCTGCTAATATAATATGCCCCAAGTAGTGGATTTTCTCTTGATAAAACATGCATTTACTTAATTTTGCATAAAACTTGCTCTCTCTCAAAACTTGCAACACAATTCTTAAACGTTGCTCATAATCTTCTTATATCCTTGAATAGACGATTATATCATCTAAGAAAGAAATCACAAACTTGTCCAGGTACTCCCTGAACACTCCATTTATCACGAACATGAAAACAACTGGGGAATTTGATATCCCGAAAGGCACTATTGTAAATTCATAATTCCCATATCTTGTTCTGAACGTTGTCTTACTGATATCCTCTTCCTTTATCCTCACTTAATTATAACTTGATCTTAAGTCAATCTTGCAAAATATTCTTGCACCTTTCAGATGATAAAAAAGATCATCAATCCTTGGAAACGGATATTTGTTCTTTATTGTGGCCTTATTCAGTTATCTAAAATAAATACACAACCTTAAGGTTCCATATTTATTCTTCACAAAAAGAACTAGGGATCCCCAAGGTGACACACTTGGGTGTATATACCTATTCTTTAACAACTCTTCAAGCTGCATCTGTAACTCTTTCAATTCTGGTGTGCCCATTCTGTAAGGTGTATCAGAAACTAGGGATGCTCTTGGCACCAAATCAATAGAGAAATCAATGTCTCTCTTTGGTGGAAATCCTAGGATTTCCCCCAAAACATCTTCAAAATATTTCAAGGCCGGATGGTATTCAATAGTTTCCACTTTATCTCCAATTGCATCTTCGATATGGGATGCAAAAATTTGACATCCCTTTCTGAAACTCTTTTTCAGCTACGTGGCTGAAATTTCTCTAATGACTACAACTCTCGGAATGCCTTGAATATTACCCTGCTACCCTCCCTCATCAAGACAAGTTATTGTCTTGTTGTAACAATATAGGATAGCATGGTGTTTTTCCAACAAATCCATGCCAATTAGATAGTCATATGAACCTAATGGTATGATGTTCACATCTACCTTTGTTTTGATTCCATTCATGTCTATTGAGAAATCTTTAACCAACTCATTGATCATCCTCTTAGCCCCTGTGGCTAACTGAACTAACCAATATTTATTAAGCTTACTCCTTTGCAAGGGAAATATTTCAACAACGATAGATTTTATGTAACTATGGGTAGCTACAAAATCAATTAAAATTTATATGGGATGGTTATCAATCATACCTTCCATTTCAATCATGGGGGATTGATACTCTACTTGGTTGTTGTCCAAGGATGCATAAATCCTTGGCATGCTTCCTCCCATATCTTAAATTTGTTTAGCCTCCTGAATTTTGTGGACAATACTCATTCTTTCACCTTTGTGAGGGAAGTCCCTATATAAGTTATTTTCCTCACATTCCCAACATTATACATGATGTTTCCTTGGACTTTTCACAAATGAATCTGATAGCTTGTGATCATTTTGGGTTGACTGTCCTTGTTGATTTGTTTGGGAGTTATTTTTTAAAAATGGGGACTTAAAACCTTTCTTCCTTTGATCCCTATTTCCTTTCATCTTATCATTTCATGTTTTTTGGAAGGTTGACCTCCCTCTGCTTTGTTCATAAAGATGATTTTCTCTCCTTATGGTCTCCTCCAAAGTTCTGGGGTTATCATATTGTATATTGTCAATGCAGAAGGATGGTAACCCACTTAGAAATATTTGGATTTTTACTTTCTCATCCTTGATGAAGCCAACATACTTCAACAACTCAAAGAACATATTCTCATATTCATCCATTATCATGCTTCCCAACTTGAGTTCAAAGAACTCTTTCATTGTCCTTTCATAGTAATTCTCTAATAAATATTTCATCTGGAAATATCCTTTGAACTGCCTCCATGAGACCTTCCTCTCATCAAGGTGTTTTTCTTTCTTAAGTTTATCCCACCAAATGGTTGTCTTTCCTTACAAGTGGTAGGTTGCAATTCTTGTTTCTACCCCAAAGGGATAGTCATGTAGCTGGAAATATTTCTTCATTTTCAACAGCTAGGCCTTGGCCTCTTCTCCCTTCCTATGCTCACCATTTAAATTTGGTGTCTTGATTTTCCTAAGTTCATATTGCAAGATGTGTGCCTCATGCATTCTCCTCTTCCTCATGACAGGAGACACAGTTGGGCTACTCCCTGACCCTGGACTTGCATGAGCTATCCTAGTGGATTTCCCTAGGGAATGGTGGTGCCTACTCCTACTCCTTGATTTCTTGTCATTCTCATTCTAATCCCTTATACTATGGGATTTAGATGTTGTCACTTGTTTAGAACTAACTACTTTCTCTATGATAGAGTCTTTATTGGCTTGCCTCTACAGCATGTTGAAGCTTTGTAGTATCTCTTCTTGAGCTTTCATAATATGTTCATTATCATCCCTATAACTCTGGACTTATCTCTACAGGATTCTCATAGTTACAGGCTCCTACCTGCCACTTCCTTCATTAGACTTTGTCTCAACATTTCCCATAATGACATGTAGACCTCTGACCTCCTCCTCATGGTTGTAGGACCCTTGGGAATCCTCCATGATTGTGGGTCTCATATAGGAACCAAAATTTCTTCTCGTGCCTCTAAATTCTACAAGAAAATGTGTAGAAAAATACATGTTTGTTAGATAAAAATATATACATACACAATTATGGAAAAAACATGCATAAAGTTTTATGCTCTTTAATTCCACCAATTATCTTCTTTTGCATTGATTGTAACTTAAACTACCCAAGTCAATTTTCTAGGTTGATATATGGATCCTCTTCTCCAATATATTTCCAACGACTACTTTCTTTCTCAATTATAAGATTTGAGCAAAAAGTTATAGTCATTTGAATATTGCTAATTCACCCCTTTTGCACACTTTTCATTCAGGTGCAATTAATCCCAGACATCAACTTCTGTTACTTGTAGAAGTAAATTTATTATGAAATAGGGAAACTTTTGTATAATACGTATAACAATTATGACAGGGAATTAATAACAACTCTCAGATTATCAATCTGATGCTCCAGTAAAAAACTACAACAATATGGAAATGACAACTTTGTCATTTTCACCCCTTTTTCTAGACTTAGAATTTTTATCCAAATTGGTTATCTCCCAAACCGCACACTTTTGGAAAAACTTCAATAAACCAATTTTTTTAGATTGACGAGTATACAAAATGTTGAGTAAATAAATGTTTCCATCTTTTCCGTCTAGAGACCCTTTTCCTCAGTAAATCCCAAAAATCTCCCAAAAGTGGCCTAGAATAATGGATTTCTCCCTATTTCACCATCCCCATTCCAAACCCCTTAGAATCCATCCAATTCCTTCACATGGTATTTTCATGTCTGCTTTTATGACACTTTGTACAAGTTTTAGCAGTAATTGTGCTCCTACCACTAAGCTTGACCCTACTCTTCAAAAACATGTAATTTTCATTTTTTGGAAAATTAGAGAAGAATTGGCCAGTGTTCCTCTATGACACTTTTGTATCCCTCCTTACTACGAAAAAAACCCAGAACTTTCATCTCAATCCAACTTTATTTTCTCCAGTGATTGCCAAAATATGTTTTTGGCTCCACACTTGGTCTTTTTTTTTAGACTATAGGACAATTTTTCCTATGTGGTATCCTTCTTCTCTTCTTCCTTTTAGAATCCCATGCAT
Organism: Picea glauca; assembly: GCA_000966675.3. NCBI lineage: Eukaryota > Viridiplantae > Streptophyta > Pinopsida > Pinales > Pinaceae > Picea > Picea glauca. Next base: position 641,449 of record JZKD02S1347018.1, on the reverse strand, counting down.
ACATAAATTATGTATTATGCATCAGTATTCAACATGCCCTAGATCCAAAATGCACAGTGCCAATATTTAACGCACACCCCAAGCACCAATATTCAGTGTGCACAAATTTTTATGCTGCGCACCAATATCTAATATGCACAACTTTTTGTACCATGCACCAATATCCAGTGTGCGCAAATTTTTGTACCATGCACCAATATCCAGTGGCACACCTTTTTATAAAAAACACCAATATCCAATGAGCGCAACTTTTATACCATGCACCTATGTCCAGTGCACACAATTTTTATATCGTGCATCAATATCGAGTGTGCACAACTTTTATACCACACACCAATATCCAGTGCACACAAATTTTGTGTCATGCACCAATATTCAGTGTGCACAATTTTTGTATCCTGCACCAATATCTAGTGCACACAACTTTTTGTACCATGCACGAATATCCAGTGAACGCAATTTTTGTGTTGCATAGACTTCCTATTCTACATTGTGCAATGCCAATGTTTAACACAGACACTATCCACCATCACAACCATCATGAAAATTATCGACTCATTTGTCTAAGCCCTATTCAGTCACTTGGAAGTTGAAATGAACTCTCCATAACAACCATTTTGATTGCAATTCCAACTTGAATTTGATTAGAAATTCAGGGATTTCACTCAGATTTTACCGTTTTCCCCAAATTTGACACAACTCAAGTGTTGAGATGATGAATTTACCAAATTCATGATAATATTTGTCCCATACAAGCCCGATGTTGAACCAAAATATTTGATACCATTCTGTAACATACCCCAACTTAACCGAGGAACATTACTTGAACAAAATATACATAAGTTCGAAAATTTTCTACTAACTAAATTCTTGTAGCTTACCAGCTATGACTTATACAAAGATTTAACCATTGTAGATACAAAATATTTGAATGCAATTACATCAAGCTAGCTAACATGGATTTCACCTCCTCACTGATACAAACCATGTGCGCAACACCCTTTGTACTATGTGTGACAACTATTCATAGCGCGCACACAACAAGCTTTGTACTACGTGTGACGACTATTCCTAGTGCACATGAAAATTTGAGCACTGCACCAGAATCCGTTATTGTTACTACTAATATCAATTAAAAAATTCATTTAAACCTCAAATTACATAAAACATGACATTCAAGCTCAAACAATTTTCCATACTAGTTAAAAACATAAATGCAGCTAATAATTTCACCACAACATATAATTCATTTTCATGCACAGAGTAAAACACATAGTAGTTAAATTTATACATTAACTTAGAAAAAGAGATAAACACTTAACTTTTTAAAATAAGTGTGCAACCAACTGCTTGGGAAGGACATTCCACCCAACCATAAACTTGTTGTTACAAATATCAACAACAAGTTACCCCCAAGCTGGGTCTAGGAACCCACAAGAAAAGGGTGCCTCTCATAGTCCACTCACAACTCAATATCCCACAACTCTCTAGTATTCTCCTACAAATATCTTGAATTTCCTCTAGCTCTCTTCCTCTTGACTGGTCTAATCCAAAGAATGCACCCCTTCACTATTCTTAGTCCATCGAGAATCCCATTCATTTATTAGGGTCTCTCTCGCATGGGTAACTAGGAATCTCTCTACTGGAAACTCAAGGGAACTCACTTCCAGGAAAACTACCAGCAATAACAAAAACACTTCTTTTTACAGTGCAACTCACACAAGAGTTCACTCTTCAGGCCTAACAACCCGACTCTTCAATATTTAGCTCCATAGTACTCCAAAATGCTCCAGCATGCTCCAAAATTTGCCCAGCCTTCTTGCTATATCTCCAATGCTCTTTTTATCTTCTCCCCTCTTGTTGTTCATGAAAAATTCATTGTGTAATAAAACTCTTGTAACTGCCCATACAAATTTCCTCTGTTTTCCAAAGACAGTTGATTGATCACTCTACCCAATGTTGATTGTAC
>JZKD02S1347018.1:597458-616945 GCA_000966675.3 Picea glauca | reverse complement strand
CATCACCAACTCACTACTCTTTGTTCAGTCAGTTAACTGAAGACTAGTTGACTAGTTAACTCAGCTAGGTGGCAGTTCACTCCCGTAACTACCTGAGAGACTAGACTAGGTGGCAATTTACTCTTGTATGTGTTGGTGTGTGTCCAGTTCAATCTAGACCACCACTATGGCTCATTAGTTACTCATTTATCCTATATATATTGTAAATTATTCACTCTTTGAGTGTGGAATACGGTTAATGAGAATTCTTCCATTCTTTCTATCTTGCTTCTTCTTTCTCAATTTCTCTATGCAAATGTGTGTAGTATTTTCTAGCTAGATCTATTCTGTGCGGGTTCAACACATTTACATTTTTTTTGGATCGATGAGTATAAAAAATGTCGAGTAAATAAATTTTTCCATATTTTCCATCTGGAGAGCCTTTTCCTCAGTAAATCCCAAAAATCTCCAAAAAGTGGCCTACAATAGTGGATTTTTCCCTATTTCACCATCCCCATTCCAAACCCCTTAGAATCCATCCAGTTTATTCACATGGTATTTTCATTTATGCTTTTATGACACTTTGTACAAGTTTTAGCAGTAACTGTGCTCCTGCCACTAAGCTTGACCCTACTCTTCAAAAACATGTAATTTTCATTTTTTGAAAAATTAGAGAAGAATTGGCCATTGGCACTCTCTGGAACTTTTGTATCCATCCTTACTATGAAAAAAACCCAAAACTTTCATCTCAATACAAATTTATTTACTCCAGTTATTGCCAAAATATGTTTTTGGCTCCAGACTTAGTTTTGTTTTAGACTATAGGACAATTTTGCCTATGTGGTATCCTTCTTCTCTTCTTCCTTTTATAATTTCATGCATACATCAATTATGTATTATGAACCAATATGCAACACACGCTAGATCCGAAATGCACAACACTAATATTTAACGCACGCCCTGAGCAACAATATTAAGTGGGCACAAATTTTAATGTCCGGCACTAATATCTAGTGTGCACAATTATTTGTACCATGCACCAATATCCAGTGTGCACAAATTTTTATACCGTGCACCAATATCCAGTGTGAGCACATTTTAATGCAACACACCAATATCCAATGCGTGTAACTTTTATACAATGCACCAATGTCCAATGCACACAATTTTTATATTGTGCACCAATATCCAGTATGTGCACCTTTTATACCACACACTAATATCCAATGTGCACAACTTTTGTGTCATGCACCAATATTCGGTTTGCACAATTTTTGTGTCGTGCACCAATATTCAGTGCACGCAAATTTTTGTATTGTGCACCAATATCTAGTGCACACAACTTTCATGTTGCACACACTTCCTATTTTGCATTGCGCAATGCCAGCGTTTAGCACACACACTGTGCACCATCAAAACCATCGTGAAAATTGTCGGCTCATTTTTCTAAGCCCAATTTAGTCGCTTGGAAGTCGAAATGACCTCTCCATAAAAACCATTCTGATTGCAATTTCGACTTGAATTTGCTTAGAAATTTAGGGATTTCACTCATATTTTACCTTTTTCTCCAAATTCAACACAACTCAAGTGTTGAGATGACGAATTTACCAACTTAATGCTAATATTTTTCCCATACAATCCCGATGTTGAACCGAAAGCTTTGATACCATTCTGTAACGTACCTGAACTTAACCGAGGAACATTACTTGCATAAAATATACATAAATTTGAAAATTTTCTACTAACCAAATTCCTGTAGCTTACCAGCTATGACTTATACACAGATTTAACCATTGTAGATACCAAATATTTGAATGCAGTTACATCAAGCTAGCCAACATGAATGTCTCCCCCTCACTGAGAAAAACTATGTGTGCAACAACCTTTGTACTATGCGTGACAACTATTCACAATGCACACACAACAAGCTTTCTACTGCATGTGACAACTATTCCCAATGTGTGTGACAATTCAAGCACTATGCCATAATCTATTATTCTTACTATTAATATCAATTAACAAATACATTTAAACCTCGAATTACATAAAACGTGACATTCAAGCTCAAACAACTGCCCATACTAGTTAAAAACATAAATGCAGCTAATAATTTCACCACAACATATAATTCATTTTCATGCACAGAGTAAAACACATATTAGTTAAACTCATACAGTAACTCGGGAAAATAAATAAACACTTATCTTCTTAAAATAGTTGTGCAACCAACTACTTGGGAAGGATGCTCCACCCAACCATAGACTTGTTGTTCCAAATCTCAATAGCAAGTTACCCCCAAGTCGGGGCTAGGAATCCATAAGAAAAGGGATCCTCTCATAGTTCACTCACAACTCAATATCCCACAACTCACTAGTATTATCCTACAACTATCATGAATTTCCTCTAGCTCTCTTCCTCTTGACCGACCCAATCCAAGGAATGTACCCATTCACCTCTCTCAGTCTATTGGGAATCCCATTCATTTATTAGGGTCTCTCTCGCATAAGTAACTAGGAATCTATGTACTGGGAACACAAGGGATCTCACTTCCAGGAAAACTACCAACAACAAGAACAAACACTTGTTGTTATAGTACAACTTACACAAGAGTTCACTCTTCAGGCCTACAACTCGACTCTTCAATCTTCATCTCCATAGTACTCCAAAATTCTCCAGGATGCTCCAAAATTCTCCCAACCTTCTTGTTATAGCTCCAGTTCTTTTTTTCTCTTATCCCCTCTTGTTGTTCATGAAAAACTCAATGTGTAATAAAACTCATGTAACTGCCCATACAAATTTCCTCTATTCTCCAAACACAGTAGACTGATCACTCTACCCAATGTTGATTGTACTTCACCTCGCCCCCATGCTCTGCAATAATTACGGGATGTGACTCTCACACCAACCCTCTTACATGAGTTTAATGATTGGGCTCTCATACACTCAAACATAAAATAGAAGTTATCCCCAATGATAATAAAATTTAGGAAAATGGGTTGAATCAATAACCATAATTAAGTTCCCCCTTGGACCCCTCTTAGACACTATCTTTTCTTGTGGAAAAATCATCCCCTGTCTCTATCCATATCCCCCAACAACTCGCATCATATTTTATTTATTAAAACTTCAGAAAATACATTATGCATATTACATTGCTTGGACATAGCCACATTCATATCTACATTATGCATTAATTAAACTAAGGATTATAGTGGGAATGTTACAGTTTTGGATAGTGGAATTTTGTGGAGACTGAGGAGAGATCTCCTAGTATATGTGTTCCAAATTTTAGATTATGGTTTTCTATACTTTTGGATATATAGCCCACGTAAGACAAGGCTTGTGACTAATCCTGAAATTCATTTTAAAAGAGTCAGCTTGACATTTTCGTTGTAATTTTATTTCTATGAAGTTTCTGACTCTGAAAATTTAGACTCCTAAGGAGACATAGCGAATTACATGTGAAAAAAATTCCATATTTTGAAACATTATAATTTGTGATATATTTCTCGTGGAAGTTGGGGTTGTTTACTAAGCCTGAAATTAGTCTTAAATAAGACATTTTGGTATTTTTGCTATAACTTTTTATCAGTAAAGGTTCATACAGTGAAGTTTTTAGGAGTTTAAAAATTCACATTAGAGTACTACAAGGTGAAATTGCAAACTCAAAAAGGGTTCAAATTTTAGAGATATATCAGGACAAAAGTCAACCATCCATACATACCCTAAATTAAGGGCTTGAAAGGTACATAACTTACAATTGGAATAACTTTTGATTATAAGAACTATTTTTTGTGATTCAAAATTTGCGATAAAGAGAAAAAAGATGAGTATTATTATTTTTATCCCAGATGGCTTTAAAAAAGGTTTCAACACCAAATAAATCTCCAGAAACCTCACAAAGGACATCAGAAGAAAATGAAGATCTTGAAAACAAGTTATCTCAATAAAATAACCAAGTTGATGAAATGAGTGGTAGTATGTTGAAACTAGTGGATTTATCACTTTCTCAAGAATCCCTAAAAAATGAAATGAAATATGAAATAAAAAATAAAATGGATGAAAATAGGAAAAAGATGGAAAAGAACATGAATTAAAATAGTGCACATGGCTCAGACCCCCAACCCTCGGATCAAGTTCCGCTCAGGATCATTCATAAACTTCCCCCTGAGTGTGATTGACTCTTTGGTATTCCCTCTGGAAATACCCTTCACACACAACAGTGTATCCACAGGTCCTTATTTGTTGTGCTCACGCTATCAAACACGAAGAATCAACCCAAATCTTTTGACTGAATTATGTGGTTGCACCTTTTCGGGATTTCGGGACTTCGGATCTTGCAACTTCACGACTTCTCCTTCTCATTGTCTCAACTCTCCAACTACCGAAACCCGAAATGTCGATCCGCCGAAATGGTTGACTGTGTCCTTCCCCCGTACTTATATCGCACCTCACGATTTCGGGGATCTTGGGATAGAAGTCTCGACCTCCTATCCTCCGAAATGCTAAAATGCCAAATTCCGGCTCGTTATTAATGTTGGCCCCACAAAAAAACTTCTCACCCTATCGGGACTTCGCACTTCACGATTTCACGAATCTTGATGCAAGGTTTTCAGTTCTTCAACTCAGGAATCCCCGAAGTGAAAATTCACGAGCGATCCAACGCCCCTTGTCGACTTGGATCCTACGGTCTAATTTCTCTCGAGCTTGCACTTGAAGAATACTTGTCATAACTTCCCTGCTCCTCTACAAGATCTGACGACTCTAGGGACTTTGCGAATTCTTTATGGAGAATTCCGACCATCCGTTTCTTCTCTTGAGAACTCTTTTGAACTGAACGAGGCTTTCCTTTGCAGAACTTATCCACCTACAAAGCAACTTTGCTACGCCTCCTTTTTAAACATTTCAAGGTACTAACCCTCTTGAGCTTTTCTTCGACAACTTCGAAGACTCTATCCCTCCTAATCTTGTTTGAAAAAAAAAAAAAACTCAAGTCCTTTGGGGATGATTCCTACGCGCACTTCTTCAAATACGCTCTAGTATTTGAACCTCTTCGACTTTGTGCACTCCCTGTGACAACAGTCCTTCAAGAATTTCACTCAGGTTGTAACTCTGAGACTTCACTCGGCCTGCACACAGCTTGCACGGCTCTTGTGCTTAACTTGCACTTCTATGAGAATGAGAATAATTGTATCCCTCCTAATCTTGTAGAGATTTAACTCTGAACCTGTCAACACACTCCTTGTGGACGTTTCGTTGCACTCCTTGCAGGAAATATTGCTCAGATAGAGAAACAATTGAAACTCATTTCCTTACTCTCTCAAATTTCAAATACTTAACATGAAATCATACATACATAGCATAAAAGCAAATGTACAACAAAAATAGTAAAACAACCATGAGCATAACATTCAACATGCATACACAAAAAGTATTAGAACACCATGAGTCTGAATCAAAGTTTCATGTATTAATTCAAGACTTCTGTACATGGGTGTTTTCAACACAACTCTCTGCTCTCTTCTCTTCTATTCTCTATGCTCTCTCTTTTTACAATGTTTCTAATTGTTACAAATGATACAAGATGAGGGTGTTTATAGTCGATTTTCCCTCCGCTCCTAAAACTGTCTAATCTGGAATTTAAAGCTACCTACTTACATTTATTATATATAAATGCCTCTACCTACTATAGACGAGAGAGGATCGCTCAAGTTTTGTTTACAATCAAGAAGTATGCCCCTTCTTAACTACTTCATTTAAGTTTGGCACATCCAACTTCAAAACAATTTAAACACTTTTGGCCATGTGCCAAAATGCATTGGCGTTGCTCGCTCTCGCTTGTTGCTAACGATGCTCCTGCATCATACTCCCTCGCTTGAAATTTTCATGGGCTCCTGTCCATGAGCTCTCGCACAGTCTGTCCATGCTTCTAGATATCTACTTCATTTTCCCATCTAGCATCTTCAACTAGATGTCCCTTCCACTTGACCAAGTATTCAAAGTATTCCTTTCTCCTAGTCTTTTTACTAACTCTTTTGTCTAGTATGCCTTCCATCTGTGGTTTCTCTGAAACTGGCATCTATTTAGTCCACCAAACCTCTGGTTGTTCATTACTTGCTCCCTCTTCTTTAGCTTTGTAAGGATACAAATCTGAGACATTGAAGATCGATGAAATTCCGATCCCATCGGGTAATTCAATCTCGTAAGCATTTGCCCCAAATTTCTTTATGATCTTGCACGGTCCGATTTTCTTCATTTTCAGTTTGTTATATGTTCCCCTTGGGAACCTTTCCTTCCTCATATGTGAAATAATTAGATCACCAACTTTGAATTGAATTTCTCTCCTGTGTTGATCTACTCTGCGTTTATATTCTTGGTTTGAATTCTGCAGTCGTTCCTTCACCTGGTTATGAAGCTCCTTTATCGCTTCTGCGAAATTCTCTGCACTAGAACTCCTAGTTGCATTCTGTTTTGAATCTCTCAATTCATAAATTCCTCTTGGTTGCATGCCATAAACAATTTGGAACAGACTCTACCATTTGCTTTTATTAAGTGAATCGTTATATGCAAATTCCGCCTGTGGCAGAATATTGTCCCACTGATTGTGGTGTTCAGTCACTAAAGTCCTCAACAAGTCTCCCAAACTTCTGTTCATGAATTCTATCTGTCCATCCATCTGAGGATGATAAGATAAACTAAATGACAAGTTTGTTCCCAGCTTTTTCCATGAGGTCCCCCAGAAGTGTCCCACAAACTTGGTGTCTCGATCTGAAACTATGCTCCTTGGTAAGCCGTGAAGTCGAATGACTTCTTTGAAAAACATATTCGCAATGTGAGTTGCATCACTGATTTTCTGACACGGTATGAAGTGTTCCATCTTAGAAAATCTATCCACCACTACAAAGATCGAGTCGAACCCTCTTTGTGTGCTCGGCAGCCCCAATATGAATTCCATGCTTATTGCTTCCCACAGCCTCTCAGGTATGGGTAATGGTTGATATAAGCCTGCATTCTGCCTCTTCCCTTTTGAATGCTGACAAATTCTACATCTTTCTACAAATCGTTTGACATTAGTCCTCATCCTCGGCCAAAAATATGACTCGTTTAACTTTGAGAACATCTTGTCATGACCAAAATGCCCGACCAATCCTCCACTATGTTTCTCTTTCAATAAATTCTCCCTCATGGAGCCCTTTGGAATACATAACTGATTGCCCCTGAATAACAATCCATCCTAGATCATGTATTCAACCCACTGGCTTCTGTCCCTGAGAATTGTATTCTCAGTCACCTAATACACTTCTTTAAAATTTGGATCATCTCTGTATATGTTCCTAAGGTCATCAAAACCCAGTGTTTTGACTCTGAACTACTGCAATAACAAACATTTCCTTCTCAAAGCATCAACAACTTTGTTAGCAGTTCCGGAAATATGTTTAATTACAAAAGTAAAGTTATACATGTATTCAACCCATTTTGCATGCTTTTGTTTCAACTTATCCTGTTGAGTCACGAATTGCAAAGCATGGTTATCGCTGTACAAAACAAACTCCTTAGGGATTAAGTAATGTCTCCATTTCTTCAACGCCTGAATAATATCATAGAACTCCTTGTCATACATGGAGTATTTCACTTTCGCTTCATTCATCTTCTCACTGAAGTATGCTATCGGTCTGTCTTCTTGGCTTAAGACTACCCCTATTGCAAATCCACTTGCATCACATTTGACTTGAAATGTCTTTTTAAAATATGGCAACACCAAAATTGGTTGTTCCATGATTTTCTTTTTCAGCAAATTGAAGCTTTTCTCTGCTTCTTCTATCCAGTGAAAATACTTGTGTCTCTTCTTCACCGTGTCCATCATTGGTGTGCTAATTCCACTGAAATTCGATATGAATTTTCGATAGAGACTAGCCAATCCATGAAAACTTCGAACTTCAAAGATATTCTTTGGTGATGGCCAATTCTTAATTACCTCCACCTTATCTGGATCCATCCTCAACTTATCTGCAAAAATAACAAACCCCAAATAAATGAGCTCTGTCTTCATGAATGAGGATTTCTTCATATTTATTAGCAGCTTCTCTTGCTGTAGCCTCTTCATCACTATAGCCAAGTGTTTCAGGTGCTCTGCCTCTGTTTTACTGAAAATCAGTATGTCATCAAGATACACAATGACAAATTTTCTGATGAAATCCTTCAGGACTTCATTCATCAATCTCATGAATGTACTTGGTGCGTTTATTAAGACCAATGGCATAACAAGCCATTCATACAGCCCTTCATTTGTCTTTAATGCTGTCTTCCATTCATCACCTTCTCTCATGCGAATTTGATGATATCCGCTTTTCAAATCGATCTTTGAAAAGAATCTTTCCCCACTCAAGCAATCCATCAAATCATCCATTCTTGGTAATGGAAATCCGTACCTAATGTTAATCTTGTTAATTGCTCTTGAGTCTGTACACATTCTCTAGCCTCCATCTTTCTTTGGACTGAGTACTGTCGGAACAACACATGGACTCAATCTTTCTCTAACCAACCCTTTGTCCATTAAATCCTGAACCTGTCTTTTGACCTCTTCATTATCCTGCGGTGTCAATTTGTACGCTTATTTATTTGGTAAACTAACTCTAGGTATGAGATCAATGTGATGACTTATACTTCTAATTGGTGGCAATGAACAAGGTAGTTCATCCACTACTATATCAGCGAACTCTTCCAACAACTTCTGGATTTCTTCCGGTAAATCATCTACCCTTGTGTTGGTTAAGACAATTCTAGGCTTCCTAACCACAATAAATTGTGTATCCTCTTTCTTCTTAACCTTTGTAAGAAGTTCCTTCCCACTCATGAGAAGTACAGTGCTTCTTACTTCAGGTTTAACCTCTTTGTCCTTAATCGGCAACAACATGTGAGTTCTCCCATTCTTCTCTAGGGTGTATGTTTTCTTCCTCCCATCATGAACCACATTCCTGTCATATTGCCACGGTCTACCCAACAATAGATGACAAACATCCATGGGAATGACATCACACAATATCTTATCATTATATCCTCCTATCTTAAATTCAACTAAACATTGTTTAGTGACATTTACCTGATGTCATTTTGGTAGCCATGAAACCCTGTATGGACTTGGATGTTCAATAGTCTCCAGCTCCAGCTTTTCTACCATCTTTGTAGAAACGAGATTGTCTGTGCTACCACTGTCCACGATGTCCTTGCATACCCTATCTTTGGCTTTGCAAGCGGTCCGAAAAAGACTGTTCCTTTGCACTAGATTCTCCACCTCCTTTTCTGGCATTAAGAGAACCTTCCTCATCACTAGTGATCTTTTGCCTTCAGCATCCTCTGCCTCGACATTCCACCATTGTGCTTCGGCAATGTGAGTCTCACAACCTTCTTTCTTCTTATCTGGACATTCATAAGACTTATGTCCATTTTTTCCACACGTGAAGCATTTTACTATTCCACTTCTTCCTCTTCCTCTAGCGCAAGAAAAAGTGTTGTTATCAGCATACTGTCCTCTCTATTCGACATACTTCCCTCTCTGTGAGCTCCCACCTCTCTCAATTTGAGGTTGAGGTTTCTTCCACTCTTCCTTAGCCTTCTGATTCCTATCTTGGGCAACTATTTTGCCTCTAGGCTGACTTCTGCCTCGTCCTCTTTGACTTTTCTTTCAACTCAGCTTCTCTTCAGCCTTTAGAGCCATCTGACAAGCATATTCTACAGTCTGAATGATCATCAGGATCATCTCATCCTGAATGTCGTATCTCAGACCATTCATATACCTGGCAACCTTTTCATCATCACTTTCACGATGACCTGCCCTGATGTTTAGCTTGTAGAACTCTTCAGTGTACTCCTTCACTGACATCAGCTTCTGTCTTAAATTTTGCATCCTCCAAAACAGAGTGATTTGGTAATCCTTGGGTATGAATTTTTCTTTCATCTTCGTAATCATTATATCCCAACTCTTGATTTTCTGCTTGCCTTTGTAGCGCCTGTCAGCTTGTAGTTCATCCCACCACAATGTTGCATGTCCTTTAAGTCTTGTGACAGCATGTTTGACCTTTTTGTCTTCCTCGACATCTTCATAGTCAAAATACGTGTCCAGAGCTCTAATCTAGTCTAGAAGCTCTTCAACATCTAGGTTTCCCTCATATACAGAATGTCCATTTTTTCTATAGCACCCATCCTTGCAACAGCCCTGAGTAGGCATTCATTTGCTGCATCCTCTGCTGCAACTTCTTCTCCTCCATGTCCAGCTTCATATTCATTTTCAGACTCGCTAATATCTCCATCACCAACTGTGCGCCTCTGTGCTAATTCCATGGCATCCAACCTAGCACACATTTCACGCATCTCTCTTGCCTCTGGTGGCTCAGGTAATTGCCTGCCCCTTCTTCTTGGCATTTCCCTTTCCTCTAGTGGATTGGGTGTTTGTCTGTCTCTTCTTCTTGGCGGCATGCCTGTAAAATTCCTCCTTTCCCTGCTACAAAAAGAAAAGAAAATTTTCCTAGGCTCTGATACCACTTGGCGTAGACCCCCAACCCTCGGGTCAAGGTCCGCTCAGGATCGTTCTTAAACTGCCCCCCTAAGTCTGATTGACTCTTTGGTATTCCCTCAATAAATACCCTTCACACACAACATCGTATCCACAGGTCCTTATTTGTTGTTCTCATGCTATCGAATGCCAAGCATCAACCCAAATCTTCTGACCGAATTATGTGGTCGCACCTTTTCGGGATTTCGGGACTTCGTATCTCGCAACTCCATGACTTCTCCTTCTGAATGTCTTGACTCTCCAACTACCGAAACCTGAAATGTCGATCTGTCGAAACAGTTGACGACGTCCTTCCCCCATACTTATATCGCGTCTCGCGATTTCGGTGATCTCGAGATATAAGTCTCGAACTCCTATCCTCCGAAATGCTGAAATGTTGAATTCTGACTCGTTATTAATGCTGGCCCCACAATGGAACTTCTCGCCCTGTTGGGACTTCACACTTCGCGATTTAGTGAATCTTGATGCAAGGTTTTCGGTTCTTCAACTCGCAAATCCCCAAAGTGAAAATTCACGAGTGATCTAACAACCCTTGTCGACTTGGATCCTACGATCTGATTTCTCTCGAGCTTGCACTTGAAGAATACTTGCCGTAACTTCCCTGGTCCTCTGCAAGATCTGACGGCTCTTGGGACTTCGTGAATTCTTTATGGAGAATTTCGACCGTCTGTTTCTTCTCTTGAGAACTCTTATGAATTGAACGAGGTTTTCCTTTGCGGAACTTATCCACTTGCAAAGAAACTTTTCTACACCTCCTTTTTAAACACTTCAGGGTACTAACCCTCTTGATCTTTTCTTCGACAACTTTGAAGACTCTATCCCTCTTGAGCTTGTTTGAAAAAAAAAAACCCAAGTCCTTTGGTGATGATTCCTGCACGCACTCCTTGCGGCACTTCTTCAAATACGCTCTAGTATTTGAACCTCTTTGACTTTGTGCACTCCCTATGACAACAATCCTTCAACAATTCACTCAGGTTGTAACTCTGAGACTTCACTTGGCCTGCGCACACCTTGCACGGCTCTTGTGCTTAACTTGCACTTCTACGAGAATGAGAATAATGGTATTCCTCCTGAGCTTGTAGAGATTTAACTCTGAACCCATCAATGCACTCCTTGCAGGAACTCTTGCTCAGATAGAGAAACAATTGAAACTCATTTCCTTACTCTCTCAGATTTCAAATACTTAACATGAAATGATACATACATAGCATAAAAGAAAATGTACAACGGAAAGAGTAAAACAACCATGAGCATAACATTCAACATGCATACACAAAAAGTATTAGAACACCATGAGTCTGAATCAAAGTTTCATGTATTAATTCAGGACTTCTGTACATGGGTGTTTTCAACACAGCTCTCAGCTCTCTTCTCTTCTATGCTCTATGCTCTCTCTTTTTACAATGTTGCTAATTGTTACAAATGATACAAGATGAGGGTGTCTATAGTTGGTTTTCCCTCCGCTCCTAAAACTGTCTAATCTGGAATTTAAAGCTACCTACTTACATTTATTACGCCGAAAGGCGTACACCTATTAACAATGGGCAGATTTAATAGGGGTTTAGTGCTTAATAAGTTTTCTATGGACATGATTAAATATGGTTTGAATATTCTTAGTAGTCACACAAAATAAATGGTTGTTATTTCAATCATTAACTTCCTAGCTATTATAAAGACATCTGTTTATGTGTTTACTTTTTTACATTTACCTAATCATATTTAAAAATTACTTTGATAGCTAATTGATTGCCATGTAAGTGATTAACAGAAATTAAAATATTAACACCAAATAAATGAAGCTTAACCTTTTATTTGTTAATCAATAATAGAATTTAATATATTATTTTAAGGATTCGTTTCATCTTATCAACCTTTCGACGTTCACCACCAGCTATTTAGCTGATGTGCTAGTTATATATAAATGTGTCTACCTACTACAGACGAGAGCGGATCGCTCAAGGTCTATTTACAATCAAGAAGTATGCCCCTTCTTAACTACTTCATTTAAGTTTGGTGCATCCCACTTCAAAACAATTTAAACACTTTTGAACATGTGCCAAAATGCGTTGGCGTTGCTCGCGCTCGCTTGCTGCTGACGATGCTCCTGCATCAGCACACATCGAAAATAACATGGACAGGAAGATAGATGACATGAAAAATAATATGGATGACATGAAAAATAATATGGATGAAAATAAATAAGATATACAAAAATCCATGATGGAATTAGAAAATTCCATGTCTTCCATTATCTTTCATGCTCTAGATGAGAGACTCACTCAAGGAGATCTCAAAATATAAGGAAATTGTGAAAATAAGGAGAACATGGTTTTTGAGACTCAATAACATATGGGGAGTATTTTATAACATTTGGAGAGCACAAATAATGAATCTCAATGTCAGGATCATTCTTTACTCCAAGGTCTACATAATCAAGGCTTCATGTTAGCACCAAGGAACCACTTCAATCCAAAGATTGATATGAGGAAGTTTTATGGTAAATATCCTATAACATGGATATTCTATATGGAGCAATTCTTTGATCTACACAAAATGAAAAGATTACAAAATGTACCTATTGCATCCTTATATTTAGAAAATTATCAATTTTTTTTGTATCAATGGATTTGTGAAAGAAAAAATAATTCTATTATTTCTTGTTCCATTTTTACGGATGAATTGATATCAAATTATGGGGATATTGAGAGAAATACATTATTTAGTCCATTGATAAATCTTCGGCAAAAAGGGCTAGTTACATAACACATTCAACAATTCCAAAATCTTAGTATTAGGGTAAAGAACACTCCCGGGGATAATTTGTTAGATCTCTTTATGGAAAATTTAAAGGAGAACAATCAACATGAGGTGCGTCTCTTAGAACCTAAATCCATAGAAAAATATTTTAGTATGGCAAGGAAAGTGGAAAAAAAATATGGCTTCTAGAAGTGTGGCCACTAATAGCTATGAAGAGCACCATATTCCCTCTTCTAATCCCATTCAACCTACAAGGTTGACACCTTAACAAATGGATGAAAGGAGAGAAAAGGGACTATGTTTCAATTATGACAACAAGTACAGTAAGGGGCATAAATGTGGTGAGAAGAAACTATTCTACATATACCATGAAGAGGAAGAAGATCTAGAATTGGAACCATTGCAAGATCTAGATATTGAAGATACTACTCCAACAATCTTGCCATGAATTGGATGATATCAGTACTCCACAAACCCTGAATATACAAGGATGCATAAAAAATAAAAAGGTAACAACATTTATTGATTCTAGTATTACACATAACTTCATGAATTACAAATTGGCAACGGGTCTCAATTGCTTTGTATATCCAACACCGTATTTTCAAGTAATGATTGCAGATGGAGGTACCATAAATTGTTTTGGGAAGTGCCATAGTATTAAGCTCAATATGAAGGAGTATTTTTTGGATAGTTCCATGATTTCCATCCAAATGGGTGGTGTTGATGTTGTATTAGGGGTCCAATTGTTACAATCATTGGAAACAATGGACTTTAATTTTCAATATCTTTTCATGAGATTTTCCTCAGAAGAAAAGGAAATTAAACTTCTTGGTATCCTAGGGAAATTATCTAAAGTGATAATCTCTAACAATATGACAAAATTACTCAAAAAGAGACATTATGGTATAATTGCACAATTTTCTCACTAGATGTTCAAACATCTATATCATCTACTCTAATGGGTCTACAAATGGTTATCAACAACCATTCCAAGGTATTTGGAGAGATGCCTAAGGGTGTTCCACCAACTCGAGATCATGATCATGTTATTCATTTGCAACCCAACTAACATTAGGCCGTACAGGAATCCATATGCACAAAGGAGTGATATTGAGCATATGACCCGAGAAATGTTAGAGGTCGACATCATTCAACCTAGCCAAAGTTTTTTCTATTAACCAGTGGTGATTGTTACAAAAAAGGATGCTTCATGGCATACGTTTCAAGATTATAGACATCACAACAAAACTACCATCGAAGACAAGTTTCTTATTCATGTCATTGATGAACTATTAGATTAATTGCATGGATCATAACACTTAAGATTTGCAATACAAATTTTCTACTAGAACTGATCAACCTTTTGGCTTGGTTAGAACTTACCAAAGAGATCTTTGATTTCCCTTTGTGTGCATTCTTGATGACAGACTTCCCATCCTTGATCAAAAAACACTAGTTTTCTCTCCTTAGGAAGATTGCATCCCTCATATACATGTAGGGGCTTCCAAACACTACACCATGCACATCAAGGAGTATTGCATCTACCGACACTTCATTAATAAAATATGCACTTATAGAAAAATTGATATTACAATGTTTAGTGTCCTTGAGCTTTTCATCCTTACTTACCCATCCAAATGGATATGGGCTTAGATGATCATGAAATTCTAGCCCAAGCTTGCTGACTAGATCGTCAACTATGAGGTTGGCCTATGGACCAGGATCAAATAGAGCATCAAACTTGGTATTTTATACTTGGATATTAATATGGAGGAGTTTTGTAATCTCCTTCTCTTCAATATGATGAAATATACTCAGATTCACCTCCTTTTCAACTGAAGTGCAAAAATAATTATCATCTAAATCTAATCTACTCTCTACCAAGTTGCTCGAATCCATGTTTAGAGGTTTATTCTTCTTAGCATCCTTATTACAGTTCTTTCGATTCATTTCTATATGTAGCTTCCAACACTTATCTTTGTTGTGGCCGTTGATATTAAAATGGTTGTAGTGGTTGTTTGTATCCTTGCATTGATGTGAATTAGTTGTTGTTTTATATTTTTTCCTTTCCACTTCTTCTTCCTCTCCTTGGAAGCATCTTGGTGGTCTTTCTATTTAGAACCACTTGGTTTTCCTTTCTTACGGCGTATGTTCTAGAGTAATTATGCTTGCACACATGCCTCATCAATGGTCCTAGGTTTGAAGAGTATCACTTGTTTTCATAGACGTCTATGTAGACCCCCCAGATACTTGAGGAGTGTGTTTGGGTTCTTGGAAGATATACATAACATAATCACCATTTTATTGACATCGATCTAGTGTACTCTTACACACTATACCCCTTCCTCTTCCTTTCCCTTAAGTGATGACAACATATTCATTGATCCTCTACATACCCAATATTGTAGAATGGGGACTTTATGAGGGTTTTAAACACCTCCCACTTAGATACTGGTGAATCACCCTCTAGACTAAGTGTCTTTGTGTATGTTTCTGACTAGGTTAGTGCATGGCCCTCTTGTTTTAATTGGGAAAATGAAATCATCTTCTCTTCATCTATGTTATGGACACTTAAATACACTTCTAAATGTTGAAACCAATGATTCAACTTAACAACTCGTCAATATCACCTTGATTGTGTTTGATATCCACTTTCACTTCCATTTTAAACAAAGGTTGTGAAGGAGTGATGGTATTGGAGCTTGTTTTCTCTTTCTTTGGCTCTTTCTTTGAGTCCTTTTATGAATCTTCATTATCTCTTGATTTCTCATCCTATCCAAATTTTGAGTTAGAGGCACCAACTTCCATGAAAGTTCCAACCCTTTTTCCCTAGAGATACCATGAGGAGGGCCATGTGGTGAGAGATATCAACAATGTGTTCTTTCATCCTGAAAAATTACTCATTTGTTGTATCTTAGGGGTTGTAATGGATGGACTCATCCTCCATGGCTAGGGTTTTCTGACTTTTTTCTTAAGCCAATTTCTGGATCCTATAACATCCCATAAAAACCCTAAATAAAAATGCTCTAATACCAATATGATTTGTAAGTTTTTGTGGATATTCCACCAAAATAGTTCATCACAATAGATCTTGCAATATTCTAAAATATTTTATTATGCAATTTATTTCCTTAGACCTCAAAGTTATTATTTCTAGCTTAGCGCTCAAATTTATGGAAATAATTAAAGAACAAGAAAATGAACACACCATCCACACAAATGAACACAAGATGTGACCCGGTAAACCCAATACAGGAGAAAACCTATCTAGACGGTGAGGCCTATGCTCTACTCTCTTTTCTTCAATTATTAAATGTAAGTACAAACAAATGGGAAGTCTCTATGAAGTTTCCTTTAACATTGTATCCTAAATGGTTGTAACAAAATATTCTACCTCCTATTTTATGCTCTCAAATCCCACTCCTAGATGCTCTACTCAAGTATGGAACAAGTATAATAGTAAAACAATGGAACCCCCTCTTTTCTTAGTATCCTAGTATTTAACATGGCTTGATATCCATCTAGGGTTAGGGTTAGGGTTTTTTTCATGCCCTAACCCTCAATTAATGTTAGGGTTTTGGACCCTAAAGAATCTTCCTAGATGTACACACATGACTAGACCCACATTTATGAGTAATGGGGGTTGATGTGGCATTCATTGGGTACTATGGTGGTGAATAGGGTAGGTCAACTTATGGGAAGCATAACTTCCTCATACAAACTCCAATAGAGGTGATTTCAAACCATTGGAAAGCTGTCGGTGTGTAGAATAATGTTGAAGGGATAGGGATTAGGCTTGCGAAGTTTTGACCCAAAAACTGTCATTTGATGCCTCAAATTAACTTTGAAAGGTTTTAGACCTAAAATATCCTTGTTATCTCAAATCCTAGGGATAACTAAGGATATTATGTCTTGAGTCCCATAGGTCCTATGTTGGCAAATTCAGTGAACAAATAGCAAATGCTTGTCATTGATGGAAACAGTGAAGATGACAGGCAAACAGAAGACAAAGTTCAAAGAGGTGAATGATCGAAAGCAGTGAATGATCACGCGCAGACGTAGGAATACTTTAAGGATTCGAGGAGAATAAGCTCAGGTGGAATAGCGTTCTTATATGCACAGGAAGCTCAGGAGGGAGCAACCGGAGCCGTCAGATCGGCCTAAAAAGAACAGATCTGGACCATTGGTTTACACGTCCAGGAGGAGCTCAGGAGGAGCCCACAGGGGAAAGAGACCGAGAGCTGTCAGATCTCACTCGGAAATCCCAACAGTTGTTGGATCGAGAGAAGCTGCATAGCGGTTAAGCGCAAGAGTAGGCATGCACAAGAAGTAATCCGAGCCATCAGATTGGAAGCAGATACCCGTTAGTCACTGGATCTACAGAAGGTACACGAAGGTTAAGCCTCAGAAGGAACGCAGAGAGGGAGAACAGATCTGAGACATAGGATCTGAGAAGAAAACCCGACAGTCGTCGGATCCATAAGAGTCGGACAGGAGTTAAGCCCTACTGTGCAGAGGAGAAATCCTGGACAAGTCATCGAGATATTGGAGAGATAATCCTAGTCGTTGATCTGGGTAGGCCACGTGTCAGCATTCTGGTGAGGCATCGGGATATTGGCCATCGGGAAATCAGGGATCCCGGTGACAAGTGAATCGAGACATCGAAAGTCTCGAAATCTTGGAGGAATAGGGACTGTCCATATGCAAGGACAGGTGGCAAAGGATCGAGCGTCGTCGGAGTTTTTCTCATCGGAGAATCGGGGTCGGGATTTTGTAATATCCAATTCACTTGACATCGAAAACTCCAAAATCACGATATGCGATTTTGCGATTTGATCGCAGCCGTTAAAGCAAGCATGAGATATGGACCATTGATTTTCTTCGTCAGAGAATCGGGGATCGGGACTCTGAAATGTCCAATTCACTCGACAATGAAAACCCCGAAATCGTGATATGCGATTTCATGATTTGATCGTAGCCATTAAAGCAAGAATGAGATCTGGACCGTTGATTTCCTTCATCAGAGAATCAGGGATCGGAGGATCAGGAATTATGTAGGCGTGTGCATGGTGACATCAAAAATGATGAAACACCGATGAGAGGTTTGACCGAGGTCACGTGTTGACGGCAATATGGGCCAAGGCCTATAGCTAGCAGGGCTAGCATATGAAAGGATCGTCGGGATTTGGACGATCGGGAATCACGCGGGTGTATGCATTGAGGCATCACAAACCCCGTAGCCCCGACAGGGTAAGGTTTTGGTCATGGAGTGACGGTCACGTTGACCGGGAGCTAAGCTCAGGAGGGCTAGCGTATGAAAGTGCTGAAACCCGATTTAAAAGGCAATAATAATGAAGATTATCCAACGATGGGGATAAGGTTTGAATGTGATCCGAGGGTTGTTGTTCTTTCTTACACATTAACTCTTTCAGTTACAAATCCGTTAGTGAAAAGGACTCTTGATTGGAAATTAGTTGTCGATCAGTTGGTGTTTCAGTTGGCTGAACAGTTGTCATCAGTTTCTCCAAGGAGCTGGGAAGTTGAAACGTTGTGCCCGTGTGTATAAAAGGAGAGGAAACAGACAGTGTTTGGTTGGCCGTTCTGGTGAGGAAAGGAATGAAACAGTAAGGAAGAATATAGAAGAGGATGCATGATAAGAAAGGAAGAAGATGTGCAGAGTGAAAATGGAACACAGAGAAAAATAGCAGAGCAAGAGAAAACGCAGAGCCGAATAACAGAACAAATCAGACTTACAGAACAGAGAAAGCCTGGTAAGAATTGATTTATCTGAATAGTTGTCTGTGTATTCATTATTTCATATTCTAGGGAGGTTGGGAGGTGCTCGGGAGGATGGTTGTCCTCAGAGGTTCAAGTGGGTGCTTGAACATAGGAAGTTGTAGCTTCCATCTGGTTGCAGCCAGAGAAACCAGGGTGGCAGGGTGGAGCTAGGGAGAACAAGTGTTCTCTATTATACAGGTTGGAGCTTTTGTAACTGGAAGTTGGTGCTTCCATCCAGTGGGTGCTGGAATATTCAGAAAGTTGGTGCTTCCATCCAGTTGGTGTTGGAATATTCAGGGAGTTGGTGCTTCCTTCTAGTGGGTGCTAGAGAAACCAGAGAGTTGGAGATCTCAAACAAGTTGCAGCTTGTAAAACAGAGGTAGCAGCCTCACATTGAGTT
>JZKD02S1347018.1:522642-557192 GCA_000966675.3 Picea glauca | reverse complement strand
TAACTTTAAATTAAAATAATTTTATAAAAATAATAATAATAATAATTTATTTTTAAAATAACAATTTAATTTGACATCACATCAAAACCCATCTTCAGATCAAAACCCAACCCATGTTAACATCAAAACCCAAGTTATTCGTATATTCAATATGGTAAAGACTAAAACCAATTTTTCGTATATTCAATATGGTAAAGACTAAAACCACTTAATGCTTATATTCTATATCAATGTGAAAAGATACCTAGATTTGTCTAACAACAATTACCATATCTCTCAGAGTATCGAGTCGTTGATATGTCTGTGTCTCATATTTTTGGGGAATTTGGGAAAACATCTGAAGATCATGCACCTTATACTGGTAGTAAGGAGTTATACTTCCAGTAATTCAATATTCGCTTATATCGTATCACACGATAATGCTGTGAAAATATAGTTCCATCCTGTAATAAAAGATAATTCCAAGAGGCATTGCCTGATTTTCACCTAGGCTCCAGAATGCCTGGCGTAGGATCAACGGCTATAGAATGAACAACGGAAGGTGTCGTAGAAGAAGTTGTTGCACTGCTTGATGTTTTGTCGGGGCCAATATCTCTACCTCGTTTGAGTTGGTGAGCTACGCCCGCGACATCCAGATCTACGAAAGTAGGCCTTGTGGGTGAAGGAAGATGTTCTCGCTCACTTGTCAGCATCAACACCACCCGAGACATTGAAGGCTACAAAGCTGCAGCTGCTTGCGTGCACAAAAGACCAATTTTAATTGCTCTAATTCCGTCCTCTGATGAATAACTGCCCTCCAATGCGGGATCCATAATTTCTAAATCTCTATCTGCTTCATACAGTCTCCATGTCTGCTAGGCCAATATCAACAAAACATAAAATTTTAGTTAGCAAGGGATCGTAATACTATACAGATTGAAAAAAAAATCTAATCAAAAGATGAGATCGACATGAACCATACTCCTTCGACGGGAAACTGCATGTCTTCGGTCGAGCTCTCATTCTTCCTTCCTTTGATAATCTCAAGAACAAATACTCCAAAGATGAATACATTTGCTTTCTCCGTCAACTGTCCTCGTAAGGTGTACTCATGGGCCATGTAACCTCTGCGCTATGTCATATGCAATCAAAATTACATGATCTGTGTTCAGATATATGAGTTTTAATTGTTTCATGTACCGTAATTTATTAAATGAATTAGTTGGGATCCTCAAGAGATGGATCAACAGAGAAAATTCTTACAAATTTCTTGCAACTCTAGTGCTAACGTGGCTTTGATCTTCTGCAAAGAATCTGGCTAACCCAAAGTCTGCTATTTTGGGTTTGAGTTTATCATCGAGTAAAATATTGCTTGCTTTAATATCTTTGTGGATGACCCGAATAGCAGATTCCTCATGAAGATAGGCCAGACCACGTGTAGTTCCAACTATGATTTCATACCTCCCTTTCCAGTCAAGTAAATGATGCTTTGTTGCATCTGCAGTGCATCACAGACCGTAAATACATTAGATGCAAGCTATATATATACAAAAAAGTGAATCCAGGATCCACACAGAGATTAAGATCGAGTAGAAACCAAATAGAATCTTGTCGAGACTATTGTTCTGGAGGTATTCGTAAACTAGTAGCCTTTCTGAGCCTTCAACAGAGCAACCAAACAATTTCACAAGATTCCTGTGATGAACACGACTAATGAGATTTGCTTCATTGAGAAATTCAACATCTTCTTGCCTTGTACCCATAAACAATTGGTTAACAACAATATCTCTGCCACCAGGGAGAACCTCCTGCAGATCCATGAACTTCAAAATTATTTCTATTCTACATTATTACTTGGAGTTGCTACCTTCAAATATCTACTTGGAGTTGCTACCTTCAAAATTAACACTAAGTCCTCACCTTAAAGACAGATCCAAAACCTCCTTCGCCAAGTTTGTTCTCTGCTTTGAAATTGGAGGTAGCTTCTGTTAGAATGTCGTAGTTGAAAATAAGTTATGGATTCGCTATAGTCAGAGTTAAGATAAAATCTCCTTCATCACATGTGAAAACAATTACAAGCCATCTATTAATTTTTGTGGCAAAGAAACAGTTGGATAGTTCTTGAGCCACAAGGTAATCAAAGGGATCTTAGAATGATTTAGTATCAAGTTCAGGACCTCCGGTTCGTTAAATCTCTTCCCGGGGTTTTAGACAAGAGAAAAAGTTCCACTTCCAAAAGCCTATGGTTGCAATTAATACAAGCATAACAGTTACTATGCCCAGACTTATCCCAAGCACCCTAGGTCTTTTGCCTTCTGCAAATTTGCACAGAGATTGTCAGTGACTCATGTTGGGATTTGGTGACAATAAATTCTTCTAATAATATATCCGGATCTTATTATTCTCTGTTGGTTACAATCAAATAGTCCAAGTTAGAATATGGGAAAAAACGACTATGAAAGACTATGAGAGACTGAGTGTGAGTGAGTTGATGTAATCTCCATGATCTGAATAATAAGACAACCGATGCCTATGCTTGGTGGACGTAGCCCAATGTTTAGATGAACCTTGTGAAATCCATGTATTCCTTATATGTGTGATTATTAATTATCATTCTGAATTGTGTTTTCCGCATTGATAATTCTAACAAGTGGTATCAGAGTTGTCAAAACTAATTGAAGGAAAATCAAATTATCGAAAGAGCCAGAAGTGAAATCTGTATGAGGGTACATAAATTTATACATCCCCGCAGGTCCCTCCTCTCGTAGGGTGCGGAGACTTATTACTCAGCCTTACACTCGTGAAAAATTAATGGAATTTCCACACTCCACTGTGTAGTACAGTGCGTAAATTATTTAAGATTTCCCCACACTCCACTGTTGCGTAAATTATTTAAGATTTCCCCACACTCCACTGTTGCGTGAGGTGCGGCGGCTCCCTCAAATCCAATATTCACGATTGAAGAATTAAATTCGCATGTTTTTTTCATGAAACTTAAGGTATGAAGCGTGAACTTTATTTTTAAAAGGGGAAATGTGAACAAGTCAACTGTGAAGTCATGTGGGTGAAAGTAGAAAGTTTTTGTTTTATTTGGAATTTAAGATAATATTTAAAGGAATACTTTTTTTATGTGAGGTGGATCACGTGGATGATTAGGTATGAAGTGGATATAAAAGGTTGTATGAAATATATAAAATTTTTATTATTTTAAATTTTTCGTGGTTATCCTTTAACTTTTTTTTAAGGATCCACATTTAATCTTATTTATAATTTTCTCCACAATTATTAAAAGGTTTTTTTATAAGAAGTGGGTATTGGGATATTTTTTGTGCTAATGGCTACGATGCAGAGTTCGAAGTTTGAAGTTGAAAAGTTTAGCGGTAAAAGCAACTTTGAGCTTTGGAAGCTTAAGATGCGGGATTTACTAGTGCAACAAGGGTTGCAAAAAACATTGGCAGGTAAGTCAAAGAAACCAACAACCATGACGGAATGGGAATGGGAAGATCTCGATGCGAAAGCTCTTAGTACCATTCGTTTATGTCTGGAAGATGAGGCTTTGTTTAATATCGTAGGAGAGGATACAACATCTGGATTATAGAGCAAGTTGGAAAGTCTATATATGACGAAGTCCTTGACAAGTAGAATCTACTTGAAGAGACAGTTGTACAGTTTGCGGATAAAAGAAGGTACAAAATTTGTTGACCATTTAAATGCCTTCAATACCCTTATAGTTCAATTGACTAGTATGGAAGTTAAATTCGAAGATGAAGATAAGGCTATTATACTATTGTGTTCGTTGCCTCAGTGTTGGGATAATCTAGTCACTTCTATTAGCTTTAGCTCAACAAATGTTTTAGATTATGACTTTGTTGTGGGAGCTTTGTTGGCTGAGGAGATGAGGAGAAAATCTAGTAAAGAAACCTCAACTTCAAAGGCGATGTTGATCAGAGGTCGAACCACAGAGAAGAATGAGAGAAGTTATTTTCGATCTGAGTCAAGACACAGAAAGGGTAAAGCAAAATGTTGTTACTGCGGCAAAACATGACATCTCAAGAAAGATTGCTGGAAGAGAAAGAAATCTGAGGAAATCTCCATGAAGGAAGCAAATTTGGCTATAACAAATTCAAGTATAATTGATCAAGTTTTATCCGTTTCTAGTAATTTACAATATCAAGAAGAATGACAGTTAGATTCAGGTGCCTCCCACCACACGTGCTCACATAGAAATTGGCTCTTTTCTTACCAATCTGTTGATGAGGGTGTAGTGTTTATGGGAAATGGTATTCCATGTAAAACTGTTGGGGTTGACAGTATTAGAATCAGGATGTTCGATGGTATTGTTAGGGAATTAACGGATGTTATAAATGTACCCGAGCTTAAATCAAATTTAATTTCATTAGGAGTGTTGGATTCTTGTGGATATAAGTATACAGGTCAAGGTGGAGCTCTCACATTTTCGAAAGGGAATTTAGTAGTGATGAAGGCAACGAAGGTTGATAACCTTTATAAGTCGGAAGGCAGTACTGAAGTAGCATCTGAAGTGATAGATGTATCTTCTTGTTGATGGCAGAAGCATCAAGGTCATAAGAGCAAGAAAGGTTTGCAGGTACTAGTAAGAGGTAAATCATTTCCAGACTTAAAATCTTTGTTTCTGTATTCCTGCTTGTTTTATATCTCTGCAAGTTATGATGATGATATAAAAGGATGTTGTGTGTGGGATCCTACTTCTCACAAGGTCATCATTGACGGAGATATTGTATGTATGGAACAACCAAAATGGTTGATTCAAGATCACAACGATAAATTTGTTTGCATGCTAGATAATTCATTGTATGGCCTAATGGTACCCATGCAAATATACAAGATGTTTGAATCCTTCATAGTGAGTCAGAATTTTTCAAAGGGTAGGAATGACTATACAGTTTATAGTACATTCACAATCTTGATGTTCTTTGCTGATAATATGCTCGATGCAAATCGAAGCATGGATGAAATCAGTAAGAAATTGACTTAGGTGGACAAGACAATTCAAATGAGGGATCAAGGAGCAGCAAAACAAATTATGGGCATGGAAGTACATAGAGATGGTAATGGTAAGTTGTGGTTGGAGTTCAGGATGAACATTGTAAAACCAGTTTATATCCCTCTTGCTTTCCATTACAAGTTTTCTTCAAGAATAGGTCATGTCTATAAAGAAGAAAATGTTATGTCTCGTGTAAGTTCAGTAGGAGGTCTCTTGTATGTGATGAAATGGTTAAGACCAGATGTTTCACATGCTAATGATGTTGTCAGATACGTGACAGATTCAGGTGTTCCAGTGAAAGGGGTGCTTCAACATTTGAGAAGCACAAATGTCACCTATAATGGTCACATTGAGATGGTCTGTGATAACTGTAATGTATATTTTACAAGTGTTTTGGATAGGAGGAAATCTATCACTAAATATATCTCACAACACAGTTGTGGAAGACATGTTGGAGGTGGAGTGACCCCTCAGAAAATCCAAACTCGTGCAAGTCACACAGGCGAGATCATGAAACCAGTTTTATTAGAGAAGTTGCAATGGTGCTTGGCTTCTCTTGGCTTGCAGCTGAGGTGATGGACAAAAGGAAGGAGCAAGGTATCAGGTTAATTGTTGTCAAGGTGGAGATTGTTGGGATTTGGTGACAACGAATTCCTCTAATGATAAATCTGGATCCTATTATTTTACGTTGGTTACAACCAAATAAACCAAGTTAGAATATGGATAGCGATTGCATTTATTATTCAATTTCTTGTAAATGTATAGAAATACATGTAAGGCCCCAACTACTGTGAGACACTGAGTGTGAGTGAGCTGATGTAATCTCCATGATCTGAATAATAAGACAACCAATGCCTATACTTGGAGGACATAGCCCAAAGTTTGAGTGAACCAAGTGAAATCCATGTGTTCCTTATATGTGATTGTTAATTATTATTAATTATTATTGTGAATTGTGTTTTAGGCATTGACAATTCTAACAACCCATAGGCTATGTTTTAGAACAACAGAAAGAAACGGAATCCTACAAAACCCGTATATTCCTTGTATGAAAGAAGATACTGAGGACGAGGGAGGACTTTCTCCTGGTGGCGGCGAGAGAACGGAAGCGGTGAAAAATTCATAAACCTCGTAACGCAAGTAGCAGTTCTCATATCCAAATTGTGCCCCAGGAGCTCCAGTTCGGCACAAGAATATATTTTCTATGGCAAAAGTTAGGCACGATCCGCAGCTTGTTCGGGATAGATATCTCCAACACTGCGCTAAGCTGTAGATGTTCTCCGTTGAATTCGAAGGCGTGGCGGCTGAATCTGTAGCGTAAAGTTTTGGACTCTCTGCAGCTTTAGCGGTAATATTTGAGAGCAGGGCTTTCGCAGATTTTGTGAACTGTTGTGGCTGACTGCTGTTCCCACTGTTGCAAAGAATGATTGATGGCGTGCTCTGCGTACTTACAATGTCGTTGTAAAAGCTATGATTGTCGTAACGTAAGAAGCAACCGTCGAGTTGAATGAATCCAGAAGTGTTGTAGCATCCCTGAACAAGGTTTGCTTTGGCCGTGGATGCGCACTGTTTGCAATCAGAGGAATCTAAATCTCCCCTGCACTATACAAACCCAACAACAGCACTAGAAATATTGAATCCGCTGAGATTAACGTTCCTCACCAGTGATTCCAAAACCTTGTTCAGAGTAAGCTGGAAGGCGCTACCGTTTCTATATTCTCTACTCCCACAAGAGCTCCAAACGGTAGTAGTCTCTGGATCAGCTGCTTGGAAGTGCGTAAGGGTACATACACTGACGACAACTAAAACGGTCATGAGTAATTGTTTCATCTCCATCGCCATACCCGCCTTCTCTGTCATTGCGCCCCGCCCTGATCCGACTCAATGGCATGGTATTGCAGGAGCTGCTCCTTTAATTCAATGGCGTTCTGATGTTGAAATTGTGGTATTCATTTTCAGTCACTTTCCAAAGAAACGTCGATTTCGGGGCACGGGCATCCGGGAGGGGTTTTCTGATTGCAGGGATGGAATGTAAGGCGTGGAATAGTCTCTGAAAAAGAAAATGACAAGGGTTGACAACTTGCCTGGAAAAATAATTTCTTCCTGCGCAGGAACTCTGTTTCCACCCACGGAGAATGACCCGATACCTATCTTGACATAATGGTGGAATAATCTACCATTTTGGTGCGCTCAAGACTTCATGTGTAATAAATTGAATGGTGGAGTGAACGTGTATGGATTGTATCGCAATAAAAATCGATATGAAAAGTAGTTTCAAAATAATTATGCTTTTCTTGACCTTGCGACTCAAGTCCATATTTATCTCAATTTTGACAAGTATACGCAACCACATTATCTCAATTTTGACAAGTATACTTTGGTGATGGGTGAATGGAAATAACCAAGTCAATTAATGAAATATATGGTTACAATTGTTTATCTATCTTCTTTCAATGCAATAAATATACTTAAAACTTCATAAATAAAATGAATAAAACATATAAAATGTTATAAATAAAAATGAATAAAACATATTAAATATTAAATTAAAAATTCTTGAAATTTAGATATAAGATTTTTTTTTCTCAATTGAAAAAGCAGTTTCAATTTTATTCATTAGAATCAAAATAAACTTTATAGTGTAAAATGACACATAAAGTGTCATGAACCAGAATTTATAACTAAATTTTCAAGGATTTCCTAGAAGTACATCCAACCTCTCTATTTATCAAGTGCAAACTTTGAAAGGGAGTTCGTTTGAGAGTTGAAAATCTTGTGAACATGGAAGCATTGTAACCAACTGAAAAAAGGTTTGAGCTCCAAAATCTTTCTCTTCCAAACCTGTAATGTTAAAATATTTAAGCTAGACTTTTCATCAAAACAGTGTAGGATGATCTTTGAATCACCAACCACCATTAATTCATGAATCTGTAATCTCAAAGAGAAGTAGCAGACCCCATAAGCTTTTATGTTAGTACTAGGTCCAATAGCAAGATGGATCTTTTAAAAGTGATCACTGCTAAATTTTAGTACTATACCAACATTGTAAGAACCACTCGTTGCAGCTCCATCAAAGAAGCCTAGAGGCTTTTTTCCAAAGTAGATTGGCTTCAAAATGAAATCATTTTTTTCACCTTCAACTATATTTGGCAACTCTTTGATAGCCATGACGATCCTCAAACAGAATCCACCATCATTCATGGCAGCGTTTTTAAAGAGGATCTTGTTCCTATATTTCCAAATTCCCCAAAGAACATAAAATGGGACCTTCCTGTGTCGAGGAGAAACAACAAACCAAGATTTCAAATTCTCTATCAAGGGCTGAGAAATCCAAAAATCACAGATTTTCAACTGTGTACAAACTTCCTTCCATATGAAACAAGAGACTCTGCACTCAACCATCAGGTGTTGAGTGGTTTCATCACTTCTCAAGCATAAGGAGCACACAATAGGTCCTATTCCTCCTCAGTTTCTGTAGTTCTCCCCAGTGAGAATGTTGTTTTGTAGACAGAGCCAAACAAAGAGAATGACTTTTACCAGAATCTGTATTTTCCAAATACCTCAACACCACCAATATGGAACCTCTTTCACATTTTGTACAACCAATGCATCATAAGCAGATTTAATTTTGACAGTTCCCGAAGACTTGTTCCATGTCCACACGATTTTATCCTCTTCATGCTTGAGTGAAACACCACCACATCTTAACATTAAAGTACATGAGTCCCATTCTGAAGCCAAGTCTCCTTCCTGACCCAAATCAATGGGGGTTAACCAGTGATGTGAACCCAAAACATTGTATGGAGAGTTCCGATTGATATCAACAAGAGAAAAATACTAAGTGTATGCAGATGACTAATGAGACATGTAGAGAGTCTGAAAGAAGGGCCACTTCCAACAAAAGGGTCTAAGCCTACCAAAACTCTGGTACCAATGCCAACAGACCAAGCTAGCCACTTCTTTAAAAAATGTACAAACAACAGAAGATTCCTCTAGAAAAGTGAGGCTACCAGAAACCTGTAATTTTCATTTCTCAACCAAAAGATGACATATGCTCCCTTGAGGTACTTTTTGTGCATTTCTAAAGTCCACAAACTTGACCCGAACAATGCTCTCCATAAAAGACTTGGTTGATAAGGTTTGTCAAACCAATCTAAGTTCCTTATAGCCCATCCTCCAAGAGATTTAGGTTTTTCTATCAGATCCCAATTAGCAAGATGGAAACTCGAGGGTTTCCTTGCTCCTCTCCATAGAAAATTCGAAAAGACCTTTCTAATTTTTGTCTTGATCACAACTGGAACCTTTGCTAAGGTGCACCAATAAACTAGGATATTTTGAAGGATAGATTTGATGAGAACTAATATGCCTCCTAGTGAGAGCCACCTAAAAGACTAGTGGCCAACTCTCTTTTCTATTTTATGGAGTAGCCAGATCCAATCAAATACTTTATAGTAATTAGGCTTAATGAAGAAGCCTAAATACTTCAAACCACATCCTAGATGGGTTATGGTAATTCCAAAAATATCTTCAAGCCTTTCCACCTTTTTAGCCTACAAATTATTATAGAGAAAGCAAGATTTATGACAATTAACTTCCATTCTAGTGGCTTGACAAAAAGAAGAAATAATCTTCTTTAAATATGTCCATTCTTCAATAGATACAATGCCAAGAATAAATACATCATCAACGAAAAGTAAGTAAATGATGGCTAGCCCATTTGCTACTTTTAAACCTGAGAAAAAACTTTCCAAATTGCCCTTCTTCATCAATCTACTGAGACTTTCCACCACCAGAATAAATAGCAAAGGAGAAAGAGGGAAACCTTGCCTTAAGCCCCTGAAGCCTTTGAAGAAGTTTGTTGGTGAACCATTGACCAAAACTGCAAAATTTTCACTTGATACACAACCCATTATCCATTGAACTACCTCCGATTTAAGGTCTATCTGGATCAACAACATTCTTAAAAAACTCCAACTGACTTTATCATAGGTTTTCTTTAAGTACAATTTCAGGATTACAGAGGTCATCTTATTGGATTTTGAAGAGTGCATACACTCTTGAGCAAGTCCATTAGCATAAGAGATAATATTGTCCTTTAGAAAACCAAATTGTTCATTTGAAATACATAAAGCCAATGTGTCTTTGATCCTGGAGGCTATAAGCTTAGTAATAACCTTGTAGACAAAGTTACATAGAGTTATTGGTCTATATTCATGAAAAGAAGACGATTTTGACTCCTTCAGGATGAAAGTTTGAAATGTAGCATTTAGTGAACCACTTACCTTACCATAAGTCCTTGTCTCTTCCACTACATTTAATAGATCTTTACCAATAATATAAAAAAAGTGGTGGCCATCCACATGGGCCTGGGATTTTGTCCTTCAGAATCAACTCTACAATTTTCTCAACCTCCTGAAGACTGAATTTCTTACCAACCTCATCGCTTTCTTCATCTATGAAGAATCTTTGGACTTATTTTAACACATTAAGTTAGGTTAAAGTATCTTCATTGACCTTTGCTTTATAAAGAGAATTGTAGAAGTTGGGAGTAGCTTCTTTAATCCTTGTCTATGTATGCTAAATATTTCACTCGGAATCCAAGAGATCCCATATAGTATTATAATTCTTTCTATTCTTTGCAAATTTGTGAAAAAAAATTGTATTCATATCCCCACTTTTCAACCAAACGACCCTGCTCTTGAGTTGCCACGATTCTTCCTCTACTTTGAGAATCTCAACTTTTCTTTTTTCAAGTGTCATGATCTCCGCTTTTACATCAGAAGGAAAGATTTGTGAGGGAAATATTTGCACAACTTGTGTTAATTTCTACTCCAAATCACTATATTTGACTTGCATCTTTTTTCTTTTCTCTTTCGCCAAGAAACCATAGCTTCTTTTAATTTTTTTTTCTTGGACACTATCAAATTCATAGCTGAAGAATATTACAAAGAAGACATTGACAACCAAGTTGATCTTACTAGAAAATTAAAATCTTGCTCCATCAACCAGCCATGATTAAATTTGAAAGGGAAATGAAATGTATCCTTTTGTTCTTCAAACTGTAGACAAACAAGGTTATGATTCGATAGAAAGGTGTTTATGACCCAAGATCTACATTGGATTAGGTTCCCCAAAATATATTCATTCATAAGTAAACGATCTAGTCTTTTTGAAATTCCTTCTAATCCATTGCGTCCATTCCTCCATGTTGGACAAATCCAACTTGGAAAAATCTCAACTAAACCTGCTAAAGTAAACAAAGAGGAAAAAAAGTTAGAGAGGGGGTCTAATCTTGCTTGGTCCCCCCAAATATCCCTAGAAGAGAGAGTTAAGTTAAGGTACCCCACAATTATTAGATTATCCTCCTTTAAGAAACCGTTGTTCTCCAAAAGATACCAAAAGGGAACTTTGTCTTTATATGGCCCATAACAGTTCAATAGTTTGAGAGGGTAAGAAAAGTCTTTTATCTAACCTTCCAAAATTATACTAGCAAAGATATGGAAGGTTTGAAAATATTCTTTTGAAAGGTTCCAGCCAGAAATCAAACCCCCGAAAGTCCAGAAGAATCTGTCGCCACACAATTCCAAGATGGATAGCATTTTAAGAAGACATTTTTGGCCTTCTCACGATCAACCATTGTTTCCTCGAAGAAGATGATATTGGGGTTCACAGACTGTATTAACCTTTTTATGGTTAACATTTTTCAGGAAACCCCACCCCGCCTCAAGTTATATGAAAGGACAATCATGGAGGAACCCCCAAATTGGGCGTCTGTGATCTAAGAGCCCTTGGGGAAGAAGGAGGTTCTAGGTTTGGAGAAATAGGTAATGGATTGAATGGTGGTAAACCTCCCTATATTGCACCATAATCCTTTCTTTTAGTATTTTTCTTCGAAGGTTTTTTCCTTATTGTTATATTGGATCTATCGCCCATTGCTTTTGAACCCTCTATATTGTTGTAAACTTGAAGAGGGGTTTTTGTAAGAGCATATTTATAGGACACATGGCTTGTAATTCCAGCTTGAAAATATGAAGGTCCTATATCACAGTTATTGTCAAGAACATGGCGATTAGGAGAATCCAATATTCTATACCCAACACCAGCACTAGTATCACTGAGATCAAGTACACCAACTAAACCCCCCAATATATCTTCTTCAGTAATGGGTCTTAGAATAACATGAATTTCCAGAGAAGAAAGATCATTATTCAAAACCCTATACTGGGTTCCAACCAAGGAGTCCTCTTTTGTGGAAACCCTATTAGGGTTTGGGAAATGATGTGATATTGCCAACTCTTTTTCTACCAAGCACTCATTCAAAGGAAAGTTATCAAATTTCTTCATTACCAATTCCCAAAAACCTCCAAATAATTCTACTATCCAATCCTCATTTTGAGTAAGAGAGTTTATATCATCTTTTGAAAGAGAACTTAAAAAGGAGGGGAAAAAAGTCTGCATCTTACCAATGAAAGAGTCTTTTTCTATGTAGCATGTTGAATCCGACTCCATATGAGGATAGTTCAAGGATTTATCTATTCTGTCTTCTTTTGAATCATTTGATATCTTCTCCTCGAGAAATCTTGGACATTTAGATTTAATATGTCATGTTTTTCTGCATAAATGACAACGAAAAGGTTCTCTCTAATAATCCAGGGGATGTATATAGGCTCTATGCTATGTAATAATTTATATATCTTCTAGTAACCCCAAGTCCAAATCCATTTCTACCTTAATCGAGACCAAACTTTTGTTGTTCCATCTAAGAGACTTTTCATCAAAATAAACAAATTGACCCACAGAGTCTCCTATATCCTTAAAAATATGTAAAACCCACGGCTCTTATGGAAAATCAGGCATCAACATCCATAAAAATATCTTCTTGAATGATTCCAAATAGAGATTAAACCCTGGTTCCCATTTATTTAACATTAAAACTCTTCTATCAATAATCCATAGAGTCTCAAGGATTTTTATTAGGTCTTCTTCATACAATAAATGGAAGATAATCTAGTGATTGGAAAGAAGATTGTACCAAGGGAAAGAACCAACCTTCTGCTTCCAAACATCTTGAATCCACTATTTGAGCTTATTTTTCCCCATCTTGTTGTAAAACAATTTCCCCACCAACGCCTTCGTAGATAAGCTCATGACCCTGTCCAGTGAGACATCCTTCCCCAAGATATACATGGGCCTGCCGCTATGAACCTTGAAAATTTTCTAATTTCTTTTTCTATTTGCCACCTCTCTAGTTAATTTACCTTTGTTCACAAATTCTAGAGAGATATTCACCTCTAGAGAGATACAATTAGCAGGTCTCTTTTCACCAAAGGATTTGTAAAATTCCTCTTCTGCATCCAAATCTCTGTTTACAAAATGAGTTAAAGACTTATTACTTTTTATCACATTTTTCAATAAGTCATCCACCTATCTAGATGTCTGCACATGTCATACATCTGTCATATTTCCCATGTGTAAAATTGCCCCACTTTTTCAGGGATAGATCTCCTTGTATGCCTCGTCAAATAGGAATAACCCCTCTTTTTTCCAGAGGGAATCCTCCTCCTCCCAATCCAATTCCAATAACCATGCCATGTCAGCGTTTATGCTGAAATAGGTAAATCTAAAAAAACCTTTATGGCCAAGTTCCTTTGATCCACAGCATGACAGGGATGAGAAGTCTCGCTCCTCCACCCTTCAAAACCCTTACGCTCCTCCTGCTTTCCATCACCATCTTCATCTAAATTACGATTGAGGTGATCATGATTTAGATACAAGATTACAATCATTTATCTCTTTCATTAGATTTTAGTAAAGGAGGGCATCATCACACATGTCACTTCCAAGGTGAAATGGAAAATCTTAAATTTGAATTTCACCTATGTTAGAGTGTCTAATTAATTAATTAACGAATTAATATATATATATATATATATAATTTATTTTTTTTCTCTTTGTATTTTTCTGACGTAAGTATTAAAAATGTCCTTAAAAATTTATTGTAATTGATTGGTGCATGGAGGTTGGGAAACAATAAAAGCCTATCGTTATATGCATTTTCGTTCACTCTTGAGAGCCATGGATATCAAATCCCATAAGTTTGTGTCACTAATTAGGTGTTTACATCACTAATTACAATCACATTTAGCTCATCCAATTGCATATGAAAATAGGATTAGATTAAAATCAATTATTCATGTAGTTATGGATTTGTGAAATTATGTCAATTAGGTTTACCTTGGGTGGTTGGGAGAAATGATTGTTAGCCTCCCCACCCTAAAAGTGACATGTTGAGCCCTAAACGAGCATATTATTATAATGGATTTGAGCCTTGTTGTTGACCAGCCTTTTGCCCTAAATATTCTAGGGTCTACCTTGGGTACCATCCTTGAAATGAGGGAAAGTACTCAACAATTTTCCTTGGGCTTTGTAAAATGAGAAAAGAAAAATGGATTTGTGAAATTAATTCTCATCGTGGAAAATGACACCGACGATTTCAAAATCGATCAAATACTTGTAAGTAAAGGTCATCATGTGAGTGTCTATGAAGCCATATTCCAAGCATGCAAGTAACGACAGTGAAGAATCTCGATCGCTTGTAAATTTTGAAGTGCATTTTTAAATGTTTTAAGTTAAATTTTTTGGTTCTGTGAGTAAGGGGGAAATCGGGTGTGTATGCACCATAGGATTTGAAGCAATTCAAATGCGATAGTGCATACCCATCCTCACGCAAAATTCAACGTTGTGTGGTAGGGTGCTTAATGTTCGACGAGAGTCTATGACGTGCAACTCAAGTCATTACGTCGAGAATTTGTGGGTGCTCTTTTCGGCATTCAAATCCTTGAGAAAATACAATCCCATTATGTCATGAAGCATAGTGGCTAGGCCTAAAATTTCAAATCATCATCAATTTTTTTTAATGATATTTACAAGTTCTTATTGTCTTTCATTTTACGTTTTTTACGTTTTATACAGCTTCACAAAGTGTCATTTTTTAGTTCTTATATGCAAGTTCTATCTAGTGTATCTCAAGAGATCTAAGGTTAAAATCAATCTATGTTGTTGAATAAGTAGGTGAAGTAGATACCTCATTGGATTCATAATATTACCTTAGTTTTCAATTTCCTCCCACATAAGAGTGTAAGTGGTAGTGAAAGCATAGAGGGTCAAATCCATAGTTGGCAGTGTTGATTTCTCTACCACTTGCACACTTTCTTTGATTTGTGGCAGTGTTAAGACAAGATCAAGGATGAAGGATAGAGGTAATGCACCCATCACATGCCTACAACGTATTTAACATAAAAAAAACCTTGCAATATATGGGTTCCAGATCAAGGATCAACCATAGGAAATCACCATCATACCCCATTAATATGATTAAGTAGAAAAACAAAGAAAATACTAATAATATTAGGAGGAACACTACTATAGTATAGGGTACAACTAATTTTGATGGGTGATCTTAAGGTTGAATTATTTTATTTCCTATAATTTTTTTTATGTTTTAGATCCTTTATTGACAGTCAAATTCATTTAGAAACCGAAAAACAAATCTATGAAACATGAAATTCCAGGCCTAATTGTGATAAGGAGCACAAGTTGTAATGTCCCCACCTTCCAAGTTGAGCCACATTACCACATTTTCTTCTTTGATACCAACCTATAGCGTACCCTCTACCAAGAAAAAATAAAATTTCTCTGATACCAATTAAAATCAATATGTGTAAGAAGATTAAAATGTTCACACAACTATAAATAATTGAAATTTGTATGTGTGGTATATTTATCCATGCACAACATCCATCAAACACTCATAATACAAAGTAAAATGCAACAGAAATACAAAACATTTAATAGTGAATAAACACAATGATGAGAAAACTTATCTCATGGGAGAAATTTCATCAACTGGTTGCGTATGAGGGACGTTCCTCCCAATCGTAGGATTTGTTGTTCCATTTTTTTCAATAGCAGACCACCCGTAAGTTGGGGATATGAGCCAAAAGGAATGAATATCTCCTATGGTTGGCTAATGTCCTCCCAATAGCCCAATACCAAATATTTTGATAAAATGCTAACTCTTACAACAATTCCAATCCACCAGGTTTCTTTCCCCTCAACCTGCACAACCAAAGGAATGGGATCCCCTTCGATGCCACATAGTCCCTTAGGCTATCCCACTTCCCTCTAGGACTCTAGCAAAAGTTGGATAGGAAATCTCTCTGTTGGGTACTCCAAGAATCTTAGTTGTAACATGAGTGCTCACAACAACCTTCTCATAGGATTTTGAGCATTTTCTCAATAGAAATATCACTTCGAGGAATAAAAACCTAACTTTACATGTAATTATTAGCTTCATAAAGTTACCCTTCAATACCCACTATGGTTTTCTTCCATTTATAGCACAAATCTCTCCTTTTCCTCTCCTCTATCTAGTTGTAAAAAAGGTTCTCTCTCCCTATTCAAATTTCCTTATCTTCTTCTTCCATGCATGCTTGATTCTCACACTTCCCAAGGATGATTGTACCAAGCCTATGCTTCAATAACTAGGTGAGATGGATTTCCCACCAACCTCTTACATGAATGTACTTAACCCATTCTTCAATAATTAGGTGAGATGACTTTTCCCACCAACCTCTTACATGCATTCAGTGGTTGGTTTGTTAAGTCAAAGGAGGTAAATATTAATAATAAAATGATTTAGAAAAGTGGCTTCAGCTTATGAGGCATGTGGAATTTCCCACTTGGACCCCCTCTCTTATGGAAGCATGCCCCCCTAACATTATCATCCCTCTCGTATCACAGTCAATGATGTATTTTTATTTAATCATTGTATGCATAGATTATAATTCCAAGCTCTCCGACCTAAAACATACTGGCTCACCAACCTATTAAACATATGTATAATTACATTAAAATTTATGGGGAGTAATACTTGTATGTTACATCCCATCCCCTTATTTTTTCACTATCCTCAGTGCACGTCACCACACAGGTGTACATACATAATGATTTAACACTTTAATAACATTTGCAACAATTTCAACCAACAACGTATCATTCCCCTTAGCCTACACAACTCAAGGAAGTGTACCCCCTTATCTTCTCCATAGTCTCTTGGGTTGTCCCACTTCCCTTCTAGGGATCCCACACATATTGACAAGTGGGAATCTCAAAGTTGTGGCTCTAGGAAATATAGTGATAATATTTTCATAGTTTACTAACTCTAGTAGCAATTCCAACCAACAATGTCTCATTCCCCTCATCCTACACAACCCAAGGAAGTGTACCCTCTTCTCTACTCTGTAGTCCCTTAGTTTGTTCCACTTCCCTCCCAAGGCTCTAGTACAGGCTAGGAAATAACTTAGAGTTGTGGCTCGAGGAAATACATTTGCAACAATAGAATCTCCAATTTATTTTTCAAAATAGCTATCAATGTATCTTCTGTAGCACAATTTCCATCTCCCACTTTTCTTCTTCCAAGCTGTGACAAGTTCACTGGACTTTACTTGTCCTATTCTTTTTCTCTTAAGCCTTTTTTTCTTCTAGTGCTCTTCTTTCTAGGTACTCAATTCATGACTTTGTTCTTCAACTATTTCTATAGTATCCATCATGAAAACATATATGTTATAGAAGTTATCATGCAACAATGATCTTATCCATAGGATTTCTTAGCTCCAAATGTAATCATGTATTGCAATCATAATCCAATACTTATTTGTATGGCTATTTTTGTTCTTCACCAAGATTCCATGGTAAATAATTCAATCTCTGACACACCCTCATGATTCCATCCACATGCATTCTTAAGTTTCCTCTTCCTTTCTATACTCAACCTCCAGGCTTGGGCATCCCCTTCTCTACTACATATTCCCTCAGGAGATTCATCATTTTCCAAGGTTTTCACATTCAAGGAAAGTGCCAAATTACTACCATACATCCTCTAGTAATTTGTAGCCAATAAATCGTGGAAATCAAAGGGTTTTGATGTCATAATAATGGCCTTCTTCTTGAGATTTCCAACTTCAACATCCATCATATGTCAAGTATGGCATTCATTTTCATAATGTTTGGCTCTTTCATGTGGTAGCACTGAGTCTTCATTATGGACTTACACTCATTGCCATATCCAATGCCATTCTACCTGCTAGTCCTCGAGATGTTCTTGGTTTCTAGTGGAACGATCACAAGGATCCTTAGAGATAAAACTCAAAAAATGTTTTTAAGTTACCTTGATAGATCAAGGGAGTTAAGTATAATTTTTAATTCTCCACAACTCTTACACATTCCAGACAGGATGATTAGGTAGGCATTCAACTAATAAGGGAAATTTCTCTTCTGTGTATCAGAATTACTAGGGTAAAATAATGAATGATTGTGTGGAAGGGTGGTGCACATGCAAGGTTTCCGATATAGATAAATCTTACAAGGATTTATATGAAGAAAACGTGTTGAGAATGCCACATGGCAGTCATACATTACTTGATAAAAACATAGATCAGGTCAACATAATCAATCGTTGTGTGATTGTGTTGACCATAATGACTATGCACTGGTGCTTCTATGTATTCATCCAGGTGGATGTCCAGGTGGAAGTATATTTGTCCATGTGTCACCTAAGTCATGGTCCCCTTTGGTACTGTCATCATCCAACTAAGAGATAAGTTGATACGCGACAAGGTTGTTTATGGGATACGATTGGTGGTATCACATGCTCGGCCTAGAGTGATTTGAAATCAATTTAAAACAACCACGTATCATATCTCAAAACCTCCCTCGCAACCTCAAGTTTCGTTGAAGAACAGGTAATTTGTCGATGCAATATGCATTGTCAGCCATAGATCTTGGGATTCAATAAGCACTATAATCCCGACAATCAATATCATTCCCTTCGGTGGTGTTGACGAGTTAGAATGACCCGTTCAATCAAATGAGGGAAAATGCCTAATGGTAGGTCCCAATTATACCCACTCTCATTTGGGGTGGCATTTACCGTGAGTATATGGGCCTTGTTGCCGCTCATAATTAAAATAATAAAAAGGGGAAATAAATTGAAATACCCCCCAAAGAGTTCTAACTAATTCTAATACTAATCTAACTAAATGAAACTAATCTAATCTAACTACTTCCAACCTATCTTAGGAGCAAAGATAATAAATGAGTATAGTGAAAGGTAATATCTAGACAACATAAATAGTTCATGACAACCGAGACATGTTAGCACAATAATATTATAGAAATCATATCAAATAGTTAAAGATAAAATATGTAACATCATCCCTATACTCATAAGAAATCACAACAACAAAGGATTCTAGATACTAAACACAAAAATAGTTCATATGATCAATACCCAGAAAACTTAAACCACAAATACCAGTGCAGAATATTCCCACAAGAATTTGAAAACAATTATGAATTCAAAATTCCTCTTGCTCTTTATTACATAGAAGTAAAAGTACCATATTTTTTTACAAAGGGAAAAAGTCTTGGTACATTCAACTAGCTCCTTTTTATAAAACAAGAGAAAGACTATTTAGTTCTCATGGCCATTCATTTTGTTTTCCCCTAATTTTGTCTTTTTTACATTTCAAATTTCTATGGAATTTCAAAAATGTAGATGTGGGAGTTACAAATGGGAGTTGAAGAGACTCTCGGGTGGTTAGATTCGCCCTATGACAATTTACCAATGATATCTATTTTAATTTATTATTCACTCTACCTGTTGGGTCATTTTCTAAATTTCTCTTGTTGTTCTGTGTGTTTTTGGCTCT
Source organism: Picea glauca (assembly GCA_000966675.3). Classification (NCBI taxonomy): domain Eukaryota; kingdom Viridiplantae; phylum Streptophyta; class Pinopsida; order Pinales; family Pinaceae; genus Picea; species Picea glauca. The sequence continues at coordinate 537,419 of JZKD02S1347018.1, read as the reverse complement.
GATATGATGAATGGTATAATTTTTTATTATTCTCTTATGTCTCATATTTCCGTTGAACTATTTCTGGCTCAATTTCATTGTCGATAGCTCAAGATAATATTCTTTGAAGTATGCATGTTTGGTTCTTCATCTGAATTCAGGTTCCACCTGTGTTTTGCATTTTTGGACCCTTTTTACTCTTTATCTGCTATCACTTACCATCCCATCTTGTTATTATCTCCTATATATTTCCATCGAGCACTCCTGGGCTTGATTTCGTCGCTCGTAGCTCTAGGTATGGCTTCATGAAGTTGATATGGACAATTTTTCACCCAAATTCGTGGTCTACTATTTTTTTTTAATGTTTTTTGATGTCTTATATCAGTGTTTTGGCTTGGATACCTATACCACTACATCCCTCTTCTCGATACCTATCCAACGAGGTATCATGAGCTCAATTTTGAAACATGTAGATAAAGATATGCCCATTTAAAAATCGATGCTCAGTAGCCATTGATCAAGCCTGTGGATCAGTATGGACCATAGATTCTTGAACGATATCAAAGGTCTTGGTCGATAGTCTATCATACCCAAAAAAGAGGAGAGTGCATGTGTTCATAAATTCACATTAGATTCTTTTTAACTCCTATCCTATTACCATTCCATGCAACGACTCTGAGAGTGAGATATGATCGTTCAATAGATCTAGAATCAATCCCCATAGTCCATCAGAAGAGCCATTTTGCATCCTGTTCCAATGTGAAAGTGCAAAGGTATAGAAGAAAAGAATCAAATAATATTCCTTCTTCGATTCTTGTGTTGAAGGTTAAAGCCCAAAAAAAGTGATGACATGTATTCAGAGCTGATTATTCGGTGTCCAGAAAATTTGTGAAGTTTCATGGTATCGACAAGAGGTACCGAGGAATATTCCCTCATAGCTACATTTTTCATGCATTGGATTTGGATCATCCTTTCAGTGATGATCAATGGTCACAATAAACAGTTGTTCGGAGTGTGAAATAGACCTTTTAGAGCCTTAAATCCGACCATCTTAATTTGCATCCCGAATATTGTTGCACGAGAAAGATCTGCCCATCCATTCAGGGAAAAGATCAACAGCTAGGGATATTTTCTCTCTGATAACTTGATCAAGGTTTAAACTTGCAAAATTTTGTAAAGAAATAAATCGTGGTTCTAGTGTTGGTTGCTTGGAAGGAAAAGGGGATTATCTTCAAAAGAGACTACATAATTCACTAAAGAATTCAGTGGTGAAGAACATTTTTATGTGAAAGAAGAAGACAAGGATTCTATATGAGGAAACAAAGGAACATTCCCTAACTGAGAAACATAAATAAATCTATGTACTATGGGTATTGTAGTCGTAAGGAAACTCTAAAAATGAATGAAGTTCGTCAATCGAGTAGTGAGTGAAATTAAATCCCAACCATTCATCGAGGGAGGGTAGTCAGAGTGATTTGTGATATTAGGAGTAGATGTACTCTGATGGAGAAGAAATATGAAAATGACAAGTGTGAATTCCAGGGATGATGAATCTCCGACGTCGTTGTCAGAGTATGTGATCGAAAGGCTGGGAAGAAGAGTCAGGAAAAATCTCAACGATGATTAAGGTAGGTAGCATATGCCACATCAACACCATATGTCGACACCAAGTCAGATAGAACATGCGAGATTGAACCATGTGGCAGTGAGGTGGAAAAGGTGAGTTTTGGCTTAGGAAAATTTGGGAAGCCATAACTTTCCATATGGAACTCAGATTCAAGTATGGTTACAATCGTTGGAAATATCTTGACGAGAAAAATCCAACTATGAGATTTGGTTAGAGGAAATAATAGAGGAAAATAAGGAGAAAACCCAATAGGCCTTGGGCCTAGGTTTCGGGAGAGAGGGAAGGCCAAAATAAGAATCCAGTAGAGATCAATATGTAGAGGATTGGGGATAGGTTTTTAGGAAACATGGATATAATAGCCTTGGAATCTCAGGAACTTAGGGAAAGAGGAAAAGGGGAAGCTTGGTAAGGATCAAAGTCAAGGTTCTAGAAAATGATCAACATATTTCCCACAAGCCTCTCAAGAGTAGAGCGATTATGTGAACAAAGTGGCCCTGCAAACCTGCTCCTGCAAAAAAAGAGAATGAGATCAACCATGCAATCAAAAGAAGACTAGCCAATACAATAAAAAATATATTCCCTACCTTTAACCAACTCATAATAGACTGTTAGGTTTATTAAAAAATAGTGTGGTGACTGTAGATGAGTGTCTTAAGACTACATATGCTAATTCGAAACATAAGAGTAGGATCTGTATGCAAGGGCATAGGTACGAAGTCGTGAAACATAACATGTTATCCAAAACATGCATAATTTGAATTAGTCAATCAACAAATAATCAGCCACAACCTCATCCAAGACATGCAATAGAACATCAAACCATGCATCCAAAAGGATCATCAAGCACTTTAGAGCCAACAAAAGGTTTGAATATAACTTGTTAAGTCCATCACACAAATGTGAACAAATATAATAGTCCAATAAGAATTATGAAGACAATTGAAATCATCAGAATGAGAGTAATAATCAACACCTACCAAAGACAATCACCCATCAATATAAAACCCCCAACTCCCTCAAAGTAGGAAAAGGGATAACATTAGGCTCAAGCGGTAGAGGATTAGGCAGTAGGATTGAAATTTTAGTATGGGGGTCTCTTTCCTTTTGTTTGTAAAAGAAAAAGTAAAGGGGGTTTGTTGTGGCCACAACAAGTGGCACGCATTGAAATGTAAGACTTTTCCCCTAGTCATAGCACTTGGTCACTGGTATAATCCCCCTTCTATCATGTGATGTCATTTATATGCATTTTAAGCCCCTTGTGGCTCGCGATAATCACATTTTCCTTATTTAAGCCTTGTTTCTTCAAACTAAGGCCTTTCCCCTCAAATTAATCACTTCTAATGTGATTTTTTCTCATTCAACAGGTCTAAGGTAGTTCCCTTACTGGATAAAAACATAGATCATGGATATAATTATCCATAATTACATAGTTCCCATAAAACAAATTGACCATGTACTAACATTAGGTCCAACGGGGACAACAAATCCCTGTGATATGTTGAGAATTGTAGACTACTTGCCTTATCCATTGGGATATGGAGTCTAAGATTAAAACCTGTAATGCATATTTTCTTCTATGAAAGGATAGATCACCCCCCATGCTCAACATCTTAACATAATGAACCCAAATTTGTTTGAACAACAATTGAAATTACAAAATTTAGATAGTAAAATGAATTCGTAGTTAAAATTGAAGAAATAAAACTAAACTAATATTGTACAAGGAGGATACACTTAGAGTTCAACATTGTAGAATATGCTTGAGAAACCTCGCATTGAAAAGAGATCCCAATACATCACCGTCAATATGTGCTAACTCATAAGTGTTGTTGTCCTGGATTGCAGTAATATGAAAGGTCCCATCCAGAGGTTATCAAATTTCCCATGCTTTCCTTTGACATCTCTTCTTGCATCCCACTTTAACACTAGATATCCAAAAATTAAATTTATTTCCTTAGCTCTCTTGTCAAATATATTCTTCATCCTTTTTTGATGTTCTTGATACTTGATTAATACATATTGTCTCTTTTGTTGCACTTCTATAAGTTGATGGATTCTTCTCTATACATCATTTGGCTCTTCTACTTCCTCCTATAATAATTTCATTGTTGGAAGTCCTACGTGAATGGGAAAAACAACATAATTCTCATACATTAATTGGAAATGAGAAGTACCAATGGATATTTTTGTACTTATTCTATCATCCCATAAAGCATACTTGAGATGTGAATCCCATGCTTTCTTGTTCTGAGATATCATATTCTTAATTATTCTAATAAAATTTTTATTTGATGATTATGCCAAGCCATTTCCCTGTGGATATTATGTAGTTGAGTGTCCAAGTTCAATATTGTAGTCTTGACAAAATTGTAGCACCCTAGTAGATTTGAATGCTTGTGCATTATCAGTGACGATCTTTCTTAGACATCCAAACCTGTCCATAACATTCTCTTCAAGGAATTTTATGATGATTGAGTCAGTGGCAGCCTTTGTAGGAATATATTCAACCCACTTAGTGAAATAGTTTGTTGTTGTCAGTATCCATTTGTACTGACCACTATAATTTGGATTTATCTCCCCAATGAAGTCTAATCCCCACTGTTGAAAAGGTTCTTACACTTTGATGGGTATGAGTGGCAAAGGCATAAGCATTTTTTCCCTACAAACATTTGACATTCTGGGCATGCCCGAACCAATGCATTAATATCAGAATATAAAGTGGGCTAGTAATAACCAGCCCTTAGTATTTTTTAGGTTGTGGATCTCCATTCATGATGACCTCCACAAACTCATTTACAAAAATCATTAATAATGTCTTGTGTTTGTTCTTCTATGATGAAATTCAATAAAATTCCACCAAGATCCTTCCAAAACAATTGTTCATCAATGATGTAGTATTTAACATATTGCATCTTAATAGATATGGCCTTATCCTTATCCCAATCCCCTGAGCATTGTAAACTTTGTAAGTACAAAACTATGTCTTTATACCACTAAGATTGAGAAAACTTAGGATCTACTTGAAGCAAAGGATCTTGTGTATCTTAAATTTTTGGATCATATGCCATTAGTGTTTGGGACACCATATTCATTTCTGGTACGTTACAATTTGATTATGTGAGTAGCCTTTCTAGACATTGTCCCTTCACCAACTTAGTGGGATTAATTTCCACATCATATTTTTGTGATTTAGCTATCCACTTTCCTCCTCTTCCCTCACTGTCAGGATGAATGAGAATGTACTTAACAATAGCAGTTGGAACATATGCTACGATCTTAGAATGTAGAACATAATCCCTAAAATAATATAGAGATTTAACTAGAGCATATGCATGTTTCTCCATGATACTATATTTCAAATCAACATCTTTCAATGTCTTGCTGAAAAATGCAATGGGTTGTTCATGACCATCATTATTTTTCTGTAATGAGACAAATTCTATGGTATTCTCATAGGAAAAATAGAATATTAGAAATGCCTTATCATAATTTATACTAACTAAGAATGGGGATTCTCGTAGAGCCTTTTTAATATGCTCAAAGGAATCTTTGGACTCAATAGTCCACTTAATTTCACTATATTTTTTCAACATGTCAGTAATAGTCTTCATCATTTCAACAAAGTTTGGTATAAACCTTCTAGGGAAATTTATTTTTCCTAGAAAATACTGCACTTATATTTTGTTTTTGGGTATAACAATTGACCACCTCAATTCTGTTAGGGTCAATTTATTACTCCTTCCTTAGATACTATATGACCTAACACATTTCCTTCCTTCATGGAATGGAAAGAATTATTTGTATTCAAAGATAGACTAAACTTTCTACATTTAGTGAAAGTTTGTCTCAAATGTTTGATATGGTCTTCATTAGATTTGGAAAATATTTTCATGTCATCAAGGTATATCACTATATATTTATCCTTTTCTCCAACAAATCTATATACATTGCTCTTTCAAATGTGGCCCCTACATTTATAAGTCCAAATGGAATCTTGTCATACATGAATGTTCCCCAAGGAGTGGTAAAATAAGTCTTCTCCCCATCATCCAAGTGCATACCCACTTGGTTATAACCAGAGAAACCATCCATCATTGATATCCTAGTGGCTCCAAATAATTTTTGCAATATGTGGTCCATCTTGGGTAAGGGATAATTGCCTTTCAAAGAACATTTATTCATACTTCTGAAGTCGACAAATAGTCTAATTTCTCCATTTTTCTTCCTCACTAGAACTAGATTGGCTAGCCATTTAGAATATCTCAAAGGAATGATAATATTTTCATATAAAAGTTTCTTGACTTCCTTTTCTTTAATAAGCAAAAACATGGGGTTCACTTGTCTCATTTTTTGTCTAAAAGGTTTTGCCCCTGGATTTAGAGGTATTATGTGTTGAATGATATAGGTATCATAGGTATTTGAATCCTCATACTTCCATGCAAAAACATCCACATATTCCTTGAAAAGAGCCACATATGTTTTCTTCATTTTAGGTGACAAATCCTTAGACAGTTTAACACATTTAGGCACTTGATTGGTTCCCAAATTATAGTCCTCTAGAGTTCCATATTTTGGTAGGAAAGTAGGCTCAGTAGGTACATCATTCTTATCAAACCAATGCTCCAATGGGACTAAGCCTTTAGGAATAAAATTAGTTTTCAGTTGTAACACTTTGTGGTTAGCCAAGTGATTGTTAAAATGTGAATCAGTTTCAGAGCATTTACTCACTTCTTCATCACTTTCTATATCTTCTTCATTATATGTATGAGTAGAGGAAAAATCATCCATAAGTTCTAGAAATCTTCTTAACTACTAGTCATCCTCAAAGACCTACCAGTGTTTCACATTATCTAAAATAGAAGGTTTGTACCTCATATCAACTTCATACTTTACTTGAGGAATTATCGGCGATCTGAAAGTACTAGCAGCTATGACTGGTGAATCTGCTTTTTGATTTAAATCTTTGGGCACAACAAAAATGTTAAAGGATAAAAATAAATTATCAGTTATGTCTCAAATTAGATTTATGTATGCCCTCATCCTAGGGTGTTTGGTTTGATGAATGCTCTTTATTTGTCGCACCAGTAGTTTAGAGTCTCCAAACACTGCAAGCTTTGTAACCTTAATTTTTTTGGAAGCTTCTAATCATAATACAAAGGCCTCATATTCAACCACATTATTGGTAGCTTCAAACTCCAATTTATAGGATAACATAATTTTATCTTTTGATAGAGATATCATCACCATCCCTACTCCAAAACCTTGTTTTGAGTTAGCTCCATCAAAGTATAACTTCCACACTCCATCAGTTCTAATTTCAACACTATCAGGTACACACTTAGGTCTAGGGAGTTGTTCATCAACCTCATTTATGGGCAAACTGCAACAACCCATATCTTCTTCGGTAGCATAAATTGGGTGATATTTTGAGTTGTTTTGGTCACTCACCATATATTAAAACTTGGTTTCTTTGTAGAGTCTCCTATGCTCACCTAAAAAAAACAGGACTGTGGAATATGTCATATCCATCTTCATAGTACCCTCCAACTTACATGCCCATGATCTAGACAACTGCATTTGATAATTTTCATGTACATCAACTACAACCACATCCATCATGATACTCTTGACAGGAAGTTGTGCTAATGTCACCACCAAATATTTAATCATACCCTCACATTTAATCTTTCTTGAGTCAAAAGAGTATAAGTCATGATAAGGTCTAGTTATCTCAAGCCCAAAATTTTACATAACTACTTTGGGAATGAGGTTATGGGAGGCCCCTAAGTGTAACATTTAGTTATGAAACAGTTTATCATGAATGTTTAAACTTGCATAAAAAGGTTCAACTAAATCTTCTTTGTTGTGTATGTGAGGTCCAAGAGTAATTGTTCAAAATTCATCATGTATATTTAAGGTATTAGGTTTATTGATGACATCAAAGCCAAGCATAACCTTCTCAATTTTATTTTGGTAAACAAGGTTTTTGACCAATTCTACTAATGACACAAGTATCTTGATCTTCCTTAATTTATTCTCAATCTTAAAAGGTTGACCATGATTATCAATCTCTTTATGATTAGTCCTCCCTTTGGCTTGGTCTTGAATATAAATCTTTTGTGTAATAGTAACATATTCTTTTTCTTTATCCTTGGAATGATTCAAAGGTAGATTTTTAGGTGGAGGCTCATTATTGTTCTTTAACCCAACAAATCTAGGTCTAAGGTCATATTTCTTGTGTAACTCAGCGTGTAGTGCATCCAAAAATAGTCTATACTGTGGGAGTGATAATCCTCCATCATTTTCACCTTGAATCAGATTATGAGATTTAGCATTTAACGAATTTTCATAATAATATTGTGTAGGATGCATAGATTCTTGGTTATCTTGAATTAAATGCATCTCTTATTAAAAATTGGTGTACTCTTCACCTCCAAAATATTACACTACATTGTTTTCATTGTTGTTTTTCATTGGAGGTGTAATAGGCTTTTGTTTGTTTCTTGTATCCCTTCTAAATATCCGTGGGTTAAAATGTCTCCTAAACTAATTAGGATTCCTAGTCCCCTCCTCATTAGAAGCTTTATTTGGAGGGCTTCCTTATCTTTCAAACCTACTCAATTTATTTGATGAGTTCCTAATAAGTCTTTACATTTATTTAATCTTATCCTCCTGAGAATCCTTACTAGTACCTAAGATACAAACTTCTTCTTTAACTTTGTTCTTATCTTTATCAGTTTGATATATTTTTACTTTTATTTTTTCTAAAGTTGTCATATTTCCGTCCATATTAATAACATCATATTGCATGATTAATAGGGTTGCATACCTTCTTTCTCTCATCATAATGGAAAAATCATCCTCGAAGGCTCCAACATAGGTCACCTTTTCAACTACTTGAGATGGTTTAATACCTACAAGAATGTTATTGTAAAGTTTATTGAATCTATTACTAAATTCTACTATAGACTCATTGGATTTCTTCTTTAAGGATCCAAATTCTGTAAGATAATAAAGATGATGTCTTTTTTCTCCCCACTGTCTCATGAAAGTATTTTTGAGAACTTTCCAGGTATTGACAGAAGCATGGGGTATTCCTTTGAACCATTTCCTGACATCTCCTTCAAGAGTTTGGACAAAAAGTCTCATAAACACATCGTCATGTTCTATAAATAAATTATCTATGAAATAATGAAAATAAACCATGTGTTCTTCAGTTGTTATCTCCTTCTCCTCATCATACTTTGGAAGAAACTTAAGATAAGTTTCCACTAATTCATGTGTATTTTGAGGAATATTTAAAGGAGCATACCTAGTTGTTACCCAAGAATTAACAGGTGGTGGAGGTGGTGGTGGATTTATGTTTACTCCACCTCCTCCTATTCAAGACATTAGATGCTTGAGGATTAGGTTACTATATTCAGAAGATAGAGGAGGCCTAGGGTTCTTCAGAAAGGTATTATAGAATGTACTAACTGAATGAGAAAGACCTAGAGGATAATCTTGAAAGTCTATTAAAGGATGATTTGGAATTTGTACAATTGAATAAGCTTTTGGGGGTGTATCAAATATATTAGAATAAATATATATTCCATAGTTGATAGCAGGAAAGATATCAGGATTAGGGTTAACATTTGTAAGGAGTCTTTCTATGATATTTCTTTAGGCATTAGCTTTTCTAGGTTTGATAATGTTGGAATGCTTGTAGTATCAAGATTCACTCTAGTATGCTTCTTCGTTGATGTTATATTTTCCTTCGTGGAGTCTCTAGGTGAAAGGTAAACAACCTTGTGTTTGAATCTTTTTCACCATCAAGAATCAACGCTGAAATTTTTCATCTCCCAGGGGAAAATAACTTCACAACTTTATCCCCGACAATGATTCCATTTAAGGATGTTAGTCCTCGAGATGTTCCTAGTTGTCAGTGGAATGACGTAAGGTACCATATGTATTGTAATAAGAAGAAACAAAAATATTACAACAAATACCGGTGAAACAACAAAATAATGAGAATAACAACACCAAAAATAATACCTTTATTGAATGAAAGAAATTTTCACTTTCCTCTTCAAGGAGGCAACCTACAACAAAGCATAGCTCTATTACAATAATTCTCAAGAAAATACTTTGTCATGCCTTTTACTCCTATTTATACTAATGCTATATTCTAAAGAACATTATAGAAGAAGATATTTATAAAAATGGAAGATTTTATTAAGTCTTCTTACATTAGACTTTTTCACATTATTAAATAGGCCTTATTAACTAATGTCCACATTTATTACATAGAAAATATATTATTCTACCCATGTGAGGGGTTAGGGAGGTTAGGTCGACAAAATGAAAAAGGAAATAATGGAAGACATGATTCATGAGACTTTGAAAACTGGAGGGGGCATTACAAAGGAAAAAGGGAATGACCAAGAACTAATAGTGACCCTCATGAGTTCTAAAGGTATTCTTGGGGATTTCTTACTCTTTCATGAATATATAGTTGTATCCATAATGAAGATAAAGTTTTTTAAAGTATTGGGCACCACTCAATTCATCCAAAAGGTCAGCAATGATAGGAATGATAAATTTGTCTTTGATCGTGAGTTTTTTGAGAGCACAACAATCAAAACACATGTTCCAAGCTACTTATTTCTTGAGTACCATGACTACTGGAGAAGAATAGGGCCTGGTACTAGGATGGATAACACCTCCATCTAGAAATTCATGAACAATTTTCTCAATTTCCTTTTTCTAGGAAAAGGGATGGCGATAAGGGGAAAAATTAGGAGGAAGACTATCGATCCAGGTGGATATCAATGGCCACCCACCTATTCCACTAGTGCAAAGACCAATTTCCACTTTGGCATTTTTTTCTTAGATTTTCAGGTCGTAAACTTTCGGGGCCATTTTGAGGCCCTAAACAACGTTTTTTGGGCATGCCACAGTCAAACCGAAGGTTTTATCTAGAGTGTGATGGAAACATGTGTAGTCCTCAGATAATTATTTCCAACGATATATCGTCCACCTAAAGAGAAGATCGTATGAAAAAGTTACGACCCTGGGAAGTTGATGTACCAACTTACCCCATCGGGGCCCACATGAATTTTGGCACTTCATCTCCTAGGGTTAGGTTTTTGGATGTTTAGGGTTTTCTCATTTATGCTTCATGTTAAAAAGGAATTTGGAGCCTCATTATAACTAGATTCTTGCGAATGAGTGTAGCCGACACATCTCTTCTTAAAGATAAGCTACCACCATTCTAGTTAGCTTGTGTGCTTTAGAATTTTATAGTCTTTTGTATTTCAAACAATGATTAATAGAATCTGAGATTTACTGTATTACTATGCTCCTTGTCATATCTCTGTGTAATTATTTGTTATATCTTTGGCATATATCTATTAGGACCCTGTAATGTACCTTTTTTCTCACACTTTTTGATACCATTACATCCTTTTTTCACTCACATTTAAACTTATATTATCACCTTACCCTATCTCTGCAAAGGTATTCAACATCTCTTCTCTTTACTATATTTTTAATTTATTTTGCATATAATTTTACATTACTCTCGTACTTAACCGTTGATCAGAAATATATAAGTGTTGAAACAGTTTGAACTGCAGATTAGCATTGAGGCCTGTTGCTGAAATAGTCAAAGCATGCAAACCCTGTGGCTGAAATAGTCCGTGGTCTACGATGATAAAACAACAACCCACACAGAAGAAGATGTTACACTCTCCATGGTCTATGATTATGAAACAACAACTCGGTATAAGAAGAAGCTGCTACACTCTCCGTGGTCTACGATGCTGAAAGAAAAAATCACACAAGAAGAAGCTGCTACACTCTCTGCGGTCTACGATGCTGAAACAACAACTCACATAAGCTGTTACACTCTCCGTGGTCTACGATGCTGAAACAACAATGAAGCTGTTACACTGACCAAAACAGCCTCACCTTGAGCCAGAATTAACCACTGCTGTTGCGTGAGACCACGTTGCTGAAACAATGAGAATGCAAATCCCGTTGCTGAAACAACTCACGATTTGCGATGCTGAAACAACATACAAAAACAGTAACAAGAAGACAAATAAGGAAGCTGTTACTCCAGCCACAACAAAAACACCTCACTCAACACCTTTTAAAATATTGTAATAACATTATGTTACGGAAGAATAGGATGTCCTATCCCAGTATAAAGATTTGATATGACTAAGAATATGACTCATATGTACACATGTAATTTGATGATCAAATTGTATCGAGGGGATTCTCCTCTTTAAATAAGAGGAAATCATCATTAGGGAGGACCTTCTTTTTAGCTAAGAAAGGATTTACAGAGAAGGATGCGTTTTACTTTAGACATTGTAACATGATACAGTTGGCAGATGAATATAAGTTTGTTCTGAGCATTCCTTTCTAGTTCCTCTCGTTTCAGGGGAATCTTGTGAGAAGGGAGGGCCCACCTTCTTCACAAGATTCACCCATTAGATTTGTAGTGTGTTACTGTTATTTCTGTTCATGCCTTGATTAAATTCTGTTTTGCTGAAACACTACTTTACTAAACTCTGTTTTACTGAAACACTACTTTACTGAACTCTGTTTTGCTGAAACACTACTTTACTGAACTCTGTCTTGTTGAAACTCTGCTTTACTGATTGTTACATTGTTTTCATATGATTCATGCTTGGGTAATTGTTAATCATTCTAGTTAGGAATCATGTTTGGTGAGTTTATGAAGGAGTGATAATCAGGGACAGGTGCTGAAGATTTTTGCTTGGGGAATAGGGTCCTGTTCTTTATTAAGAGGTAGTTAGTCTTCAGCGTGTGTCAATCATTTCAATTAGCAATGAGTCCATAAAAGTGTGATGATTGGAAACAGGTGTTGAAGATTCCTGCTTTGGGAATAAGGTCCTGTTCTCTGTTACAAAATAGCTGGTCTTTCTTTTTGCAATATCATGAAAAGATTTCTTTCTTAAGTTGTTATCTCTTAATGTAATCCAGGATTCTTTGGACAATTGTTTCTTTAAACATTGAACTTTGCAATAGGTAGATTGCTTTCCTGTAATTCAAGTTAGAACTTCAGTTTGTTCAAGGCAAAGTGTGATTAATATGTTTTTACTACAACTCTAGGTTGCTTTTGAGATTGAGCATATATAGTGCGTGATTACCTTTGAAATAAACAGACTTCCCTGGGTTGACAATTTATGTAGCACTTGATCGTTTAGTTAAATAAGTAATTATAGCGACCAACATTTTGGTGCCATTGCCGAGGAAGGTAATTATAGATTTCAAAAGCACTTATGTTCTTTCAGATATAAAGATTGCATGAGAGGACGTGGAGACCCCAAATAAACTGACCCTACAGGTGGCAGGGGTAGAGGAAGAGGAGGAAGAAAGACTTACATCGACGAGATCATATCAAAGTCTGAATCTGCTGCTCAACGACCAAACTCTCGAAAACCCAAGTCCCAACCTTCCTTTCAAGAAAAAATTGAAATGGGGAAAGAGGTTTGGAGTCCTGAGACAGTCGAGAAACCAGCAGGAAACATTGAGGACAGAGCAAGTGCAGCAGGGGAGCGAACAGAAGAAAACATGGATGAGTATAATGAAGAATTGCATCATGAGGAACAGGCAGGTCCTAAAAGAGAGATAAATGATGAAAACTCTTTTTCCACATTAGGATTTCCTATTGGTGATCTTCCTAGAGTGGTATCTCCCATGAAGAACATTCCACTCTCAGCACTACCTAACTTTCATGGTTTGTCTTCAGAGGATCCTGATGAGTTCCTTTTTGAGTTTGATATATTATGCAGAAGTTATGATTACATTTCCAATGCTCAAAAATTAAAGCTATTTCCAGCAACATTGAAAGGAAATGCACTAAGATGGTTCATGAGTCTTGGAGGCCATGTAATCACAACATGGAAACAAATGAAATAGAAATTCCTGAATAAATACCAGGACTATTGCCAAACAAGGGAAAAAAGGGAAGAACTATTTAAGATGATACAGAAAGAGGATGAAAATCTGGAGGACTTTGTAGAAAGACTATAGTATAATCTACAAAGATCCAGTCACTCCAATGTAAGTAAAGATATTCTTAAAACTATATTATTAGAAGGAGTAAGGGATGTCTGTCTAGATATGTTGAATATGCTTGGAAAAGGGGACATATCTAAGGAATCATACGATGAAATTGTTAACCTATGTAAAATATGTTCAAGAGGAGCTTCAAGAAATAGATCAAATAGCAGGGACACCACATTTTCAAAAGTCCAAAAATCAGCCAGTGGGGGACCAACAAGAGCCGAAATAGGTAATTTACTTGAAGGTTTTAAAACTGAAATGTTAAGCTCTTTTGAATCAGAAATTGACACCCTGCAAATTCAAAAGAAGCAAGCAGAAGTAGAAGCAACGCTGTCCATCTTTTGTTCTAAATGCAAAGACAAGCACCCACGAAGGGAATTCCCATTGGACAAAAAGCCAATCTGCACCATCTGTGATAAAGATCATGAAACTCAACAATGTCCTTCTTTACCAGGGATCAAGGGAACATTGCAACCAACTGATGAAGAAGATGAAGCCATCTATCTGTTGACATTGAGAAGGAAATGGCAACCGCGGGGACAAGGTATGAATCCTAACATGCCATTTACATCTTCTAATCGTTGGAATAACTATCCTTCTTTTAATCAAATGAATTACCCTCCCTATAATCAAATGCAATACCTAAATCAAATGAATTACCCACCCATGCAACAAACTAACCCACCCTTTGTTGATCCATCAATGTGGACTCCTTGGCCTCCACAACAACAACAACCGTATATGAACCAATGGAATCCAAATTGGAGAGGACAACAACCCCCATTCCCAAACCAATTACCTCAATCACAATTTCTGCAACCACTCTCCTTACCATCAAGTACCCCACCAAACAATCAAATAATGAGACCCCAGCTACCTGTACAACCTAACCCTTACCCCAATAATAAAGCTGTGCAGTGCATTGATATTCATAACTAGCCTACATTTTCTCTTCTCCCTACGCAATGCAATGATATTCATTTACGATCTGGGAGAATAGTAGAACCTATCATAGCCGATGTTACCTCTTTTGATAAAGAGGAAACAAAAGAGCATGATGTACCTGAAGAGGTACAATCATCCTCTA
>JZKD02S1347018.1:498626-521301 GCA_000966675.3 Picea glauca | reverse complement strand
CAGCTCCTATTCTTAGAGGACCTGATTGGACACTTCCCTTTCATATATCCTCTGATGCTTTAGATACTGCAATAGGAGCTGTCTTGGGACAAGAAGAAAATCATCTCCCTTATGCTATTTATTTCATTAGCAAGAATATGACTCATGTTGAACTCAATTATACAGTTACCGAAAAGGAATTCTTAGCATTTATCTATGCTATTAATAAATTTCAACATTACATCATTGACTACTCTACTCTTGTCCATACTGATCACTCATCTATCAAATATCTAATGAACAAACCTATCACAAATTCTAGAGTCACCAGATGGTTACTATTATTGTAGGAATTTGATATTACAATTGTAGATAGACCAGGAAAAGAAAATGTAGTTGTTGATTTCCTTTCTTGGTTAACACCTGATGATGATACCCCAGTAGATGATTCCTTTCCTGATGAATATCTATTTGTAGTATCTGCTCACTCACCTTGGTATGTAGACATCGCTAACTACTTGCTTGCAGGGAAGTTACCACCACCCCTATCCCATCGAGAGAAAAGAAGAATCATTCAACAAAGTGCTCGGTATAGATGGATAAGTGGGTGCTTTTTCCACATAGGACTTGATCAAGAAATCCGAAGGTGCATTAGAGAAGATGAGGTTTATGATCTACTAAAAGCTTGTCATGATGACTTTTGTGGAGGGCATTTTGCTGATAAGAGAACATCACATAAAATTCTCAGGATGGGGTATTATTGGCCCTCACTTTTTAAAGATGGAAAGAAATATGTTCGGGCCTGTGACAGCTGTCAAAGAATGGGCCAACCTAATCATAGAGATGAAATGCCATTAAACCCCCAAATAGTACTTGAACCATTCGAAATATGGGCCTTAGACTTTGTAGGACCCATTAACCCCCCATCCAATCAAAAAGTTTACATAGTGGTCTGCATAGATTATATGACCAAGTGGGTGGAAGTTAAAGCACTCCATAGAGAAACTGAAGAAGCAGTTCTAGATTTCCTATTTGAAGACATCTTCATCAGATTTGGAGTGCCAAGAGAATTAGTTACAGATGGAGGACCTCCTTTCACTTCTCATGGTTTTAAAGCCACCCTTCAAAAATATCATATTCAGCATATAATGACTACAGCATACCACCCCCAAGCCAATGGACAGGTGGAAAGAACAAATAAAGTAATAGAATCCATTCTCACAAAAATAGTGAAGGAAAATAGAAAGGACTAGTCTCACAGGCTCCCTGAAGCATTATGGGCCTACAGAACTACCTGGAGAAATACTACAGGATTCTCTCCCTATGAATTAGTTTCTGGAAAAAGTGTTGTCTTTCCTGTGGAATTTGAAATCAAAACCTTAAGGACTACTTTAGTTGTCAACCTTTATTTGACCGATGCACAGATAGCCAGGTTGCAACATCTTAATGAATTGGATGAAAAAAGACTAGATGCCATTCATCAGACAACTATGACTCAACAACAAAGATCAAAATGGCATGAAAAAACTATCAAGCATAAGCAATTCCAAAAAGGTAATTGGGCCCTACTGTATGAATCTCGGTTTAAATAATTTGAAGGGAAACTATGTACAAGATGGCTTGGACCTTACGAAGTAGACATTGTTTTCCCCAATGGAACAATAATGCTCCTCACAGTCAATGACTCTAAAACACCATTACTTGTAAATGGTCATCGGATCCGTCTATACCAGCGCCCTATTTCCAAAGAAGATTTTAAGGCTACATGTGTGGCAGACTCTCATTACCTCTTTTTAGAGGGGGCTCCTACCCCTCATTGCAATTAATTATTTTTAAATTAATTTCTTTAGTATTAGATTAGATTTCATTTACTAATAATCCCTGTCAAGAAATACCATGTTACAATTGATTTTTGCAGATTCCTGATCAAAGCACAGGCCTACTGAGAAAGGACGATCCTACTTCAAGAAGAGGGAAGCTTCCCCATTGCTAAAACACCATTGTTCAACAACTTTTTGCTCTTTCTCCATTGCTGAAACACCACTGTTCAACAACTTTTTGACTTTCCCCATTGTTGAAACACCATTGTTCAACAACTTTTTGCTCTTTCTCCATTGCTGAAACACCACTGTTCAACAACTTTGTGCCTTTTCCCCACTGCCGAAACACCACTGATCAATAATTTTTCACATTTTTCTCCCATTGCTGAAACACCACTATTCAGCAATTTTTCACATTCTCCCATTACTGAAACACCATTGTTCCACAATTGTTCACATTTTTCTCCCATTGCTGAAACACCACTACTAAGCAATTTTCCACATTTCCTCATTGCCAAAACACCATCGTTCAACAATTTTTCGCCCTTCTCTTTGTTGCTAAAACACCACTACTCAGCAACACGTCGCCACTGCTGAAACACCACTTCCTCAACAATATTTTGCAACATCACTCTTCTGCAAACATTTCTCTATTCTTCCTATGGCTGAAACACCAATTTTTCAGCATTCTCTGTCAATAAGCTTTTGCGCTCTCATACTACATTTTGTCCTTCCAGTAAACAAACCCGTGATACAATTCCTCTAACAAATCAAAAGTCTTTGTCATGGCTACTGCAAAATTATTATGGACAGGCACTATATTTTGTTTGAAGTACGAATCAAAAGGTAAAGATGAGGTATGTAAATTTTATATGTAATTACGATTGAACTATAGTTAATGAGAAGATTCCAACTCATTATTACCACTCATGAAAAATCATTATTAGCCGCACTTGAAAGGGGGGGAGGAAATATCAAACTTTTATACCATCATTTCACACGAATCAACCATTTTCATTCCTTTTTACCATCCTTTCGTTTGTTTCACCACCATTAGCATACCTTCACCCGAAAAACTCACTCTGCACAGAAGCGGTTACTCAACTCTTTGACAAAGCATTTTACCGAGCTGTTAGCTATGGGAGGCCCTGTTATATGGTACGAACCCGCCATGACATCTCTACTAGAACTGTATCCATACGTCTATCAAATTTTTCTGCAGGCAGGATGGCTCGGTTATTTTCAGAGGCTCCAAAGGTTTGATCAACAACAAGTTCTGCAATTTGCTCGAAATCTCCAGGAAGATCATTCCATTGTTCAAGGGGTTCGGATTCCAGTTACAGAAGAGGATATAGCGCATATTTCGGGTCTCCCTACCAATGGCATTCACTTGTTCAGCCACAAACATATCATCCTTAATGCCCAGCAGGATTTCCTCTTGCTATGGGAACAAATTGAACCTAAAGGTTGGGGTGTCTGACTTATCTCGTTGCCGCCTCCATGGCCGAAAGTTGAAAAATTTGTCAAGCACTACCTCACTTGTGAAGGCCGATACTAGGTAGTCTACCAGTTCGATTTTGTCTTGTTGTCTCATTTACGACATGCTAGATTGGTAAACATTCCTTATTATCTTCTCAGATGTCTTAAAAATATGTCGCACTACTGTAAAAAGGCTAAAGATCCCGCCCTTTCACTCACCCATCACTGTCTCGTTCAACTACTTATCCAAAAGGGTTTTGCCCAACAAAACCCTCCATTAAACAACCCACCCATAGAACCCTAAGAAGCTGTTGAAATTCTTGAAAATCTTCAGGAACAACAACCACAAAACCCTCCAGACCCTCTGGAAGTACCTAATAGTTCGCCTACAGACCCAATCAATCCAATTAACCTCCCTACCATACCAATCCCGTCCCACATTTTACCAAAATCATCCACTCCCACCGTTCATATCCTTAGCAATGATTCTGAACTAGACAACTCTCCCTGTCCCATCATTGAGGAAAATCCCCCACGCAAACGAAAGCAAATTCCTTTCTTTCCGCCCTTTTTACAAAGAAAATGAACAAGGTCCTCAACAAGGGCAACCACTACTACCACACCCCTAAATCCCCAACCCATCCAACTA
Source organism: Picea glauca (assembly GCA_000966675.3). Lineage (NCBI taxonomy): Eukaryota > Viridiplantae > Streptophyta > Pinopsida > Pinales > Pinaceae > Picea > Picea glauca. The sequence continues at coordinate 517,374 of JZKD02S1347018.1, read as the reverse complement.
AAACCCCGTACACCTCCAACCTCCCAAATTCCAGAATCTTTACCTATTCCACCCACGGGCACTGAAACACAAGAACCAGATGCCCAGTATGTAGCGACATCATCCATTTCAAATCAAGTAGCTGAAACAAAAGAACCAACTACTCATCAAGTATCTGAAACACAAGAACCAACTACTCATTCAGTAGCTGAAACACAAGAACCAGCTACTCATCAAATAGCTGAAACACAAGAACCAACTACTCATTTAGTAGCTGAAACACAAGAACCAACTACTCATTCAGTAGTTGAAACACAAGAACCAGCTATAGCTGTCACATAAGAACCAACTACAGCTGAAACACAAGAACCAGCTGTTGATATTGATACCGATATATAGGAGTCAAATGCCCAGGGTGCTGCAACATTACTTTCTCTACATCAAGAAGCTGAAATACAAGAATCAGTTGTTGATCCTGTAGCTGCTCCAAAAGAACCAGCTAGTGCGACTGTGACTATTACACAAGAACTAGTCACCCCTCTTCCAGAACCAACAATGGCCTCTGTTCTACAAGAAAATGAGTTCCTAAGGTCTGAACTGGAAGCCTACAAGCAAGAGCTAGTCACGAAAAAAGAAGCCTATGAGAAGAAACTTAAATTGTACACCATAGCTCGCATAGAGACAGAGGAAAATACAACAGAGAATCCATGTAGAGAATATGTGTGCAGTCAATGTGGGGACATCTATTATCATGCAGGCTACAAAGTGATTCAAATTCCAATGCCAGGAGCTTCCCCTGCACCTACAACTTTTGCAGCCAAAGAAGAAAAACCTGTTGTTACACAAGAACCAACAAGACCCTCCAAAATTAAAACTGAACCCTGCCCTACAATAATTCTCAAATCTGAAGCCCCTGCTTTTGTTAATAAAGCTGTACAAACATTGCCTATTGATGAATCTGCCCCTCCTAGCCAGATCAATACCCACACCTTTGTGGAACAAGCCACTCAGACCCTACCTCAGCCTACCACTTGCAATGCTGAAACACAAACTCAGCCATGGGATGAGCAGGCAATAATAGACAAATAGAAAAAAGAGTCTGTTGTTACACAGGCCAAAAGCCTGCAGGAACACAGACTAATCTGGCTAAACAACATTTATTCAAACTGGGAAGTTTTGGAGCAAACACGCCAGGAATCCCGTGCCCTTAAGAAACAAAATAAAGAGCTAAAAGGCAAATTGATCCTGATATTTGACTTGGCACAAAAGTTGTTGGCTGCAAGGAAACCATCCTGCAATTACTCTCTGTTCCTTATGGAATGACTTACATGGTTTCAGATCAAGTCAATCAAAGAAGGCAGACCCCATGCAGTGTTAAATCCAACAGATTTTGTTAAAACTTTTGCAGAAGCCTCTGCTATGGATCAACACCTTCTCTGTGAGTTATATTTTCATAATGAGGCCATCCCTGAGAACCAACAACTTAACCTTAACCCTCTTGTCGGTGACATTCAGATTCAGGCACTCACCTCCTTCCTCAACAATCAGATTATATGGCAGGATGACTTCCTAGCTTCCAAGCATAACGAGGATAACCGCCTTCTCTGGATACGGCCAGAACCACAAAATGTTACCACCTTTGTTACACAGTATTATCAGTTTTTGAAGAAACCAGGGATGACTCAACACATTCAGCAACTACAGACATCAATGTTTCAGGAGTGTCAACAGTTCATTAAATCCATAGAGATTACGACCCTTCAAGAAAATAACATGTTTTGGCAACAATCTATTGGGAAAAGACAAGAACACAATCCCTTCAGCCCCACTAATCTTGAGATAGCAATCTCCAAGGTACCTAGCTACATCAAGTGTGTTCAGCAATTTGTTGAAAGCTGGATAGGGTATCAGTTTCATTTTCCTATCCTCTGAATGCCAGCAGAGAAATATCAAATTCATTATAAGTTGCCCAAGAAGGCCGAAACAACATCTTGGCAAAGGTTACAACGTGTTCAAGGGTTCAGAGCTCCAATAGACAACACCTTCCACAACTACTGCTTGAGTAACTTGCACGCTCAGAGTCGATATCAAGATTCTAATTCAGATTGAAGTTGCCTGAGGACATGCAACATTTTAAGTTGGGGGGGATGTTAGGACCCTGTAATGTACCTTTTTGCTCACACTTTTTGATACCATTACATCCTTTTTTCACTCACATTTAAACTTATATTATCACCTTATCCTATCTCTCCAAAGGTATTCAAAGTCTCTTCTCTTTACTATATGTTTAATCTATTTTGCATATAATTTTACATTACTCTCGTACTTAACCGTTAATCAGAAATATATAAGTGCTGAAACAGTTCGAACTGCAGATTAGCATTGAGGCCTGTTGCTGAAACAGTGAAAGCACGCAAACCCTGTGGCTGAAACAGTCTGCGGTCTACGATGCTGAAACAAAAACTCACACAGAAGAAGCTGTTACACTCTCTGTGGTCTACGATGATGAAACAACAACTCGGTCCAAGAAGAAGCTGCTACACTCTCTGTGGTCTACGATGCTAAAACAACAACTCACACAAGAAGAAGCTGCTACACTCTCCGTGGTCTATGATGCTGAAACAACAACTCACACAAGCTGCTACACTCTCCATGGTCTACGATGTTGAAACAACAATGAAGCTATTACACTAACCACAATAGCCACACCTTGAGCCAGAATTAACCACTGCTGCTGTGTGAGACCACGTTGTTGAAACAGTGAGAACACGAATCCTGTTGTTGAAACAACCCACGATTTGCGATGCTAAAACAACATACAACAAAAATAACAAGAAGACAAATAAGGAAGTTGTTACTCTAGCCGCAAGAACAACACCTCACTCAACACCTTTTAAACTATTGTAATAGCATTCTGTTACGGGAGACTAGGATGTCCTATCCCAGTATAGAGATTTGATCTGACTAAGAATAGGACTCAAATGTACACATGTAATTTGATGATCAAATTGTATCGATGGGATTCTCCTCTTTAAATAAGAGGAAATCATCATTAGGGAGGACCTTCTTTTTAGCTAAGAAAGGATTTATAGATAAGGACGTGTTTTACTTCAGACATTGTAACATGATACAGTTGATAGATGAATAAAAGTTTGTTCTAAGCATTCCTTTCTAGTTCCTCTCGTTTCAGGGGAATATTGTGAGAAGGGAGGGCCCACCTTCTTCACAAGATTCACCCATTAGCTTTGTAGTGTGTTACTATTATTTCTGTTCATGCCTTGATTAAATTCTATTTTTCTGAAACACTACTTTACTGAACTTTGTTTTGATGAAACACTACTTTACTGAACTCTGTTTTGTTGAAACACTACTTTACTGAACTCTGTCTTGCTGAAACTCTGCTTTATTGATTGTTACATTGTTTTCAAATGATTCATGCTTGGGTAATTGTTAATCATTCTAGTTAGCAATCCTGTTTGGTGAGTTTATGAAGGAGTGATAATCAGGGACAGGTGTTGAAGATTCATTCTTGGGGAAGAGGGTCCTATTCTCTGTTAAGAGGTAGCTAGTCTTTAGTGTGTGTCAATCATTTCAATTAGCAATGAGTCCATAAAAGCGTGATGATCGAAAACAGGTGCTGAAGATTCCTGCTTTGGGAATAGGGTCCTGTTTTGATTCGAACGCCCTTCCTCACAACCCGTAGGTTGGAAGGTCTACGTCAGCTCAGGATCTTTTCTTCCTTCTCGGCCCGAAGAACTCAAATGTTCTTCTATTTCCCTATCGGGAAATCTGCACCCACAGAACTCTCCCCGTGATCTCCTCTTTATACTCGGGAGATCGAAACTCACGACTTCGTGGATCCAATGGTCGAGCGTAGGCCTCTCGAATCTCCGAGACTCGACAACCAGTCAACACTGACCTTCTCCTATCGGGGTTTTCTCTATCATGATTTCGCTACTCGCGATGTCGAACCACTCACTTTACCGACTCCCAATTACCGATACGCTGAAACTCAGACGCACGTGTGAGTTGACTATTCAACGCCTCACCTCATTGAAAATTTGGGGTTCGCTATTTCAGGAATCCTGATGTCAATGTTTCGGAACTTCCCGTTGTGAAAGCCTGATAACTCATGCCACCTGTCCGCCACTCTGATCCTTGTGGCCCCACACTGGCCTAGTAGCCATCGGGATATCGTGTATCGCAATATTGTGATTCCTGTTGCTATATGCATGGGACTTCCACCCACGAAACCCGGATGCACGATCCCACGTATAAATCCGACGATCCTTGTGACTCGGATCAACGGCTCTGCCCCTCCTGAGCTTTAAACCTCTCAGGAATACCTATAGTATCTCCCCTGTGCCTCTGTGAGATCTAACGACTCACGGAATGTCGTGAATTCTCCTCGGAGAATACCAACCGTCCTTCCCTCTTGATGAAATCTATGAAATGACTAAGTGTTCCTCCATGGAACTCGCCCACTTGCACACAAGTTTGCGATGCTTGCTTGAATGTTTCACGGCACAAACTCCCTATGCTCTTCTTTGATGAATTCTCGAAGGTTCTACACCTCCTGAGCTTTCCCCAACCCTGAATCTTTCAGAGAACCTTGCACGCACTCCTTGCGACAGACATTCAATGACTTCCAAGTGTTGAATCGTTTCAAATATGCACATACCTACACCAATAGTCTCTCAATGCTCTGCTGAGAATCACAACTCCGAGGCTTAGCTTGGCCTGCACACTCCTTGCACGGCTCCTGTACCCAACTGCAACTTTGGAATGAATGGGAACAAAAGTTATCTATATCTTCACCCTCTATCAACGCACTCCTTGCGGACACTTCGACTGCACTCCTTGTAGGAATTCTCTGGCTCAAATAGAGAAACAATTGAAACTAATTCCTTCTTCCTCTCAGACTTCAATTCAAACATGAAATCATATACACAACACATAAGCAAATGTATAACAGGAAGCAAACATTCATGAGCATATCATTCAGCATCAATACACAGAGAACAACACAAAGCCATGAATTTGAATCAACTCTTCCTATTAATCCAAATATCTGTACATGGGTGTTCTTGCATAGCTCTCTGCATGCTCTTCTCTTCCTGCTTCAATAATATTACAATGCACAATGAGGGTGTCTATATCCCATTTCCCTCTTGCGCTCTAGAAACTCTCTAATCTAGAATTAAATTCTATCTACCTACATTAACTATTTTTAAATGCCTTCTACCTACTAAGGATGAGAGCAATCTGCTCAAGGTCCATTTACATTTTACAAGTGCGCCTTCTCTTAATGACTCATTTAAGATCGCGCAACAAATTCTAAGGTGATTTTCAAAATTTGTGTTGGCCCTTGTCCAGCTGTCTTCTACTTCCGCGCTAGCTCGCTTGATGTGGGATATGCTCCTACATCATACTCCCTCGCTTGAAAATTTTCATGGCTCCTGTCCATGAGCTCTTGCACGGTCCGTCCATGCTTCTGGATCTCTTTCTCGTTCTCCCAGCTGGCATCTTCCACTGGATGGTTCTTCCACTTGAACATATACACGAAGTATTGCTTTCGCCTGGTCCTTTTTCCCACTCTCTTGTACAATATGCACTCCATCTGCGGCTTATCTGCTATTGGCATCTGTTTCATCCACTGAATCACTGGCTACTCATCTCCTACTTCCTTAGGCTTATATGGGTACAAATCCGAGATATTGAATATCGGAGATATTCTGATTCCATCCGGTAATTCAATCTCGTAAGCATTTGTCCCGAATTTTCTCAAGACCTTACATGGCCCTATTTTCATCATCTTCAATTTGTTGTATGTTCCTCTCGGGAACCTTTCCTTTCTCAAATGTGCGAGAATCAAGTCACCAAATTCAAACTAAAGTTGTCTTTTATGCTGATCTGCTCTCCGCTTATACTCCTGACTTGAATCCAGCAGTCGTTGCTTCACCTGGCTATGAAGTTCTTTCATCGCCTCTACGAAATCTTCTGCACTAGTGCTTCTAGTTGCAGTCTGTTCTGAATCCCTCAGTTTAGAAACTCTTCTCGGTTGCATGCCATAAACAATCTGGAATGGACTTTTCCCGGTGCTCCTGTTCACTAAGTCGTTAGATGCGAACTCTGCCTGTGGTAATATATTGTCCCAACTGCTATGGTGTTCTGTCACTAAGCTTCTCAGCAAGTCTCCCAGACTTCTGTTTACCACCTCTGTTTGTCCATCTGTCTGAGGATGATACGCTGAACTAAACATCAAATTATTTCCCAGCTTCTTCCATAAAGTCCTCCAAAAATGCCCTATGAATTTCGTATCTCTGTCCGAAATGATGCTTTTCGGCAAACCATGAAGTCGAATGACCTCTTTGAAGAACAGATTCGCAATGTGAGTTGCGTCACTAGTCTTCTGACATGGAATGAAGTGTGCCATTTTGGAAAACCTATCCACTACCACAAAGATTGAATCAACACCTCTTTGTGTTCTAGGCAATCCCAATACAAAATCCATGCTGATCGCGTCCCACGGCCTTTCTGGTATGGGAAATGATTGATAAAAACCTGCATTCTATCTCCTTCCCTTTGAATGCTGGCAAAGCCTGCATCTATCTATGAATCTCTTGACCTCTGCTCACATTCCCGGCCAAAAATATGATTTTCTAAGCTTCGTGAAAGTCTTTTCATGACCGAAGTGTCCGACCAATCCTCCACTGTGTTTCTCCTTCAGCAGATTCTCCCTCATGGAGCATTTCAGAATACACAGTTGATTACCTCTAAACAGTAATCCCTCCTAGATCATGTATTCGACCCACTGGCTCCTATCCCTGAGAACTGGATTCTCAGTTGCTTCATACACCTCCTTGAAATCTGGATCATCTGCATACATGTTCCTGAGATCATCAAAACCCAACGTTTTGAATCTGAACTTCTGCAATAGAAAACACTTCCTGCTCAAAGCATCAACAACTTTGTTAGCAGTACCAAAAATATATTTTATCACAAATGTGAAGTTCTGCATATACTCAACTCATTTTACATGTTTCTGATTCAACTTCTCCTGTTGATTCACAAACTGTAATGCCCAATTATCACTATATAAAACAAACTCTTTCGGGATCAAGTAATGCCTCCACTTCTTCAATGCCTGTATGATGGCATAAAACTCCTTGTCGCATGTGGAGTATTTCACTTTCACTTCATTTAGCTTCTCGCAGAAGTACGCTATCGACCTGTCTTCCTGACTCAAGACTGCTCCGATTGCAAATCCACTTGCATCACATTTCACCTGAAATGTCTTTCGAAAATCCGGCAACACCAGAACTGATTGTTCCGTAATATTCTATTTCAACAAGTTGAAACTCTTTTCATCCTCCTCAGTCTAGTGAAAATATTTATGCCACTTCTTCACTGTATCCAACATTGCTGCACTAATTCCACTGAAATTATTAATGAACTTTCGATAGAAACTAGCCAATCCGTGAAAACTTCTCACCTCGAAAATATTCTTCGGTGATGGCCAATTCTTGATCACTTCTACCTTCTCTGGATCCATCCTTAACTTATCTGTAGAAATAACAAATCCCAGATAAATGAGATCCATCTTCATAAATGAGGACTTCTTCATGTTTATCAACAGCTTCTCCTGATGTAGCTTTCTCATCACTGTAGCCAAATGCTTCAAGTGTTCTGCCACTGATTTACTGAAAATCAGTGTGTCATCCAAATACACAATGAAAAATTTCCCGATGAACTCCCTCAGGACTTCGTTCATCAACCTCATGAAGGTACTTGGCGCATTTGTTAAGCCAAATGGAATAAAAATCCATTCATACAAACCTTCGTTTGTCTTGAATGCTGTCTTCCATTCATCACCCTCTCTCATGCGAATCTGATGATATCCACTTTTCAAATCAATCTTTGAAAAGTATTTTGCTCCGCTCAAGCAATTCATCAAATCATCCATCCTTGGCAATGGAAATCTATACCTAATAGTTATCTTGTTTATCTCCCTAGAGTCAGTACACATCCTCCAGCCTCCGTCTTTCTTCGGACTGAGTACTATTGGAACAACACATGGACTCAAGCTTTCCCTAACCAAACCTTTGTCCAACAAGTCTTGGACTTGTCTTTTAACCTCCTCATTCTCTTGTGGCATCAATTTGTACATGGCTTTATTCGGCAAACTGGCTCTTGGTATGAGATCAATATGATGACTCACACTCTTGATCGGTGGCAACAAACGAGGTAATTCGTCCACTACTATATCGGCGAATTCTTTCAGCAGTTCCTGAATTTCTTCTGGTAAATTGTCCACTCTTGTGCTGGTCAAAACAATCCTCGGTTTTCTGACCACAAAGAATTGTGGATCTTCCTTCTTCTTAACTTCTGTAACAAGTTCCTTCCCACTCATGAGAAGTACAATGTTGCTTACTTCCAGCTTCACCTCCTTATCCTTTATCGGAAGCAACATATGGGTTCTCCCATTCTTCTCCAGGGTGTATGTGTTCATTCTCCCATCATGAATCACATTTCTGTCATATTGCCATGGTCTACCCAGCAATAGATGACAAACATCCATGGGAATAACATCACACAATATCTTATCATTATATCCTCCTATCTTGAATTCAACTAAACATTGTTTAGTGGCAGTTACCTGATGTCCCTTTTGTAGCCACAAAATTCTGTATGGGCTTGGATGATCAATCGTCTCCAGCTCCAGCTTCTCTACCATCTCGGTTGAAATGAGATTATCTGTGCTACCACTGTCTACAACAACCTTGCATACCCTATCCTTGGTCTTGCAAGAAGTCCTAAAAAGTCTGTTCTTGTGGACTGAACTCTCCACCTCCTTCTCTGTTGTCAAAAGAGATTTTCACATCATAAGCGATCTTCCACCTTCAACGTCTTCTGCCTCAACATCTTTCCTCTACGCCTCAGTGATGTGAGTTTTCCCAGTCTCTTTCTTTTTATCTGGACACTCGTAAGACTTGTGCCCATTCTTTCCACATGTGAAGCATGTAATTACTCCACCTCTTCCTCTTCCTCTACCTCTAGTACGAGGAAAAGTGTTGTTATTAACATAATCTCCTCTCTACTCATTATGCTATCCTCTTTGCTCAACATATTTCTCTCGCTGTGAGGTTCCACCTCTTTCAATCTGAGTTTGAGGTTTCTTCCAGTTTTCCTTGGGCGTATGATATTTATCTTGGGCAACTGACTTGCCTCTGGGATGACTTCTACCTCGGCCTCTCTGAATCTGATTTCGGCTCAACTTCTCCTCAGCTTTCAGAGCCAATTGATAAGCATCTTCCACCGTTCGGATGGTTAACATGCTTATCTCATCCTGAATGTCATATCTCAGACCATTCAGATATCTAGCAACTTGTTCATCATCGCTCTCCCGATGACCTGTCCTGATGTTCAGTCTGTAGAATTCCTCAGTGTATTCTTTCACTGACATCAACTTCTGTCTCAGGTTCTGCATTCTCCTGAACAGAGTGATTTGATAGTCCCTGGGGATGAATTTCACCTTCATCTTTGTGATCATCCTATCCCAGCTTTTGATTTTCTGCTTGCCCTTGCAGCGTCTGTCAGCTTGTAGTTCATCCAATCATAATGTTGCGTGTCCTTTCAATCTTGTGACAGCATGCTTGACTTTCTTGTCCTCTTCGACATCTTCATAGTCAAAGTATGTGTCTAGAGCTCTAATCCAGTCTAGAAGTTCCTCTGCATCCAAGTTTCCCTTGTAAACTATAATGTCCATCTTCGCTCTTGCACCCATCCTTGCAATAGCTCTGATCAAATGCTCGTTTGATGCATCTTCAGTTGTAACTTCTTCTTCATGTTCAGCCTCAACCTCACTTTCGAAATCACTAAGATCCCCCGCACTGCCTGTGCATCTTTGTGCTGTCTCCATGTCTTCGAGTCTAGCTCGGAGATCACGCATTTGTCTCTCCATAACTGGATCTATTATCTGCCTACCTCTTCTTCGCAACATTTCCCTATCCTCTGGATCGAGTGATTGTCTATCTCTCCTTGGCGGCATGGTGAATTCTCTTTCTCTGCTACAGAAATCAAAGAACCTCTCTGTGCTCTGATACCACTTGAGGCGTATCAGAGTACTCCTTATCCCTTGCTCCCCTTGCCTGAAATATATAGACAAGAATCAAGCTCTGATACCACTTGATGCCAACACCCTTCCTCACAACCCGCAGGTCGAAAGGTCTACATCAGCTCAGGATCTTTTCTTCCTTCTCGGCCCGAAGAACTCAAATGTTCTTCTATTTCCCTATCAAGAAATCTGCACCCACAAAACTCTCCCCGCGATCTCCTCTTTATACTCGAGAGATCGAAACTCTCAACTTCACCGATCCAATGGTCAAGCATAGGCCTCTCGAATATGCAAGACCCGACAACCAGTCAACGCTGACCTTCTCCTATCGAGGTTTTCTCTATCATGATTTCGCTACTCGCGATGTCGAACCACTCACTTTACCGACTCCCGATTACCGATACACTGAAACTCCGACGCATGCACGAGTTGACTATTCAACACCTCACCTCATCAAAAATTCGGGGTTCGCGATTTCGCGAATCTTGATGTCAATGTTTCAGAACTTCCCATTGCAAAAGCTCGATAACTCGTGCCAGGGATGATTTTAAGGATGGAAATTTATTTTAAAATGTAGAAACCTTGGCGAATCTTACTAATCCTTCTTTTGCCAACTATAAATGTTTAGCAATATTTTTGTAAAAATATTCAAATTTCTAAGGATTTTATATAGTTTTTATAACATTTTGACGATTTTTAAGGTAAAATAATTTTATCCTATAGAATTTGGGTGAATCATTTTTAAAATAGCGAATCTTGTTTTTGGAAAAACCATGGAAAATTAGCCCATGAGCGAAATTTAGCCCCTAAAATCATCCATGCTCATGCCACCTGTCCACCACTCTGACCCTTGTGGCGCCACACCATCCTAGTAGCCGTCGGGATATCGCGTATCGCAAAATCGCGATTCCTATTGCTATGTGCACGGGACTTCCACCCACGAAACCCCGATGCATGATCCCACATATAAATCCGACGATCCTTGTGACTCGGATCAATGGCTCTGCCCCTCTTGAGCTTTAAACCTCTTGGGAATACCTGCAGTATATCCCCTGCGCCTTTGTGAGATCTAACGGCTCACGGAATGTCACGAATTCTCCTCAGATAATACCGACCGTCCTTCCCTCCTGACGAAATCTATGAAATGACTAAGTGTTCCTCCATGGAACTCGTGCACCTGCACACAAGTTTGCTATGCTTGCTTGAACGTTCCACGGCACAAAATCCCTGTGCTCTTCTTTGATGAATTCTCAAAGGTTCTAAACCTCCTGAGCTTTACCCAACTTTGAATCTTTCAGAGAACCTTGCACGCACTCCTTGCGGCATACATTCAACGACTTCCAAGTGTTGAATCGTTTCGACTCTGCGCACACCTGCAGCAGTAGTCTCTCAATGCTCTGCTGAGAATCGCAACTCTGAGGCTTAGCTTGGCCTGCGCACTCCTTGCACGGCTCCTGTACCCAACTGCACCTTTGGGATGAATGAGAACAAAAGTTATCTCTATCTGCACCCTCTATCAACGCACTCCTTGCGGACACTTCGACTGCACTCCTTGTAGGAATTCTCTGGCTCAAATAGAGAAACAATTGAAAATAATTCCTTCTTCGTCTCAGACTTCAATTCAAACATGAAATCATATACACAACACATAAGCAAATGTATAACAGGAAGCAAACATTCATGAGCATATCATTCAACATCAATACATAGAGAACAACACAAAACCATGAATTTGAATCAACTCTTCCTATTAATCCAAATATCTGTACATGGGTGTTCTTACACAGCTCTCTGCATGCTCTTCTCTTCCCGCTTCAATAATATTACAATGCACAATGAGGGTGTCTATAACCCATTTCCCTCTTGCGCTCTAGAAATTGTCTAATCTAGAATTAAATTCTATCTACCTGCATTAACTATTTTTAAATGCCTTCTGCCTACTAAGGATGAGAGCAATCCGCTCAAGGTCCATTTACATTTTACAAGTGCGCCTTCTCTTAATGACTCATTTAAGATCGCACAACAACTTCCAAGTTGATTTTCAAAATTTGTGCTGGCACTTGTCCAGCTGTTTTCCGCTTCCACGCTGGCTCGCTTGATGTGGGAGATTCTCCTGCATCATGTTCTCTGTTACAGAATAGCTGGTCTTTCCTTATGCAATATCATGAAAATATTTCTTTCTTAAGTTGTTATCTCTTAATGTAATCCATGATTCTTTGGACAATTGTTTCTTTAAACATTGAACTTTGCAATATGTAGATTGCTTTCTTGTAATTCAAGTTAGAACTTCAGTTTGTTCAAGGCAAAGTGTGATTAATATGTTTTTACTACAACTCTAGTTTGCTTTTGAGATTGAGCATATATAGTGTATGATTAACTTTGAAATAAACAAACTTCCCTGGGTTGACAATTTATGTAGCACTTGATTGTTTAGTTAAATAAGCAATTATAGTGACCAACAATATCTTCCTTCATATCATTCCTAAAATAATGTGGATCAGTGGTATTAGAGCGGTCTTCTCCTTGTCATCCTCGGTGCATGTCCTCGACGAGGTTAGGGTATAGAGAGTTGGGTCTCGAGCTTGTATCTCTTGAGGAAAATTGATCTCACACACCCAAGCGACCTTCCATGGAGGAATAAAAGAGGGATGATGGGACATGATATCCTTTGAAACTGTTACTCGAGGAATCCCTCACACGACAGAGGAACGCGATGATGGATAATTTCACCCATATCCTTTGATGGTTGCCGAAATAACAGAGGCACCTTCAACCAACAATCACTTCAGAGGTGCAACACCCTTCAAGGTACAATATAAATTTGATATTCCTTTATTTGAAGGCCAGATAGATTCTGACGCTTTGTAAAAATGGTTAAATTTGCTAGAAGGTTATTTCTTTGTCCACAATTTTTCCAATAGTGAAACGATCACCTTTCAGCTTCTTAAGGCCCTCCCTCGTGTCATATATTGGTGGGAGACTTACTATGAGAAAGATGTAGAGGATGCATTTTTAATTTTTGGGCTAGGACCCACTTGGGTGGATTTTTTTGATTCCCTCAAGGAACAATATTACCCTGTTGGAAGTTATGATGACTATTACATGAGATGGACCACACTGCACCAAGCGAGGGGCCAAACAATGTCGGAGTTCACAAATACTTTCCATAAGTTGTGAACAAATATGGGTATCAAATACTCCAACTGGAATCTGGTCCTAAAATATTGTGTGAATGTACATAGGTACATCCAAACGAAAATGGAGTTTCTATACATATTGTCTTTGGGAGTTGCTTATCGATATGATGTCAAATTCGAGGAGAAATTCAAGCAGTAGAACAAGTGGGAGTTTGGGTCTGTAAATTTGCAACAACCAAAGTATGTCAAGGGTGGCCCTAAATCCAAAGCCACATGATGGGGAAAGGGTGGCCAAACCCAGGATAACCAGCCCAAGCCACCAACAAAGAAGGGTAATGGGAAGTTGAATAAGGACACTGGAAAATGGTACGATTTCGATCACAAAAACCCTTGGAACAACAATGATGAATGTCTCTCCAAACAGTTGTTGTTGGCTGAGACGAAAGCCCCAAGGTAAAATGTTGACTTAGAATTTGATTCAGATCCTGAAAAGGGAAGACAAATCATTGATGCAGAACCTAGTGTCATCATCACTACCACAAAATTCTAGCCAGAGGAACCAGAGGAGCTTGAAGAAGGGGAGTGTCTTTTCCACTCACAGATGTGGGTGAAGGGATCCCACTCAATTTCATTTTTTATAGTGGTAGCTAGAAGAACTTGATCTCAGCAGAGGTTGTCAAGAGGTTGAACTTGAAAATGACACAACATCTTTAGTCGTACATCATCGGTTGGCTTAGCTAGGGATGAGACATCCGCGTCAACCAACAATGTCTCCTTCACTACAACATCAAACCCTTCAAAGATGAGGTATTGTGTGATGTTGCCCCACTTGAAGTTTGTGATTTTTTTCTAGGACAACCATATATGTGGAAGCATCATGTTTTTTATGAATCTAGGCCCTATAGTTTCATTATTACTTTGGGAGATCAACTCTATAGGGTACCAGAGTCAGTTCCAAATACTGTGGTCTCTTTGATCTCTACGAAACAATGCAGAAAGGTAGTTTATCAGACCATGATATTTTTCCTCTTTATGGTTTGATCGGAAGGTGAATGGAAATTCAATGCAACTACCAACACCTCTGCATGAGATCTCTCTGCCCAACAAAAATAGGTGGACGAAGTAGTCAAGGAGTAAAAAGACATATTCACCTCATCTACTGGGGTGCTTATGTACTGTAAGGTAAAGAAGTCAATTGATGTGACACCTGATGCTCCTCTGCCTAATGTACCTGTATATAGTAATTCTATTATGGAGAATGAAGAAATCAAATGCCAAATCCAAGAGATAATTCTGAAGGGCCACATCATACCAACTTCCTCACCTTGCGGGAGCCCAATTTTTCTAGTACAAAAGAAGGAAGAGACATGACAACTTTGTATTGATTACAGATCCTTGAACAAGATCACAGTCAAGATCTGGTACCCAATTCCCTATATTGATGATCTTCTCAATCAGCTCAAGGGATCCAAGTTTTTCAGTCAGATTGATTTGAAGTCAGGTTACCACCAGGTGCCGATTGAGAAAATTGATGTGTGGAAGACAACCTTCAAGTCCAAAGAAGGCCTCTTTGAGTGGTTGGTCATGACTTTCGTCTTGACCAATGCCCCAACCAAATTCATGCATATGATGGATGATATATTACAACCATTCACAAAATCCTTTGTGGTTGTATATTTGGATGACATCCTCATCTTCAACAAAAATTGGGAGGAACATTTGGAGCATATTCAACAGGTATTGGGCACCCTATGACAACACAAGTTATATGCCAATTTGTAGAAGTGTTCCTTTGGCATGTAGAGAATCCAATATTTGGGATACATCATGATGAGCATGGTGTACATGTGGATCCAACCAAGATCCAATTCATCCGCAATTGGTCGGCCCCGAAAATAATAACCGAGCTTTGCAGCTTCTTGGGCCTTGCTAACTTCTACTGACGGTTTGTGTTGGGTTTTTCTCATATCGCTTGGGCTCTTAGCCAGGTGAATAAGGGTGGCACAAAGGCCAAGTTTGTGTGTTCTGTGCCCCAAAAGAAATCATTCGAGGAGTTGAAATCCCACCTTTTCTTAGCATGAGTCCTCATTCTGCCAAATCTATGATGACCATTTAAGATTGAGACAAATGATTCATATTTTTCTATCGGTTCAATCCTCACTCAACATGGGCATCAGATATCCTATCATAGTGAAACTATATATGATGTTGTTTGAATATACCCCAAACATGAAAAATAGGTGTACTCCATTGTACATGCATGTCGACAGTGGAAGCATTACATTCTAGGGAAGGAACGATCATCCACACTGATCATAGGCCTATGCAATTCATGCAGACACAAGGAAAGTTACAGAATGAACGCCACCAGAAGTGGTCAACATACCTACAACAATTACACTTGAATATTAAATATACGAAGGGTAGCACCAAGCATGTCACAAATTTCCTCAGTCCACCCCTGGTGGCAGCACTAACCACAATTCTTAAATCCTATGGACATGAGACATCTATATGGCCACAATTATATATTAGTGACTCTGAATTTTCTACTTCCTATCATACATTGAGATTAGGAAAAACAATTCCCAACTTTCATCTTGAGGATGGAGTACTATGGCATATGATGCATCTTTGTGTTCCTTCAAGCGAGTGTGCAAAGATGATCTGGGAAGCCTGTTATAGTTAGGCAACGAGACATTTTGGTGTAGAAAATATAGTGGCAATACTACAAAAGCATTTTTATTGGCTGAATCTTCGACCTGATGTTCATAAGTACATCATATTATGCACCACATGCACCATTTCCAAGACCGCCATCAAAAAACAAGGGCTATACACCCATCTTCCTACTTTGAATAGGCCTTGGGAGTCCATCTCCATTGACTACATGTCCAGTTTTCCTTCAACCAAGCATGGGAATGACCATGTTTTCGTGGTTGTTGATTGATTCTCTAATATGGAAATTTTGGCACCTTGCAAGAAGAGCATCACAACTAAGGCCACCACTAAGCTCTTCTTCACACATGTTTGGGTTCATTTTGGGATACCACAAACTATTATCTCCGATCGAGACAATAGGGTCATGAGCACCTTTTTGTCCAGGCTATGGTCGATGATGGACACCAAGTTGACCAAATCAATTGCCTTCCACCCACAAACTGATGGACAAACAAATGTAGTCAACAGGATTATTGTCCATATCCTGCAAATGTATAATTCCAAACATCCATGCACATGATATGAAAGCCTTCCTTATGTTCAACATAGCTAAAATAGTGCCCTCCACAACTTTATTTTCATATCCCTTTTCAGGTGTGCTTGGGGTTCCAACCATTGGCCTCTATTGACATATCTCTTCCCATTGCAACTGCACAAGAAGAGTCCTCCCATGCTTAGAAAGAGATTGATCAGGCAACGAAATTTGTTGAGTGCATCCATCACATCCAACAACAAGTTCATGACATTTTGTAGAAATATAATGCCAATTACAAACAATGCAACTATCAACATCATGTACCGCACAAATTTCAGGTGGGAGATAAGGTCTAGTTGCATTTACAGAAAGAGATCCTCACATGAACCCATTGGAATTTGCACCCACTCCAATACGGGCCTTAAACCATCGCCAAGGTTTTGGGTGAGAATTATTTTGAATTAAGTATTTATCCTTTCCTTGGATAACACTCGGTATTTAATGTGGAAATACTCTGACTGTATTTAACACCTCTCCTGGACACTTTGGATGCAGTCGAGCAGTTGGCCCCTACAAAACTCAATCCTTCCTGCATCGAACAGGCCCTAAAAAACAATTTTTGGGAACGCCACAGTCACACTATAGGTTTTATCCAAAGTGTGAAGAAAACATATGTGGTCGTCATATATTTGTTTTCGATGAGATATCGTGCACCTAAAACGAAGATCATATGCAAAAGTTTTGACCCTTGAAAATTGATGCACCAACTTACCCCATCAGGGCCCACATGAATTTTGGCGCTTTATCTCCTAGGGTTAGTTTTTTGGATGTTTAGGGTTTTCTCATTTATGTTTCAAGTTAAAAAGGCCTTTGGAGCCTCATTGTAACCAGATTCTTGCAAATGAGCTTAGTCAACACATCTCTTCTCATAGATAATCTACCACCATTCTAGCTAGCTTGTGTGCTTTTGCATTTTAAAGTCTTTTGTATTTCAGAGAATGATTGATAGAATATGAGCTTTACTGTATTACCGTGTTCCTTTCCATATCTCTGTGTAATTCTTTGTTATATCTCGGTTATATCTCTACCTTCATATTGTTCCGAAAATAATCTGGATCAACTATCAGGTACTAGAAGAATGCAAAGATCATGGGAACTGCAGGAAGGTGGAAGTCCATGGGGAGTGTTAAAGATAGCTCAGTGTTAGGAGAGTATATATTGGAGGTCAGTGTTAATACCTAAATAGTGGCTCATTATCCCTTAATTGGGGCTTATTACATTAGTAATGTTATTTTATTTATGTCGGCTTGAGTCCATAAGTTGTAATTATACCTCCTAGTCCCCTATAGAAACCAAGGAGACATTTTCATTTGGAATCATCTTGTACTTGAACATTTATGTGGTGTATAAGGAGGTTTCCCCCTCGAAGAACATTATTATATGAAATTATCTCTTTTTCAAGGTGTTGAGTACTTATTATGAGGTTTTTCTATGTTATATTGATATTTGGTTCTTAACATATGGTATCAGAGCTCAAGGTCTTGGGGTTTCGTTGCTACATCTGATACACCTTGGAATTTTTGCTATAACTTTTTTTATACAATGTTTCAAAAGGAATGGCTTAGACAATATTTATTATATGGATCAAGGTACATTGGGTTAAAATTTCATCTCTTGAGGCCTTATAATTTCGGAGATACATCCTATGTAAGATAGGGTTCTGGAATCATCCTGAATTGAGACATTGCGGAATTTTTTCTATAAACAATTTTCTGTAACATTTAAGACCCTGAAATATGGATGATATTCACAGACATTAGTAAGGTATATATGGTAAAACATTCATCTTTTGGGTCATCTTACATTTGTAGATACACCTTGTGGAAGATAGGGTATTTGACTAGTCCTATTGACTAGTCTCAAGCAGGTGTCCCGGGTAAAAAATTCATAACTTCTTCTTAGAGTATCAAAATTGAGTGATACTAGTTTCATTGGATAGTGGACAGGCCTTAGTATTTCTTGTATGAGTTTCAGAATTTTATATCAATTATTTTGTGTGGGGCACGCTATAGAAGTGAGATCTCCTGGAAAGGCCAAAAATCAACAAGTTGTGGGGAAGCTATTGTAAATTCCACTTGGCACATCCAATTTTGATCAGACCCATGGAATTGAAGAGAAGAAATATCAGAGAACTATTAAAAACAAAGTTTCATACCTAGAAGGGACAAAACTTTGGAGATACAATAAAACACAGATTTTCTAGGAGAACCACCTCAAAATCAAGGTTCAAAAGTGATACTTGGCCAACATGCCACCCAA
>JZKD02S1347018.1:461010-495019 GCA_000966675.3 Picea glauca | reverse complement strand
AGTTCAAACTATATTTCCAGAACTTGACGAGGAAGGAAAAATCATATTGGAGCCTGAAGCCATCACTGACACAAGAATTTTCCAGCTGAGGAATAGATCCATTTTAGAGTATCTCGTTAAATGGAGGAAACTACTAGCTGAAGATTCCACTTAGGAATATGAGTCTTTTATACAAAATCATCCAGGGTTTCTCAAGTGTTGTAAAAAACACTTGTCTCAACGGAAGGGGCATGTTAAGCCCTAAATAGTGGCCCATTACTCCTTAATTGGGGCTTATTACATTAGTAATGTTATTTTATTTATGTCAGCTTGAGTCCATTAGTTGTAATTGTACCTCGTAGTCTCCTATATATACCAAGGAGACATTTTCATTTGGAATCATCTTGTACTTGAAAATTTATGTGGTGTATAAGGAGGTTTCCCCCTCAAAGAGGCTTATTATCTGAAATTATCTCTTTTTCAAGGCGTTGGGTACTTATTCTGAGGTTTTTCTATGTTATATTGATATTTGGTTCTTAACAGTCAGGGTGTACAAAGCATGTCTCAATGACGTGAAAGGAATGGAGTTCGAAAATAATGATAGAGTGACCTTTTTTTAGTATTTTTTTTATTCGGTGCGAACTGATGATCTCAGGTGAACCTATTATGATGCCTTGGAATTTATACCAATGTCCCTCCTGTTGGAATTGCATGGTTAGGTCCTTAAATTATACGCAGATGGGGAGGAGAGTGTGTAACCATTCAACAACAAGCATAATGTCACAACCTACCATGTCAATAGAAAACATATGATATTTCAGGTGGTATTGACCAATTTGTAGGAGCACATTTTCACAATGCCCGCCACATTTAATGGAACCTCCACTAGCAATCATGATTTGAAATTTTTTGACTACACATATATAGCAATTGATTTCCCAGGAAATGAATGATGAATTAAATTATGGGTGCTAGCACTCTCAACAAGGATTATGACCTTCCTGTGCTTAATGTAGTGAATGAGCTTGAGGGATTGAGGAGCAAAGAAGCTATTACTGAAGCCATGCAACGAAATCAACAGTTCAACTTCTAGTGGATCAAAGGGCGGAGTAGGGTCATCTGTTGGGGGTAGTTCTTCCACCAGGGAAATTTCATCCTCCTTGTCAGCAACATCCTTAGAAATGGCCATAAAAATATTATGTTCCTTCCACTTATGCCCCCAAAAATATTTTCCATCACAATTATAGCAAAGACCCTTGCGAGGATTGGCATGAGGGACAATATTGGTAGATTGAGGGCGAAGAAGAAAAGATGTTTTTTAGTTACGGGAAAAGACAACTTGTTGCACTTCCTTGGCACATTGAGTAGTTTCCAACCAAGTTTTAAGGTGAACCATGAGGACCTGGCCTCATATTTCATCCTTTAGGTCACTAATAAAGCATTCCTTGAAGAAGGCATCATACATGCCCTCTGTTATGAAATCCAATTGCTCAAATGTGACGATAAAGTCTTCCAAAGTACTAGACTATTTCAACTTGGTGAAACATCCCAGGTAGTGTGTTGCTGTCAAAGTGTTCATAAAGTTCATCTACAAATTGTGTCTAAGAAACATACCCTTGGCATGATTTTTTATGCCATTACCACCATTGCCAACATTTATGATCTAGATACAGGAAATCGTAATGAAGTTTGGCCAAGTCATTAGTGATGCCATGCAAGGAGAAGCAATGTTACATTTGAGAGACCTAGCCAATGGGATTTGAGCCATCAAATTTTTTCACCTCCACTCGTGGAGGATAGAGATCACGATGAAGGGGGTTGGATTGAAAATTCTAGGTATTGGAGGAAGAAAAACTGTCTTGGTTAGAAGGTTGTTCAGATGAGGTAAGGCCTCTAGGAATATTCAGCGATGCTAGAATCTTGGTAGAAAAGGATTCAAGATGGATTTTGATGTGGAAAACAATGTCCTCTTTCATGTCTTCAATTTTGGTGTATATGGTGGAATTGAGGCAGTTTTCAAGGTCTTGCTTGTGGGTGTGTGCCATGGTGAAAGGGAAATATAGGAATGGGGTAGGTTGGTCTGCAAAAAAAAAGGGGTTACTAGTGAAAGGTACCACTACATTCAATGGAAAGAGAGGAATCCAATGGAATAGGTGGGAAATAAGCCTGCCAGAAAGGGTGGGTGGGTCAACGGGAAAAAAACTCTTACAAGTGATAGATACCATTGTGATTAGGGAGAAAAGGGGAATCCAATGGGATATGTCCCAAATACAAGTGCCGAGAAGGGGATTGTGTCCATAGAAAAAGGGATTGAAAATGATAGGTACCATGATGATCAAAGAGAAGAGAGGAGTCCAATTGGATAGGTAATGAATAATGGTGCCGGTGGGACCACTATAAATTTTTTTTCTTCAAAGTTATACTCCGATCTAAAGAATATCGTAGCAACGATTTGCTGAAATTGTTAATAGGAAAAATTGTGTAGGAATGTCGCAACCAGAATGAAGGAGGTAGGGTTGTGCAACAATAGATATCTTATGTTCCTTTCCCATGGGATATTGCTTTTAGGGTTCCTACAGACAAGGGTTTTCGTTGTGATATAGCTCTCAAATATACGTGCAGGGTGAAAAAATAGTAATTGACCCAATATATCGGGGCACCAACTAAGAAGGCACAACTATACCCTTAGCCACACTACCTGATTACCTAGGTACTAGAAAGTATCTTCTTGAGTGTTGTTCTCGGTGTCACTATAGCAATCAAGTGTTTGATCGACTGATCTAGAGATGGTTTTAGGAGACCTAGGGGACTCTCAATATACCTAATGGTATGTGAGAGTGATGGACATGTACAAAATATGTATGATGTGGTACTACTTTAAGAAGTACCAATAGGGGTTATAGAGGTTTCCAACAAGGTGAAAAATTTGTTTCGATTAACCCCATGAAACTTCCTGCATTTCCTGTGTGTAGTCTTCCACAACAAAATTTTTACCCATTGAACAAAATATCTATGTGCGTTAAAGACACTGGCAATACACGTCTCTACCCTGGAAAAAAAATTCCCACAGTTTTCGCAGAGGAAATATCTATGATACCACTTGTAATTTACTAGATGTATTGTAATAAGCATAATAACAAATATTACAACAAATATCAACAGAACAACAAAATAATGAGAATAACAACACTAGCAATAATACCTTTATTGAATGAAAACAATGTTCACTTTGCCTCTTCAAGGGGGAACCTCCAACACAGTAGATCTCTATTACAATAATTCTCAAGACATGACTTCCTCATGTCTTCTACTCTTATTTATACCAATTCTATCTTCTAAAGAACATTACAGAAGAAGATCTTTCTAGAAGCAGAAGCTTCTATTAAGTATTCTTACATTAGACTTGTTCACATTATTAAATAGGCCTTATTAACTAAGGTCACCTTTTATTACATAGAAAATATATTATTCTACCTATGTGATGGTTTAGGGAGTTTAAGACCCCAACAAACGATGTCAAAGATACTTGGAGATAAAAATCGAAAAAAGGGTTTTTAAGATACCTTGATAGATCAAGGGTGTTAAACATAATTATTAATTCTCCACAACCATTACACATTCCAGGTAGGATGATTGGGTAGACGTTCAACTAATAGGGGAGATTTCTCTTCTATGTATCATAATTACTAGGGTAAAAGAATGAATGATTGTTTGGAAGGGAGGTGTGCACGAAAGGTATCTGATATAGATAAATATTAAAATGATTTCTATGAAGAAAACATGTTGAGAATTCAAGAATTCAATAGTCATAACAATTTATGCATTCTAATTTTAATTACATACAATCACGTAGCTCATTGCTTGATATATTCACATACCAGAGACTCTATGTTCATATGATTATTTCAAACAAGAAATGAAACAAGATTGGTTAGAAACTGAAATCAACATTATTCATTCATGAACCCAAACACATTTACAATGTATTTTGAGTCAAAATAATGCTGTAATATTTTATTGATATATTTCAAAGTACAATGTAGAGACATAAAATATGGATCTGTTACAATGGAGAAGAAAAGATGGAAATTACAGACTAATACAACAACAAATCATTGAATCCGTACAAGCCTAATGTCTTCCCTCTCATAATTTGTCTTTCTTCTTGGATATGGATTGATCACTAGACTTCAAGGTTCAAACACTCTTCCTCTCTTTGTTTGTCGATGATCCTGAACTAATGCACCTCAAGGATTATTTATAGCTCATCTTCCTATGAAAACCACTTCTTGATTCTTTGAACCACTTCACAGATTATTTATACTTCTTTTGTAACTCTTGAAACTACTTATCTTTCTAGTAGAAATTCCCTATGTAATAAAATAGGTAATTTTTACTATGGTAAATCCCAGTAAAAGTTCCTTTAATTGAAAATTTTTACCCAATCGAGCTAATTCAGTCTGGATCCTTCTACAAAAACTACTCGGTATGATAGAGTTTTTGGGCTTGGCACCTCCTGCTTCTATAAAATTGAGGTTTTCTATCAACTAGAAGAATGTATAGTTGTTTCCTCTCAGCTACAGTCACCTCATGACACGGTGCAACATCGATTTGGTCTCTAGGTGCTTTGTCATTTGTCTCAGCTGGATGTTGGCCAGAAAATGCAATTGTTCCTTAGGATAAACTTCATGGTGTCCTATTGCAACTATGTTTTAACCAATAAGAACATGAAGAAACCTTCCTGCCCTTTGAAAAAACATATGGAATTTCCTGAACATCTAAAGCCAAGATGGTCAAGAGGTATACCCGGGGGAAGAATCCCCTTCAAGAAAGTTT
The DNA here is from genome assembly GCA_000966675.3 of Picea glauca. Classification (NCBI taxonomy): domain Eukaryota; kingdom Viridiplantae; phylum Streptophyta; class Pinopsida; order Pinales; family Pinaceae; genus Picea; species Picea glauca. Next base: position 490,204 of record JZKD02S1347018.1, on the reverse strand, counting down.
CCTTACATGTAAAATTAGCTGAGGACAAAGCATTTAGAAAGGTGAAAACACTTGTAGATGGTTGTGAAACACCCTATGGATTACTCTTATATAACTCTCACATGCATTAGGAAAAACAAATGACACAACCAATGATTTTATCAATACAACCCTCATACCTTGAGATCATATACTGTTGCGTTTGATGGATGACCAATAATATCAATTCATCGGTCATATCTTAGAGCATAATAATTGGGAATGATCACCATATGTGAAGCCAATTTGTCATATTGGGTGATAAAATAACCTGTGTGATGACTCCCACACGCTAGAAAATATGTTACAATCTAGCCTTGTCCAATTTTGAATGATTTGAAGACATGTGGCACCATTGTATTGGTTATAGCTTTAAAATTGGTGAAATGCATGAAAATTGATTTCACTGATTATGTCAGCGGGGTACGAATACCACATGGCATGCATATATTAGTCTAGCTGGATGCCTATGTGGCACCTCTATCAAAGCCAGGTGACATCTTATTCAACCATGTGTCTCTCGGTCCGCATAATCAATCACTGCATGCTTGCATGGACCATAATGATTGTGCACTAGTGCCTTCTCCATATCCAGACACGTGGATTTCTAAGTGGAATTATATGTGTCCATGTGTCACCCGTGTCATAGTCCCCTTTGGTCTTGTCATCATCCAACTAAGCAATAAGTTGATATGTGGCAAGGTGGTTTGTAGGATACCATTGGTGGTATCACATGCTCAGGCGAGTGGTTTCCCCATGGCCCAAAGTGATGTGAAACCAATGTAAAATGACCACGTATCATAGCTCAAAACCACCCTCACATCCTCAAGTCTCGTTCAAGTACTGGTATGTTGTTGATGCGATATGTATTATCAACTGTAGATCTTGGGAGTGAATAAGCGCTATAATCCTAACCATTGATATCATTCCCTTTGGTAGCGCATGTTGAAATGTAAACCTTAGCCCCAGGTAATAGAACTTGGTTGTCGATATAATCCCCCTACTAACAAACAATACCATTTATATTCATTTTAAGCCCCTTGTGGATCATGGTAAGCACCTCTTCCTTATTCAATCCTCGTTTCTTCAAATTAAGGCCTTTTCCCTCAAATTATCATTTCTAAGGTGACATTTTCTCATTCAAAAGGTCTAAGGTAACTCCCTTACTCGATAAAAACATAGATTGAGGTTGTAATTATCCATAATTACATATTTCCCATCAAAACAATTTTATTGTGTACTAACACTACCTACAATCTATCTAAATTTTTAATGAACCAAACAATTGCAAATATCCATGCATATAATCCTTCATTGCAAAATTTACAACAACCCATGAACCGATCTTAGAATCATAATATACTAATAATTCAATCACCTTCAGTCGTTAATCGTATCAAATGGAATGAAACTATCATTCATTATGTATGCATTGTTTATCACACCAAGCCTTTTCATAATCCAATCAAATATTTCTACCAATAAACCAGTCTTCCAATACTCATGGTCACATCTATGCAATGCATACCTGCATTGTTTCTAGAATGCCACACATCTATATCATGTATACCATCATGGTGATTTGAAATGTCTAGCCAATGCCTCGACACGTCATCTAGACTCTTCCCCATTACTTTTTTGACCATTTGGATACCTTCCTCTTCAACCCATACACAACACCAATAATATAATCATTTAGTTATCTTTAGTGTCAAAAAAGAGGTTGCAGTTCGAAGCATTGATTATACATAGGATTTCCATTGGATACTTGTGTAGCACTATATCCTTTCCATATCCAACCAAATTATGGCCTCACTCATGGTTAGTTATGTTTGCACCATTTCTATAACATGAGTATATCTCTCGACTTTCCTTAGCTATGAACTCATAACCAATCATGATATGGCATTAAATTTCATATGGTTGCATTAAAACATTTAATAAACTTTGTATATTCAAGGTCCTATGGATTTACCACATCTGGTGGAGTATGTTTCTCATAATACGCATAAATTCAAACACTGAATTTTGATCAAGGAAACTCTAAGTTCAATTCCCTTTAGCATTTATGCATCATAATATACCAAATCCATATTTGCATGGCTTCCATCAATTTACTTGATGTTACTTGATCTACTGGTATATCGTAGAGACTCATAGGCTCCCTTCACCAACCTCTTGTTCAATATTTTACCATCCTGATTTTTTCTTCATATGTATGATTTTCATATCTAGCAACATTATCAAGGACTTCAATTATGCTATAAACATTTTTCTTGGATACATAATCCATCATTAGTCCCTTTTAACTATCATGACATCACACACACACACACACACACACACACATATATATATAATGACACAATACTCTTAGTCTATAAGAATGTTATATCTATGAAAAAGTAATTCCATATGCACTAATGAACATTTATATGCACCAAGCATTCACTCTAAGTATGCCTACTAGTGCATATGCATTTTATCTTTCCTATATACATTATACATCACTTTTCAATATGCACTCCAATGCATATTTTCTCCATCTTTTGGTTCTATATGTGGCTATCCTTAAGTCCATTTAGATTCTTGTACCGTTGCACATTCCCACTTTGTTCATCTATGCACTGTTGTGTCTTTATTTGAACATTTTTCATCCAAGTCCAACTTGGTCATTTTGCAATCCCAACCATATATCTTGTTGGTGTCTTCAACCCACTAGCAACTACCTTTACTTAGGAAATGATGTCCCAACGTTATCTTGCTTGAACCTTATAACACAATGTAATGATGCACTTTATGTTATTCCAACTTCATATATGTTATTCTCAAATATTCAACTCTATTTTTCACCTAGTAGTAACTTCAACCGGTCCATCCAACATAACAATTAATGTCCTTCCATTTTCATATGGTTTATTTTCAAATTCCATCACCTAAATGCTATAATATCTTCCAACCAGATTAACCATTCACATTATGGCATCCTTTTCCATTATTTCTATCCATCCAGAGACTTTGTTTAGTTCTATAATCTACTTCACTTTATGATATAACTCTCTTTGTATCATGTTTGTAATCTTCTCAAACTAATCTGCATGCACCACCCTACTTTATTTTTCCCTTGGCACCCCTTTGGGTGAATGAACCTTAATTGTCTTGAATAATTTAGTCATAGTTGCCGATTTATATCTAGAAACTCTTCTAAGTCCTCATATACTAGTCCCCATAGATGATTGTCCCATCCCTATGACTCACACATTACCTTAATAGGTCCTTGTTTCTTTTGCAAAATGATGGGCATCCATCATTAAATTTCTACCTACAAGGCTAAGGATACTTACATTACCTTACCTTTATGTGCATATTAATTCCATTCTTCACCTGTTGGCTTGTTCCCTATTTTCTATATATGCCATTCTAGCTTGGTTGTACATAATAATCAGTTGCATTGGTCATGATCCTCGTAGCTCTTTTCTTCGCACCTTACAAATATATTATACAATATACCCACACAATATTCATTTATGATATTTTTTCTTCTTGTTAATAATCCCTCAACATAACACTCTCTTCTTGAGTGTTCCCCTTCTCATCAACAATACCCTGTGATTAAAACTCAACCCTTTCTATTTCTAGGTTGTTACACTCATAAATTTTCCTCCATATCATTACACAAGAACCATTCTAAAATATATGAAGCCTTCCTTGCTTAGCATTCACATTTGGTACACACCTCTATCCTTTGTAAATCTTCTTCCAAAAAATAAAACTATTTTGGAGATCCTCCAGATTGATAGTTGGAATGTTCACGAAGACCAACTATCCTGTTACTAAAACTTTCTTAACACAACCAAATGAATCTTTTCAAAATGATACATTCTGTCATTTTCTCCTCTAGATTACTTTTCTAACAACTATACCCATGTCTCAATTTGAGTTCTAGGCTAGAAGTTATGGCTTTCCGAATTTTCCATTTCTACTCAATTCTGCCTTGTTCCCACTAGTGCCATTTAGCTGAGAGGCCATCTTCTGCCATTGATAGAAAACAATATGTTAGGAAAAATGACATTTTTATATTAGGAGTTTCTAGTGTTCCCGATTATGAGTGCACACCAACCTTTTGATTAGGTATTTGATGCTTCATTCAATTTCTGCATCAATATGAAATTGTCAACTTTGTCCTTTTTGCATTTTCTCTAGACACATAATTTTTAGCAAAAACTGCTATCTCCCAAACAGAGAAAAATTGGAAAACTTTACTAAGGAAAAGTTGTTTGGTTTTTTGAGGAGGTAAAATGTTGAGTAAACAATTTTTTCCATATTTTCTATATGGGGTCCCTTTTCCTCTAAAGATCTTGAAAATCCCCCAAAAGTGGCCCAAAATAGTGGATTATGGCTTGTTTTGGCATGTCCATTCCAAACCTTTTGGGATTTGTCCATAAGGCCAACCGAGTATATTTGTGCCTGGTCTTGTTCCCCATTATTCAAATTTCACCCTCATCCAAGTCTCTATCATTGAGAACCACCCCATTCTTAAAAAATAACTAATTTGCATTTTCTAGAAATTTGGAATGGAATTGGACATCGACCCTCATTGACACTTTTGTAGACCTACTCATTATAGACTATAATATCCATGTTTCCCCCAATTTGTAAATATAATCATTATTATTTCCAAAAATAAAACTATTAATAGACCTGTAATGTGAATTTTGAAAGATGATGAACCTTTGTTAAAGGATGTGATATAAATATTTTTGTTATTAATATAAAAAAGGAAAATGTTGAATAATTGTTGAAGGGTGTTTCCTATACAGGTTATGATTCCATGAGAGGGAATGGTGAGGGGAACAATTACTGGTTGAGATGAACCCTTCCAGGCAATACTCTGCTGAATTAAAAATGTTCAAACCCTAACTATCCTCTAACCCAAAAAAATATTTACCAGTCAAGTTGGTGGTTGGGTGGTCCTCCTCAGAAATCAAAGAGAGAATGGGAAGATTAACCATCTGGAAGTTTATGATATGACCCACAAATTGGGGGATTTGACACATGAAATCTTGTTGTAGAAGGAAAGAAAATAGGAAAATCGTGGGCAGAGAGGAGGGGACACACACAATTGAGTTTGGGGATCAAATTTGAGTGGAGAAGAGTGTGAGAAACTCTTATGGTTCTTAGAAAACAAAGTGAAGTCAAGAAATACATTTTATGGGTGCAGGAAGCATTGGAATCTGTCCTCAAATCAAGCTGATAAATAGGGCTGCAAAATTTTAAATGATTGGCTGAGCAAACACGAGTGCACTGAGAGGGGAGGGCACTGAGGAACTGTTGGGCAGTGAAAGGCCTCTCTTGTACTATGTATGTTAGTTTTTGTGGATCTTTGATGAAAGAGAAGGCTCCATTTCTTGGTGGATTGAAGACTTGATTTATTAGTTATTGTAGGTGAAGGAGAGTAGCCTTCATCTTTTCTCATATGTTGATTATAAGAATTTCTCCTCATGGCATCATACCCTCTCTAGGGGGTGGCCTACTGTAGAGATAACTGGTGCAACTGTGCTTATGGTTGGGTGGAAAGTGGCACACCCTTCAACAGTTTCCTGGTGAATCATAATATAAGGTTTCAATGTTAATATTTCCATAGGATTTCGAAATTTCATTAAGACATGTGTGGTAGGTAATACTCTCGGGGTAAAGTAAATCCTTGATATTTACTAGGCCATTAAACTTATTTAAGTCAACAATATTATTATGTGAGATATTAAGTTAATGAATATTAATTATCCATAATGTGGATTAAAATAAATTAATCATAAGTAGTGGGATTTCAAGTTAATATTGATTTATTAACTTAATAAGAGTTTAATAAATGACCAGGTGTTAGCACCTGGTTGGGTGATTATTTGTGTTCTATGATGACATGGCATGTCATGGTTGGTCCATGTTGACGCTTAAAAATGCAACGATCAATACTATACTCACAAATGATTTCCAAGCTTTATTATTTATCTATATTAATAATATACTAGTAGGTGGGACCCCCTTATTATACTCATGAAAATATGGATGGATAAGGAACGATTATATTTTTTTATGTCTATGTGATGGTAGCAACACAGTTCTCTACAGTTCATTTGCTTCATATCATGGTTTAAAATTTTATGGTAATATGTAGTGGTTGGATGATTAAAACATGGAGTTGAGTGGTTTGGATAATCTCTCATAAAATATGATAATGATGCCCTTTTGAATGAAAGAATTATACTCCAAGTTTTAAGGTTGTGTATTGTTCATGGCGAAGGTTGGGTGATCATGACCCTTGCTATTATCGTTATATATATTTTTTGGGTTTCATAATGGGTTGTGTTCCTAACACATTGTCTTTTAAAGGAATTTGATATTGGCAAGGGGTGGCGCACTTTGCAAAAGTAATATGGCAATTTTTTTATTTTATTTTTTATTAATGGCTTGAATGTAGTGATATGGAGAGTTGGATATTTTTCTTGGTTCATACTAAAAATTGAATGAATATCTGAGTGGAGAAGCGACGTGCAGTAAATGCATGTCACTCAAACTCCCCTTGAGCCCATCACCCTAGTAATTCTTGCATTTTTTGGCTCTGGTAGTTGATTCTGCTCTACCTTGCCCGGTCATGAAGGAAGTATACAGTCTTGGTTTTTCTCCTCACGTAGAATTTTACAAGTATGGGTTTTCTTACTCTTCCATCCATGAGAGTTGCTCTTCCTTTGAATCAAATGTTGGCTCTCATTGCTCGTGGTCTGTGTGATCCTCAAGTTGTTATGATGTTTTGGAACTGTGTGTTATGGTTTCATCTTTGGTTTTCTATGGTGGTCATTCTGGGACTGTTGGATATTAAAGGTTGGTCACGTGGTCCTTGTTGTGTGTAATCATTCATAGACAATTGTTAAGTAAATGTTGAAGTGAATCCATCTTTTCTATAGTTTTGTTTTCGATTTTATCCCCTTTGTTGAAGTTGGTTATCATAGTCTTCCTAAACTCTCAGCTTTGCGAATACCCTACCTATATCTTGACATTACTGGTCTCTGTGACTAAGTATGCCCACGCCATGTTTGGATATGTGGTTTTTTATGTGAACTATGATGGAAGGTTGGAGAATTTTGTGCCTTATATTGGCAAAACCCTCAGTTGTTGTCTTGCTTGCTATGACCTCACTGACACCATTTCCTGGAAAATATTATACAATATGAAGACAATGCTACCCAGAAGTTGATGAAAACATTATTCATGCTTTTTGGTTGGGCATGGGTTTATATTTGGTCTCTTGTTATACAATGTTGTTAAAAGGGGTTGACTTCAATTGTTTTTCTTTTAGTAGTTGCAGTCTGCTGTTGGAGACCCATACAGCCGAGAGAAATATTGCATGTTATTGTTCCTATGGTAAATTATGATAGGGAACCTACAAAATGAGATTTATGTGCCATTCATCTGCCAAACTCTCTGGTCGAACTACCTGATATTATCTTCCACTTGCTATCTTAAACCATGAACATTACTTTGATATTGTATTTACTCAAGTTTGAAGTTTATGGGAGCAATGTGCTTTCCTGGTTACTTGGGCACGATTTTGTTTGGTCCCCTTTTTGGTAATTCTGGAAGAGATCTGTACTCACCCATTCATTTGAATCTTGTGTTCAAAATATTGAATGTTTTTTGGTTCAATCATTATGTTGATTGTATGAAAGGGACACCCGTGTTCAAAATGTTTGAGGCCCGAATAAGAGTGATAATGTCCAAATTAATTTCATTGAGAAGTGGTTAAATAAATGATGGATATGAGTTTTTGTAAACACTGTGCATGTCCTTGTTGGTTTTAAAGGATTAAGTATTGGAGTTAATGTTATGGTCGTGGCTCAAAGGCTATTGTTGTTTCCTGTAGCAATTACGATGTTGTTCGTTATGACTATCATATAATGATAATGTGGATACAATGGTTACTGTGATTAAGTAATTCTGGGCATACATATTATTGTGTAAATAGTTCAGAAGCCAACAAGCAAATTTGTCAAAGAAAGTACTAGTTTGAATTATTGTTTTGGAAAAGGAACACTTGTTAAACTTTGAAAGTCTGGACAGAGATATGTTTTGATTGTGTTTAAGGTAGCATGTTTTGATTTATCTCAATTGAACTGTATCCATATCAATTCCCTATCATTCTACCATTTTTCGCTAACTACACTCCCCTCACAATCCTGATTTGACTTATTGCATCCATGTTCTGTGATATAAATTTAAAAAGAAAATTCTATGAAGAAGTGACAAAAGGGATAACATAGGAAGGGTTGGTGACTGATATTTTGATATTTTTATACATAGTTAAATTGTTTGGTTAATTGTTGAACAGTATTCATATATGCATTCCCTATCATTCTACCATTTTTCTCTAACTACACTCCCTTCATATTTCCCATGAAACCTATAATCCCCTGTTCACATGGAAATTAATGAATGGTTTGTTATGAATGGATTTGCATGTATCTCATGTCAATTTTTGAGCCAATTTTTATTCATGTAGGCATAGTGTCGTGTATGGTTTATTAAGATCTTCATTACCTATGAATTGCTACTACAGGATGAACTTTTTCAGTAGGGGCAACAATGGCCAAAATAACAGAGGCAGGGGAAATTGGAATCGAGGCCATAAGAGACCTAGATTTTCTATCCATTTTGACGTTGATCCTCAAGAATTGAACCAACTATTCCAATTTGGGTTCTTTAATTGGTTTGGAAATGGAATAATGCACCCTCAACCAAAAACACCCCCTTTTCATCCTCCTCAGAATATCCCTAGCATTCCCATTCCGCCACATGTGTCTTTGCAGCCTGAAGTCCCCACAAATGATGGTTGGAAAGAGATCGTCAACCAACCTATCTCTCACCATCGTGGTTGGCCCACTATGTCATTACCTTTTCCACCACCTGTAAATCCCAATGTCCAGATTTCCCGTGTTGTTTCACCAGTTCAATCTTCACACACCAGTAAGAGATTAAAAATTGATATTCCCCAACCTATGCAAAACAAGGGAAAAACATATGCCTCCCCTTCTTCGCCCTCCAATGATTTCTTCAAATATATGTCTTCCCGCATTCATTTGAAGGATGATTGTTCCCATGTGATTAACGAGATACAACCCCAAGGGTCCAATCAATCACTGGCTACTTCCGAGAAGTCTAAGGGAAACAACAGTGAAGAAAAAAAAATGCCTCACAAAGTGGCAAACATGGTTTTTAGATTATGTTTTTTATGATTTCAGTTGACGAAGACAATGCTTAGTGGTTTTCAATATTTTTGGACAACAAGTTCTGTTTTGATATTTTGTGGATAATGTGGATAATGTGGACACATATATTCTTTTTGGATATGATATAAATTATTTCTAATATTTAAATATCCAGTTTGAAAGACATTCAATGGAGTTACAAGGGTGGCATATGGTTAAAATGATTATTTTTTTTGTATTATATTTCATGAGTTAAAAGGAAGAAATGATGGTTCTTAACACAAGGGGTCCCACCTACCTAGTTATTATTAGTTAAGACCCTTAACTATATTGCTATTATTTGTTTCTCCTAAACTAATTAGTTAATTTTAATCAACTTAACTAAATAAATTAGTTGAAATACTTCAACTTATTTGGAAAAGATAAAAGATGAATGAGAAGAAGAGACAAGGGAGAATAGAAGGAGAAAGCAAGACTAAGGTTTTCTCTTTAGTTACATGAGACAGTTTCAGTTTTCATTCATTTCTGATTTTATTCAAAGCCTAATTCTCTTCTTGACAGCGGGGTCTTATTGTATACAACAAGGTTCAATACTGAACCACACTTTTCAGGTGCTTGTTTTAGAGGTGTTGATCCATCCTTGATAGTCTGTTTATTCTTGTCTGTTTGTGAATTAAGTTTCATGGCTGATAAAGGATATCTTGCAGAGTCAAATTGGAAGCAGTTTGTGGCAAGTGGATCCAGATTATTACTTTCAGTTTTACTATACTGTCAGAGTCTTTTTGTATGGTGTTCATCGAAGGTCTCTAAATCAGACTTTGGTCCATGCCCTCATAAGGGTTTTGTAAAGAGAATACATTTTTGATATCTCAGAGTGCAGTAAAATTAGATTGCTATTCTGTCTCATATATGTGTATTTGTGACTTGGTTACTTTTCACTTTTTGATCTCCATGTTTACTTAATCACAAATCTGTGTATATTCCAAAAGATTTTTTGATTTTATTTTTGCGACATATTTAAACTATAAATCAACCTCAGTCCTTGTAATTAATACTTTTGGATTGAGAGAATATTTTGAGGCTATAAACCCCCAAGTGACATTCCCAACTATCTTGTTCTAGCCAGACAATATCCGAAAATGATTGAGTAAGGTAATTCATACCTTTTCCTCAACACACATGTCAAGTGGCTATTGAGCCACGTATTAGAGTGATTTGGGAACTTGAATCAAGTAGCAAGTCTTGGTAGGTCCGCATGTCCTAAGTGCTAATCAGGCTATCAATACAAGCACTTGAGGTTAGTGTGGATATTGGTTTACCCACGGGAGCCAATATTTTGGTACCCCAGTGAGCCTATATTTCCGGTGGGATAGATCCCCCGGAACATCGACTATCAAAATGTTTTTAAGAGGCATTGAGCACATGAAACCCACGAGAGCCAATATGCTGATAGGTTGGGACTTCGGTGAATAAATTACCATGTGGGTGATGTGACACTAGCCATGTCAACAATCATGTATGTGCCAAGTGGACCACGTGGGTGCAACATGGGCTTGAGGGGGATTTGAAAGTAAGGCCTAAAAATTTAGGAAGCCATAAATCTTGGTCTAGGGCTCGGATTTGAGCATGGTTATAGTCGTTGGAAATCTCTTAACAAGTAGAAGAAGATGAAAGCCTTTAATTGGGGTTTGATTCTAAGGAAAATAAGAGAAAAATTTGATACTTCATCCCTTAGATAGTACTTAGGGGGTTGGGTGTCTTACATAGACATACCCTTAAAATTTCATCGGATTCTGATTTTCTGCTCCTGCTATGGCCAAAACAAGATTTTGGCTCCAGTTTTTTTTTCATCACCATCTCTCTTTGTTAATGTGGCATGTCACCTTCCCCCTTTTTTCTTTCCTCTAGGACAAGTTTCTCTTCCATTCCTTTTCACATCACACTATCTTTATTTTCTTGCAATGAAGAGAATTTTCTCATCTTTTGTTGCATCACCGCAAACATCTCTTCCTTGTAGAGGCCTTCTTTATCGCAAGTGAATTTTTTTTTGATGTGATATGTCACCTCATGAAAAATGTCTTCTTGTGGTGTATCACATCGATTTTTTTAATGGTGCAATACACCATATCACACACAAAGTATTTTCTCACAATGAGTTTTGTTTCCTTCTTTTATTGCATTGCCACAACTTTTCTTCCTTGCGGTGTATCATACCAATCGTTTTTATTGTGTGATACATCACATTGCACCAAACATATTTTTGCATGACATGAAAGATGTCTCAATTTCCTTCAAAAATTTTTGGACTCTTTTTCATATTGAAGTATCTCTTTCACCTTAGAAAATTTTCTCTTTTTTGATGTATCACACAGTAAAATTTTACAGTTCGATACGTCGCACCCTTCAAAATTTTGTTTGTTGCGATAACTTACCCTTTTTTATTGCATTTCCTTAAACTTTATTCTTGTTTAGTGTATCACATCAAACTTTTCTTTGGTGTGATATATCACACTGCAACATAATTCTTTTTGTACGATGCACAATTTTTCTCAAAAAATTTCAAAATTTTCCTAAGTATCAAGTCCACTTCTTGGTGATAACATCATGTCGTGTGAAAAATATTTTCTTGCAATATACATTGTAAAACATTTTCATGTGATTCATAGAAATTCCCCCCAAAAAATAATTCTTGTTGTGTATTGCACCGTCATAAATGTTCGTTCTTTGCAGCGTATCACACCACGATTATTTTGGTATGTCACATCACATCATGATAAAATTATTTGTGTGTGATACATGAAACTCTTCATTTTTTCAAGAATTTTTCTAAATCTTAGTTTGTGACTGTCGCAAAACCCACAAAATCACCCTTTTTAGTCGAGTTTGACCACTGGGCTGCTAAATCGACCTTGGTGCCCATCAATTGGCCTTCCCTGCACTGGATAACCCAATTCAAAATCAGAAATTGGGGTTGTTTCCCACCTTAACACAAAGAAATATCTGATGTTATGCAATAGACCCATACAAGCTTGGTGTTGCAGAAAAAGATTTGACACCACCTGTAATGTCCCCAACTCCCAAGTTCAGCCACATTACCACAATTTCTTCTCTGATACCAACCTGTAGCATACTCACTACCAAGGAAAATTGATATTGCTCTAATACCCATTAAAAAAAATGTGTGTAGCCAAATAACAGTGATCGCACAATTATCAAAAATTTAAATTTGTATATGGAGTCTATTTATCCATGCACAACAACATTCAAACACTCATAATACAAAGTAAAATGCAACAATAATAAACAAAATTTAATAGTGAATAAACACAATGATAAGAACACTCAGCTCATGAGAAAAATGTCACAGTCATAGGCTCCATTGTTTCATTTTTTTCAACAACAATTCGCAGTCGAGTTGGGGCTATTATTCCACAAGGAAGGAATGCCTCCTATGGTTGGCTACTATCCACCCAACATCCCAATACCCAATATTTTCATAGAATGCTAACTCCTATAACAATTCCAATCCACTAGCTCTCTTTCTCCTCAACCTACACAACCCAATGAATGGGATTCCCTTCTCTGCCATGCACATCCTCAAGGTATCACACTTCCCTCTAGGGTTCCAACACAATTTGGCCAAGAAATCACTCGATTGGGGACTCCATGAATCTCAACTGTAACATGAGTGCTCACAACAACCTTCTCATAGGCTCTTGAGAATTTTCTCAATAGAAATATCACTTCTAGGCTTAACAACCTAACTTTCCATGTAATCCTCAACTTCAACAAACTACCCTTAAATAGCCACTATGGTTTTCTTCCATTTCTAGTGCCAAGCTCTCTTTTTCCTCTCCTCTACCCAGTTGTAAAAAATGTCCTTTCTCCCCATTCAAATTTCCTTTTCTTCTTCTTCCTTGAATGCTTGACTCTCACACTTCCCAAGGATGATTGTACCTAGTCCATGCCTCAATAACTAGGTGAGATGAATTTTCCACCAGCCTCTTACATGAGTGTACTTAGCCCATTCTTCAATAAATAGGTGAGATGACTTTGCCCCCAACCTCTTACATGCATTATGTGATTTGTTTGATAAGTCAAAGGGGGTAAATATTAATAATAAAATGATTTAGAAAAGTGGTTTTGGCTTACTATACATGTGGAATTTCCCCCTTGGACCCCCTCTCTTGTGGAAACATAGCTCCCAAACATTATCATCCCTCTCGTATCATATACAACGATGCATTTTTATTTAATCAATGCATGTATATATTTCAATGCCAAGCTCTCTAGACTAAAACATATTGGGTCATTCGCCATTTAACATATGTACAATTATAATACAATTCATGGGGATTAAAACTGAGATATTACAGAAGTTGTACAAATGAATGGTGGGAAATGAGCTACATGCCCATTGAATACACCCATAGTACATTCACCTTATTTTTCTCTGGGAAGAGGAAAAACTCTCTTAATATACATTCCTCCTACACCGGGTTTAATCTCATTCTCACTTTACAAAATCGTTGGGTAATTCCCCTTTTCTCACTAACTTACCACATTGAGAATGTTTTCCACAAATGTTAGAGATATATTTATAAAGGTGAACCTTAAGCCTCAAATAGAGTTGACATTAATATTTTACAAAATTTTAAAATAATGGAAACATTTATGTTTTACAAATTTTTATTAAAAAAATTGATTATATCAAAATTTTACTATACATTTATAACCAGTACTTACTTAAATTTCATCATTTATAAAGATATATTTATGTTATAACAATTATTCCAAAATACAAATATATTAGGCATATCTTATTTACTAATGGCCATTTTCTAGGAAGGTATGGAAAAAAAGTACTCTAAAGTATTCCTAGTGAGAGATATTTTTTGTTTTGCTTTTTACATAGAGGAAGAGAGAAGAGGAGAACTAGTTCAAATCTCATCACTTGTTATGAATGAATTTTGATCTTAGACTTATGGTAACAGTTTGAATTTCATATTCTCCTATAAATTCTCCAAAATAAGCTTAAAGGTTTGTAATTTGTCTGGATTTAAAGTTTATGGATGATTGTTTCATTTGAAACTATGTTTATGTTGTAGTCCTATGAAAATTTCTATTAAATAATTCGTTTTTGATATGAAGAGCCACAAATTCCCATGGTCAGACAAGGTATGTGCTTTCATTGAGCATCATGCATGTGAAATTGACTATTTTTGTGCCAACGAATATTTGTTTTGAATCTTTTTAGGGAAGACATACTATTCTATGCCAATTTCTTTACTGGGAATGTTATCCACTATTGTGGAAAAGTATTTCTTAAATTTCCCCATAATAGTTGATAATAGTTGACACTACAATGAGATGTCTTCCTCTATATATTAGGTCCATTTTAATTTTGACTATGCAAGTGCCCTTCTTTACTTCATTATTACTCATTTCTTTTTATTATTTTTTATTATTATAGTAGTTCCATGTAAAATATTATATCATTCTCAATATTTTAAAGATCACAAAAGCATTTTAACTCTCAATGTTAATCCTAATTCTCTTTATTATTATTTTATTATTATTATTATTTATTGTTTTATTTTATTATTATTTATTATTATGTGTGATTTTTATTATTGTAATAGTTTTATGTAAAATATTAAATCATTTTCCATATTTTAAAAATCACAAATGCATTTTCACTCTCAATGTTAATCATAATTCTCTTTATTATTTATTTTATTTTATTATTTATTATTGAAATAATTTCATTCCAAATATAAAAATAAAATAAAAAAGTTTAAAAAACTATTTTACCTTTTTTAAGGTCAATTTGCATAATATCAATGTCTCTTTCGAGGGACCATCCAATACTTCATAACTTAACATGGTACATCTTCACGAAAAAAACACCCCATTGTCATGACAACATATAATGCTAACCGTGTGATATTTGTTTCTTGTCACATAACATGTGACAAGGCTGCAACAACTCATGCATCGACATTTACTTACGTTATCATCACGGAACAACTTTAAAGTTATCTTGTCTTGTCCTCTGAAGTTGTCATTTGTAGTTCGCTCCACGTGGAATACTTCTAGAAGGAATAACATAATCTTACTCTGTTTCAAAATATTTAGGTACATTTCACTAAGTGATTGTTATGTTTGAAATTTAGGAGATTGAATGGTATATGAGTGGCTTTATTTATTTTTTATAAAGTAATAGATATATGAGTTGTTTAATTATTTTATTTTTGAAATTTATTTTGATAGTATATTTATTGATTTTGATGACTATTTAATTATTTCTGATTGCATAAAAACGTTGTGAAGTTTATTTTTAAAGTGATCTTGTCATGTCCACTAAATTGTTATTTGTAGTTTGTTCCATGTGGAATACTTCTAGAAGGAATAACATAGTCTCACTCATATAATGTTTTTTAAATATTTATGTACACTTCATTATGTGATTGTTATGTTTGAAATTTCAGAGTGTATATGAGTGGGTTTATCTTTTTAGTATAAAGTAATAGAGATATGGGTTGTTTAATTATTTAAAAAAATATAATTATTTTGATAATATATTCATTGATTTTGGTAATTATTTAATTGAATTTGACTGTATAAAATAATTGTAATATCCATCTTTAAAGTAATCTTGTCCTGTCCACTGAGATTGTTATCTGTAATTTGTTCCACATGGAATACTTCTAGAAGGAATAACATAATCTCACTCATATAATGTTTTTCAAAATATTTATGTACATTTTACTAAGTGACCGTTATGTTTGAAATTTATGGAGATTCAACTTATGAGTGGATTTACTAGTATATATGGATGTGATCCATAAATATGGTACAATATTCCTTGAATTTAAGTTTTTCTTGAAAATAGTTAATCATAATAAATTATTGTTAAATAGTGTATAATTAAAATTAATTATGATTAAATGAAATTAAATAATGTAAAATTAAAAATATTAAAAATAATGAAAGTTAATTTGAAATGAAATTAATTAAAGTTAATTAATTAATCTGATTATATTAAATATGAAAATTATTTATAATTATATTTAATTAACTTTTTTTTATTAATTAATAAACCAAATTTACTTTTAATTATTCTTACATATGCCTCGCCAAACTTTATTATGTATATATTAAATTTTAATTAATTCTAACCACTAAATATGCAAATTTTGTTAGGATTAAAAAATAAAACATAAACTCGGTAATTTATATTATCAAAAGGCTATAGTTATGCTAGACAACATCATTTCATTACATCATACTATTTGACCACTAATCTTAGACAAGATAAATAGTTCCTTGCATACAAAATACAAAACTTACATATATAAGTTGACAAAATTTCCCAATGCTTGTTGCTACTATAGATTATATAATAAATGCCTAATATGCTAATAACTTTAAAAGCCATTAACTTAATGGAAAATATGATGACTGGTGACCTTTTCCATTCCTATGTTGGTTGGGATACATTGTTGTTCCCCAATCTCAATGTCCCCAATGAGCTAATGCACATTGTCCTCTTCATTTAGTTCCCCTAGGCTTGAATTCACATGCATTCGTTGGTTGGATGCCCCGTATTGAGCATCTTTGCATATATTCACTACCATATTCCTTAACATACTACATTCATATTCAAGAATGACAATCTGTTATTTTTGTTGAACTAATGTACCCATGATAGAAGCAAGTTGAGAAATGGATTGTTGTTCATTGTCATGGACTTTAGAAGTAATTGAAAATAGAGAGGTTATGTTTCTTTGGATCATTTCTTCATGGGATTGAAAAACCCTCCTAATTTCTTACAACTCTCTGAAATCCATGAATGTTAATCTAAAGAAAAGGAACCAATATAGATCGAGAAAATGGAACTTGACAAAACAACAAAACCATAGAGCCAATCCCAACACTTCCTTTAAAACTCCAACAAAGCACTTAGAAGCAGGTGCCATACTAAACCAAAAAAAACTACACCCAAACTAGAGAGAAAATTCTATTTTCTAAGAAAATAACTTGGAAATATTGGATAGAGAAACAACATATCCAAATAGACACTCCCCTCGATTCAATAATAACTATTTAATTAGGATAAAGTGAACCAGACCAGAGAAACCATGACCTAATTCACACAAAGTTTGCAAAAATGAATCTCCACTAAACCAGAAGCACTCAAAAAAAACACCCCTACTAAATTT
The DNA here is from genome assembly GCA_000966675.3 of Picea glauca. Classification (NCBI taxonomy): domain Eukaryota; kingdom Viridiplantae; phylum Streptophyta; class Pinopsida; order Pinales; family Pinaceae; genus Picea; species Picea glauca. The sequence continues at coordinate 472,701 of JZKD02S1347018.1, read as the reverse complement.
AATTCATACCTTGAATTCACTAGATTGGAAATGAATGATACCAACCTGTAGACAGATAACAAAACTTTCCAAACAACGAATGGTTAGGTGAGATAACTTTCATAGTCCCTTTGGCACCACACTTGCATCTCTCCATAATTCCACCTTTCATATGATATAATCTAGCCTAGACTTCAAATCCCCAATTCATGGAGAGCTTGAGCATGTGAGAGGGGAGCTTGAGTCTCATCGCATTTATTACCTTATTTTGGTAATGGGGTTRGTGCATGATTAACATGTGGGTTATTAAATCATTGGTACTTACCATTGAGTGCATGGAGTTTGATTAAGGTATGACTTGGGAGATTAATGAACCATTAGCCATAAGGTCCCCCACTTTTAAGTTAATGGCTTCATTTGCAAGAGAATATTCTTGCTGATTATTTTCCCTCAAGACTTGATAGAAAGAGATCCTTTGAAAACTAGTGACCTTACATTGAGATCAAACCAATATGGAAACAAGCTTATAATTTGTCGAAAGAAATATTTTTTTTATTGATTGAATGATTATGCTTGAGTCTCTCTTGCCACGTTTAGGGATTGAATTTGAAACTCTAATGTCATAAGAAAACCTTAAAATAAAAAATATACCTCAACTTAATTATTAGAGGAGAATCTTAATCCACAAATATAGGTTACTTCAATTTTTTTTTATCCATAATCAATAAGAATCCCCTACCATCTCTTTGTTAGGAAATTAATGACAACATTACAAAATTGGTTTTTGAAATCTTAACCTTCTATAATTAATATAGTTAATGATTACCCAAGCAAATCATAATAGGTATATTTTAAGAGTTGGATTTTAAATCGTTAAAAATAATCATTTTTTTTGTTTTTATTTGGAAAACTATATTATCATAAATTATAGAAACTTTATTTTTGGATTGTAATATAAGTATAATAAAAATTTAATAATTTTAAAATTATAAAATTGTTTTATTTATTTATTTGGAGTTGTATTATAAGTTATAAGAACTTAAATTATATTAATATAATTGTATTATAAGTTATAAGAATTTTATTTTTGGATTATAATATAAGTATAATAAAAAAGTTTTAAAATTATGAAATTGTTTTGTTTTTTTTGAGTTGTATCATAAGTTATAAGCATTTTATTTTTGAATGATAATATAAATATAATAAAAATTCAATAATTTTAAAATTATTAATATTTTTATTTTGAATAATAAATTTTTATTTTAAATAATAAGTATGGTAGGAAAACAATTTTAATAAATTTATTTTTTTCTTATATAATAAAATTCAATATGAATAAATTTGTTTTTAAAATATTAAGTTTAAGATTTTTTTATAAATAAATAATAATTATTAAAATAGATTTACATCTAAACATTATTTTCATCATAAAAATTTATTGCTTAAATAATAGGTTATTATTCATAAATATTAGTTAAAAAAATCAATATTTATTTATTAATTATTTAGGTTTACCATTTTATATTCTTAACTCACTGATTTGATTTGTGAAGACATTAAATTCTTAACCTTTATTACACTAATGTTTACCTATGATTCCATTGACCTCTACAAAACTGATCCACTAACTATCAATGACCATTATCCCTAATCTCTAACCATCTAACCCACCGTTACATAAATCACTAACTCATTAATCACCCTTAAAAAAAATAAAAAAATCATAAATTTATATTTCTAAACTTTTTCATTTTGCAAGTCCATATGGGTACTTAAACACAAAGGGTTTAAAATAAAAATAAAAAAATACGCATTCTTATACTAATTCATAAATAGTATATAGCTTTTTACGTATGGAGAAACTAAAAAGGCAAAAAGGCATATTATAAGGCTATGAAACAAAAGTCTCTTGAAAGTAAAAAACAAAAACTACCTTAATACTAATTAATTCACAAAACAACATGTCCATAGATATATATCAAATATAAAACCATGATCAACATAAATAACAACTTCAAACCCCACATAAGAGAGAAGAATATCAATCGAGGAAGTCTCTAGCTTCTTGTGGTGATCCCCATCCTCTTTATGTTCAACCATTTTGAACATGTCTTTATAAAGCATATTAATCCCTTGCTTGGAAATCCCGTTAGAGAGCATCATTTATGTTCTATATAATATATAATAATAACAATCTATTTTTAAGGTCATGGCCAAGCCACACCAAATTGGTGTATGAGACCCCCTTGTTTGTGGGACAAGGGACCCCCCTTCGTCCAACAATTTGACTGGTAAAGTCTACAGAGGTATACATACACTACCCCCCTCTGGATTTGAACTTGTGACCTCTTAAGAGGAAACACATGATCTTAACCATTAGGCCCACTCAGGCTGTATGGACCTTAATAAATGTAATTCTGTTGAAAATCTCTATCATAACCTTCATTTGATCTAAAATTGAGTGAAGAAAAATGTTGCACATCTTTATTTTTCCCTTGATCATCAAACACTTGTATATTGTATAGTCCCTTCTCCATATGAATCCTAACTAAGGTTTCCCATGCTCTCAAATTTGCCCTATTGTTTTAACCTTTATTAACACGATAAGAAAACTAACTAATCACTAGAGATTCTAGTGTAAGTACCTTTTGCATGTTCTATTTTTAGTAGAGGCAAGTGGTAAAAGGTTTTCATGGAGTTTTTTTTGGGTGCATTTAAAACCTTAAGGCACTTTGGCATGCTTTCATGACACATGCATCAATGTTTTTATATATATGAACACCATAAATAATAATTCAAAAAATTCTCTCTTGTGATCAAATTTTGTAAAATATGAACATTGAAAAAATATTCTACATGGTGCATCCAAAAAAATAAATGCTTTGATACTCATTATTAACTAAAATGCAATTGTGTGTTATGTTACAAACGTACTCGTTTTAGGGTAAAATAAAAAAAACCAAAATTTGTAAAAATGACAATTTAAAAAAATAGACAATGGTGCTTACCTAACCTATAAACACATCGATGTGTACATTACCATGCCACTCATAACATTTTACCGAATTCTACCATATATCCTATTTCATTAAGAATATTAATTAAGTGATGTGAAAATATTTTTTTATGATTGGCTAGAATTAGCTACATAGTTTCAAAAATATTATTTTTATTGTAGAGAAGGTGGGTGGGTCAATTAACAAAAAACAAAATTAGCTAGAAAAAATATAATTAAGACAATTTTAGGACAAAAGTATGAGTTAACTAGATGAAATTTCTAACCCAAGCATCTTAATGGTGGGTTAAACACGGGTTAAGTATCTTGAGATTCTAAATTTCATTAAATAAACATTGTTTGGAACATTCTCCCAAGAACGAAGTCTACAATGAAATTTATATTTAATGTCTATGCAGTTATGATAATGACAACATTTGATATACATGGAAGAATGAAATCGCTAGCATCCAAACATTCATATTTAGTGTCTATGTAGTTATGATAATGACGACATTCAATATACATGGAGGAATGAAATCGCTAAAACATTCCTTATCACTAATCTCATAGGTAAATTTAAAAGTTCTCCTTTCATTTATGAACTTTCTCTTGATAGAATTGAAGGGAGAACGTATTTCTATAATAATAATAATAATAATCTATTTTTAAGGTCACAGCCAAGCCAAACACTAAATTGGTGTATGAGACCCTCTCGTTTGTGGGACAAGGGACTACCTCCGCACAACGATTTGACTGCTAAAGTTTATGAATGTATACATACCCTACCCCCTTTTGGATTTGAACATGTGACCTTCAAGGAGGAAACACATATTCTTAACCATTAGGCCCACTCAGATTATATATAGGTTACAACTTATATATATACATATATATATATATATATATATATATATATAACCTTTTGCAGTATCATGACATCTCACACCAGCCGTTATTGCATCTCTTACTATTATTATTTTCTAAAATACTTCCTCATAAAAATCCATGTGTTGATGCTAAGTTCATTAAACACATAATATTTCATTGATATTTAGTTCATACATCACATAAAAGTGCACTGAAGGTACACCATGATAGGTGCCCAAACAAAATTTGACCACCGAATCATGCCATCACTTTTGTGTGCAATTGAGAATCATAGATAAATTGTTCATACTTATTCCATCACTATTGTAAATGATTACAAAGTATGAATACATTGTATGTCAATGTAGTTTATCAAGTCCTCTCATAATCTAATGGAATAATATTTGATTTGCTTGCTATAGTTGAAAGGTTAAAAGTAAGAATATGTTAAGTAACGAACATGGATGTGATAATATTATTTAAATGAAAGTGTTTCTATGTGTATTCAATCCATAAGATATTCCAACAATATAGACATCATAGTATTTGGGAATGGTATAGATATTAGCATGACTTGTTTGATCTAATAAAGTAAAACACCATGTGCACTCCAAGTTAAGAACTTCTATTTATAGTGACTTTGAGAAACATTCGTTGTAGTGGTCATTCATTGGGATAAACCATTCCTTGTGAAGCACTGTTTTTTGTTTCCATTGACTTTTAGTATAAGATTCAGTCCAACTTTATTTTTTTTTCCATTTGGTCATTGCAAGGTTTTTAAAATATTTTGTTCAATTTCTTTTTCACAATCTTTTTTTCATCATTGTTATTTCTAGTTTAATATTTTTTTGGTAGAATGAACTATTTTTTTTATGTATTAATATTCTTTTATCATGACTAGTAGTTACATAACAATGACATCTAATAAATATTCATACAAAGAGGAGGATAAATGAATAAATGAAGTTGACAACAAAGAAAACTTTTATGTCACTACCCTTGAAGAAAATAGACTCGAGTCTCCAATACTTTCTCTTCTGAATTTTTTTCTCTTGATGAAGTTGAAAGAATTGAGACAACCATTCTAGACCATGATAGAGATTAGTATTTTTCAAATGAAAAAGAAGAGGATGATTAATCCTCTCCTTAATTATTCAAACTATATATTACTTATTATATTGTACCCTATTTCGTTAATTTTGTATTAATAAGGTAGAATCTAAACTAAAATACTACGAATTTCAATTCTACAAGTGACAATATTATTTTAAAGTGAGAAATTGGGTTTTGAAAGTGTTAGATTCAAGAAATATGCAATAACATATAATGAAAATCTAAATAGTCTAATCACCTATGCAAAGCATTAGATAATTTAGTAAATCAAAGAAATCAAGAACCAAGAGAGACAAGAGAGAGAGAAGTATTTACGTGGTAAAAACCTAGATAGGGGAAACATCTACAGAAGATGGTCATTTATTCCTCAGGAAAACTATCCAATATTACAAGGAAAGAGAACACTTAACCATATGGATGATCCGACCTCAGGACTCATAGGGTCCCAACTAAATATCAATACTATATACCACTCACTATTCTCTCACACTCTCACTCTTTCACTTCTAAAGGGCCCCATTCACCTCTATTATATATGAGAGAGTGAAAGGAAAACAAATCCCATAATGCATGTGGGATAAACCCCTTTTACAATATAGAGAGTTATTGAATAATAATATTACAAAATGGCAAAGCTAAGTAATCGAAAACCACCAGGAAATCATTAGCACATTCTAACATTCCCCCTTAATGATGACTAGAGGAATATAATCATAGTTGGAGTTGTGCTACATGCCAATATGAGATCTCACAAGTCTAATGATGCATCACTATGTGTAAAAATCCCTCATGATGATAGGCTATACAATGGTAAATGTGGTTGATTCCTCATTTTGTGTAAAAATAACTCGTAATGATAGACTATACAATCATAAACATGGCCACTAGAAAAAAAATTACATGATGGTTATAATCTAAAGATGAAGATGACATTACATTGCATTCCCCCATTTTTACTTAGTAAAACGCCAATGCGGGGAAACATCTATGAAAGTTGGTCTTCTATTCTTCAGGTAAACTCTCCAATATTACAAGGCAAGAAAACACTCAACCATATAAGTGATATAGCATAAGGACCCATCACTACTAGGAGAACACTGTTTTGTGGAGGTTTCTATGGAACCTCCTCGAAAAATCTATCCCTTATTTGTTTATAGTGGAGGTTGTCAGTGGAGGCAGGTGACCGAAGGTTTTTGTGGAGGTTTATTTTTATCAGTCTGCCTTTATGGTACATATTCACTAGTGCACACATAGACAATAATCCACCCATGCTTAAATGTTCAAAAGAACCATCATACATTATAATAAAAATAACAAGCACCAATCAAAGCTTACCGATGTTATTGAACATTACAAGCCTATGCACATCACTATCATTAGGTGCACCACAGTAGGGTAAATAAAATAAAATAGAAAACTGTTTTTCATTGTTACACTTCATCCTGTGCTTCCAAACTGTCAAGCAAGAAGAAGTTCTCACCCTCCTTCCAAAGATACCATATTTTTGGTTCTCTACATTGACTTGGATAGCTCCACTGGTAGATTCCACAAATTTCCAAATTTTGGAAATTACCACAAATTTTCATTTCCTCTCAATGGTGAAACCATGCCTCCTCAGGACATAAGAGTCTAGGTAAATTGTTTATCACCTTCCTATTTGCATTTTCATCTGAAAATTTGAATTTAGCTTGAAATTTAGCGTTTTTTTTCAATTTATTTTTCCAATTCCACGTGGTGCACATGAATTCTTTGGATTGCCTCGAAGTGGTGCATCCTATGATAAATTCATAGTAAGCAATGAATCTAGTGTGTCTAACATACACATATGCACTGGTGTCGTTCAAGGAAGAGCACTGTGATAAATTTAAAAAACAAACCAATGTGTCCTTTGGGATTCCCCATAACTGGCTTGTACTTGGTTTCTCCCCACATCGGAACATTCCATTTAATTAAGTGCATTGCTAACTTACGTTCCATAAAATTTAACGTAGCGGTGCAACCATTTTAATGAAATGCACTAGTGTTGTTTACAGAATCGCAACAGGAAATATATTGACCGAGTTGGAATAGTAGGGCATCTCATTAGAAACCCTGTGACTAGTTCTCTCTGCTTCACAATGCACCGCTGGAAAAAATGTCGATGCTCCAATACTAGGGTATCACCTGCATGTTATTAGTAAAACACTTCACTGCTTAAGTTTCGATAAAACAATTTAGCCTAGTAGTGCCCATAGGTCCAACAAATGCATCGATGCTATAAAGAGCATGACATCGATCATAATATTTCATAATCTTTAATTGTGGTGCATCTTATTCGACACACTTCTAAAATATGTGGTGGTGTGACAGTAGACATGTAGAACCGACACATAAATGCTAATAGTATGCACCACATTGGGTTTTGAAAAATAAACTTAGTAGTGTGTCTTTTGTGAGGCCCTGTCTCTAGTGTTATATTAAAAACAATGCACCGCTAAACAACATGTTGATGCTCTGGTAAAATGAGAACACTGGTACTTTGAGTTGAACACAATTGTTATGTACTTGAGTAGATCTACAAATATAATCACCACAAATACTAAATACACAATATATCCACAGAGAAATATAAAAGAAACCACACTTTTATTATAAGAAAACCCTTGAGGTAGGGAAACACCATACAATAGATCCTATTATGGAAGGTATATTCTCTTGTTCACTTTCCTCTTCGAGGGGGCTTCCTCATAATGAGCTTCAGATCCAAATACAATATTTCTATTCATGTCCCATTACATTGCTTAAACCCCTTTATACAGGGCTACCATCACCTAAGAACATTATAGAGGAAGAATCTTCTAGGAGTAGAACCTTCTAAGAATTCCTCTTACATTTATTATATCTAACTACCATAGTGGACCTAGTCCACCTTACATTGAATGGCCTCCACTATTATCACTATGGGCCCTCTGCCCCCCCCCCCCCCCTACCTCTCTAGCTACTTAACATTCCACACCCCTGATGAAAGCATTGTGCTTAATGCTTGATGTACAACCATATACTAGGGTCCCATGGATAATTGTGGACCATAGTGCTAAAGTAGATTAGAGAACCAGGGTCCGATCGAGAAATGGAAGCCACCATGTTGAAGTAGTCCAATTGCCATTGTAAATCAGGGTCCCATGCCAATTGCTCATTTGAACTCCACACGGAAGATATCGACACCCAATAACCAACTGAAAATGATACTCCCAATACTCACACCTATCATGTGGATCCAAATAAGAATATCCATCCACACAGTGGGAAAGGGTCAAAGCTGAATCTGGAAGGAACAATACCATTGTATAATATGCAGGATGGACACTGGTAATCATAAATAGCTCTTGATGTGTCACATTGATGTTCTCTATAGAAGTTGGAGTAGAGTCATAAAATAAAATATGGAAGTGATTGTCATCCCATAAATGACAACTATCCATATACCAATCATCACAATCATCCTCCAAATCATACCAAGCATACACTTCTTGATGATATTCATTCATGATGTTTTCCATAAGATATCTCTCTTGAAGGAGAGCCAATGACCATTGACTATTGTGATAACTATCTCTGTGGTCCCGTAGATTGGCTTTGAATGCTTTAATCATGTGTAGAATTTCCCTGATTGGAGAGTGCATATCCATTGGAAACACCACATATAATATGCCAAAAGAAAAATATTAAAATGATTTATCCAATGAAACTGATCTGGTAGCAGTATGAGCACCCTATGAAAAGTTAATATCAATTGCATATCCCAGTCACACCCTGCAACATTTTCCTCTAGACATTCGTCTCTGCAGTACTATCACCTCTGCTGCATTTCGGTACTATCACCCAGTAGCACTCCTCCCCACATGAGTTGTCCCATTCATAGTACCCTTTGGCACTCTGACACTCATGCTTCTTTCACCCCCTAGGGATGGGAGTCCCGATAGTCTTTCACATTTCCAAGAATCAGCCACATACTCCTTCTCCTCATTTTTCTAAGCTTTCCCAATGGACTCCCAATATCTCTCATCATGGTTCTATTTTGACTACACCTCCGCAACATAATTAACCCTCCATATCCTCCACATTCAATTTTCCCATCTGCAGATTACCCTCCATTCATTTCCCTCATACAGAAACCCACCCATGGGCCCCCCACCCTCCACTAGTTCTCCACGCAAATTTTTCCCTCATAGGCCAAGCCATCTTGCACTAGGGAACCCATTTCTGTATCTGTACACTCATACCAAATTATTCTTTATTCATTTGGTCACTGTAAAAATCCTTTGTTTCCATCATTTACTTAGCTTTTTGTTATCGCCCTTGGCAACCTTCTTTTCCTAGCAAAGAAACCCATGTCATCCCTGGTTGGGAAATTCACTATCTTTCACTCATGTTGACATCATCCATAAACCCCTAGTATCCCATAGTCCATGTACCCCTAATATATTAGTTTGTCCACTTTGTCACACCTCTTGCACAATTTAAACCCACATCTAGTCGTCCCCCTGACGCTAGATCCAGTTTCACGGTTCCTTCCCATCATCCTTCACATGTATCCCCAACCAAGGGAAATCTTGAGTCTTACAGCATCTTGACTTCATCCATGTTCCTCCTCAGTTCCTGATCTTATCCAATGGATTTCATGAAGCCCTTTTTCTTCTTGGAGTCACGTCTCCCTTTTTGTTGACATCAACAAAGTTTCCAGAAGGGCGACAATATCTTGACTCTCATTACCTTTACAATGAGGAGTCTCTGACGGAACAGAGAGAACCATCATTTCTCTTTGTTTTCGTTGACCCCCATAACATTTGACTTCAACATAATCTCATGTTACGGTGGGTCTTACTATGCGCCTATCGAAGTTGTTTTAAACTAGCCGAAGACCTCTAAATTTGTTAGGCCATCAATGCCTATGAGTCCTCGACACTTCTTACAGTCATCCTTGCCTCTGTTCAGAGTATGTTCACCATCACAATTTTCATCTGCTATTATCAAACGACCCCGGAGGGTGCTGCAGTTATCTACCTCAGCATAAAACTTTAGTTACTATCATACATTTTTGAGTTACATGAAACGAGCATGGTGCATACCCACCTCATTTGTATACATCTTTTATTTCTCTCCTTAGATAAAGGTTTGGGTCCCATAGTTTCCCCTCTCCCTCCAATGGATCACTCTTGTAGTTCCTCTCAACACTCTTTCGTACAATGATACTCTCAGTAGAAGAAACATTGATGTATTTTGGCTATACGTATGCTCCTAACCTCACACATCAGGGGGCATCTGTTATTGTTGAAATTTCCTCCACAAATTGTTACAGGAATACAACATATCCAAACACCTATTAGTTCACTTGCAGCCCCAAAAATGCATTTCCAAAAGGCACAAACTATACAACTGGTCAAAAAATTGACATGCGCTAAAACACTAAAGGAATCACGTGCACGTGCGCAGGCCAAAAAAGCCAGAAAAGCGCACATGTGCCCGATGCACGACTATGTATGAGAAAATCCTCACACACCTATGAACGACGCATTTATGGTTCTTGTCGGCCCCTCACCCACTTCTGGACCAACTCCCAACTTGATTTGACCCTCAAATCCAAGTTGAATCCAAATGGGGGGATGGTCAAAGACCTAAGGGTTCCCTAAAGGCCCCCTTGTTCATACCAAAGACCAGTTGGATATTGTCTCAAAGACTTTCTATAAAAAGAGGCCATGGGTGCACTAAGAATTCAAGTATCTCATTGTATTGTTATGATGCCTCTATTCTCCTTCAAGAAACCTCTTTTTCTTCTTGGAGCATACTAGCAACATCACATTAAGCTATTCACCTTACCTATTGAGGGAATAAGATTGGATTTCATCACCATTTTATTTCTAGTTTACCATTGGTAAGAAGAGCTCTCACATAAGGGACTCAAGATCCCTTCCAAGTAGGAAGAGGTAATCCATAACTCCCCCTTGCTCTATGGTGTTTTCCCACTAATATACTTCTCCATTGGTGGCATGATTATTGGTCATTTGTTTGATTGATTTTTGGTTCTAATTTACTCATGCATTTTAGTTTCATTTCTTTAGTTGTTTTTAGCTTAGTTGTTTGTTTATTTCATGTGATTGAGTTATTTGATTCATACACTAACCTCTGTCCTGTCTAGCAGGCCCAACTATACTTGCAAGTGCCCTTCCTTTTCTCATGCAAGTGCCGAAAGGGACACAACAAACATCATCAACAACAAGAGGCTGGAACAACAACATCATCAACATGTGGTAATAGAATGAGGCAGGTGTATCAAAAATGACATTTATGGTACTTTGACAGACCGTCCTTATCGAAACTTTGATATCTTCCCAGGAATCATAAGATTACCTAGGATATAAAATCTTAACAAGTTACCATGTGGTACTCTGGCAGACCATCCTTAACGGACCTTCGGGATCTGCCCAGGAATCATAAGATTCTCTCAGATATAAAATCCTAATGGAGCTACCACTACTAACCATAGCTCGCATATACGTGCACAAGTACTCTTACAGACCGTACTTACTAGACCTTCGGGATATTCCCACTGCCCAGGGATGATAAATCCCCTAGGATATAAAATCCTAACGGAGCTACCTGTTGTTGGTTAGGATACCATAGTATCATCAACATCAATCCCCCTTTCGAGGGAGGTCCTTTCAGACTACACCAATCTTGTCTCTCTCTTTATCCCT
>JZKD02S1347018.1:438047-457723 GCA_000966675.3 Picea glauca | reverse complement strand
CATACAATTAGCCATTTCTTTTAATGTGTGGTTCTTTCTCTCAGCAACACCATTTTGTTGTGGTGTATATGGAACAATGTGTTGCATTTGGATTCCCTGTGTAGTGCAGTAGCTTCTAAAATTATTGTTCACATATTCGCCTCCATTATCTGTTCTTAACCTTTGAATTTGATGTTCAGATTTCTTTTCTACAAGGGCCTTGTAGGCCAAAATTTGTCAAAAACTTCACTCTTGAGTTTTAAGAAGTAAACCCATGTACGCCTGGAAAAGTCATCAATGGAAGTTAAGAAATACTTGCACCCAGAAAAAGAAGAAGAAGAAAGTGGACCACACAAATCACTACGAACAAGATGCAAAGGACTCGAGGCATGCTAAGAGGCCCGTTTGTCAAAAATGTCCCAATGATGTTTGCTGAGAACACAACTGACACAAACACCATCTCTGCATGAAACAAGAGGGAGACCAATCACCATCTGTTGATTACATAGTTGCTGCAATGAGTGATAGTTTAGATGACCAAAACGCTCATGCCAAAGTTTGCTCAAGTCATCACTATGAGCAACAAAAATTGATGAAAAAGATGATGACTGATGCAGACCCCCAGCCCTCGGGCCGAGATCCACTCGTAGGATCGCTCTCTTCCGATTCATGAGCTGGATTGGCTCTTTCGATTCCCACTGGAATCTCTGTTAAAATCCGATCCATAGGTTCTACTCTTTTGCCTCTCGGTCTTCTACATTCCGACCGCTGCCCTTTCCTCAACAGGGAAAATATACTTTTGGGCATCGGGGTTTCCTGATCCCCGATGTCAAGAGTTCTCTGCCCTCTTGAATCCCTGATCTCCGATTTGTTGATTCGCCCCTTTTTTCCTTAGCCCAATTTGGCTACGCTCTAGTTCATATAACCATTCCTCATAAGATCACAGTCTTATCTCCTTTTGGGGTTTCGGGCTTTCAAATACCGAAATGCATGGACACTTCATCCTTGGAATCCTCGATATCCCGATATGACATCAACTGGCCCCACAACGGAGCTTTCCACCTTATCAGGATTCCAGACTTCGCATTTTCGAAATGTTTGGACTTCTCGTCCACAGGATCCCCGATATCTCGATTCTCAATTTCTTGATATGACATCAGTTGGCCCTACAGTGGAGCTTTCCTCCTTGTCGGGGTTTCAGACTTCAGATTTCCAAAATGCGCGATCGCTTTTTCCTTAGGATTCTTGATTTTCTGAATCCCATAATGTCGATAGATGGCTTTCCTTTTCGGAAATTTCCCAAATGCTTAGATCTCCGCCATGGATCCTCCTATGATGGACGCTCCTAATCGCTTCTCATGATTTAAGAGTTTTCGATGCTGAAATGCTTCGACTTCTTGTCCTCGGAACTCCCGAAATGCCGATGGACTCCCCTATCTCCACCATGTGTCCCAACCGATGGACGGTCCTGATCGATTCTGCGATTTTCACTATGAAGATTCTCGATCTCCTATCATCGTGACTTTCGATATCCTGATGAGCCATTTCTTTTCGGGACTTTACCTCTGCTGTTACCAAAGGTTTAAACCTCATACAACTTCTGGCTGATCCAACGGATGACGGGTATCTGAGTGAGATCCGATGGTTCACGATATCCTCTTCTGTACACTCCTATATTACATTGCCTCCTGGACGTGAAAACCAATGGTCCAGATCTCTTTTTCAGTCTGATCGGACGACTGTTGTTTCTCCTCCCGAGCTTCTGCATGTTTCTTCCCAGATTTGGGAGAATTTTAAATTCTCAAAGGCCTCGACCTTTGCTCCATCTCTGCGAGCTCCACGATCGAGAGTTCTCTCCTGCACGCATATGAAAATGCTAGCATTCCTAAGATTTTCCTTTAAATCCTCAAGGGATTCTGCGACTTTTGCGCCTTTGCAGAGTCTTCACGCGCACACAAAGGTGCTATCCATCCTGAGCTTTATCCTCACCCAGGCTTCTAAGGAAATAATTCCTTCTCCTTTCTCCTCCTACTAGAGAATGTAATGCCCTCCTGGCTATCCTTCTGCTCAAGCAACCTCTTGCTGAGCCTTTCAGGGTGTTCAGGAACCCTGTGAAGATCCCTCAGTGGATTCTTCTTCAAATTACAGAACTCAAAGAGTTCTCTTCTCCCTGTGCCTATCTGCACACCTACTCAATACCCTCCTGGCAGAGTATGTTCTCACAGAACGTCCAACAGTTTTGTCCTCTCATGTGCACCTTATGCGCCTGCTCAATGCCCACTTGGTAGAGCTCTCAGAATCCTTATTGATTTTGGCTTCTGTCTGAGATCACAACAGAGTTCTTCCTCTGTGTACTCTTTTGCATTGGCTCAATACCACTTGGTAGAGCTTCATATAACTCCTCAGAGATTCTGTCTGCAACTGTGTTCTTCTCCCACAGCCTTGCCTCCAAGGTGTTCAGTAACCTTGAGGTCTCCCTCCTGAATTGTTGAATCAGTTCTTTTGCCGCAGCACGTCTTTGTCTGAACCCGTGGAATTCAGAAGTGCTTCAGTGCACTGGTATTCAAAGACCGTAGTACTCTATCATGCCCACCTGGCATGAAACCACAAAGAACCTCTTAATATTGAAATCAAAACAACTCCTGCAAATGCATACCTAATATACATCTACAGCATATGAAGAACACACAAAGACATTCAATCAACACAGAATCATGCAGGAAAAACTGTTGTTCGTATTAAAATGGCAAATGCCTGTTTGTACAAGGTGTTCCTAAGCACGGCCTGTAACAAGGTCTTGGCTCCTTATTTTCTGCTCCCTACTCGCAAACTCTAACTCTTCCTCTCTACCATTCTCTCTCTCTCTCATTCTTCCACCCCTTTTTTTTCAAAATGAGATCGAAATTGATGTTTTACATGAGGGGCTCTTCGAGCTCTTCCCTCCAATCTACCTACCCTATTCAATTTACATTGAATGGGCTATCTAGTCTAGTATCTAGATCTAGATATCAGGCTTACAAACATTAAAGGCCTACCTACTTGTTGACGAGCGAAATTGACCGTCCGTCAACTGGAAGAGTGGATCCAGTCTGGGGTTGTCTAAATAACCCAAGCCGTTTGGGATAACCCACCCTAACGGGTTTAGCGGTTCCGTTAGCCGATCTAAGTCCTAAATAAACAAAAGAAAACTACTCTAAATTAACTAATCTAAATGACAAAAATAACAATTAAAACAAACTAATAAACAAATCTAAACTATTATATACAATTTAATACCTAAACTATACAACTCTAATTCTATAAAATCAAATGTCCAATCACCAACAGAATCAAATTCAATTACAAATGTACAATATTTACAAATTATAGATTTAAATTAAAACCTGCAAAACTCATTTGCAATCTGTCCTAAGACAACGAAACTTTTGTTTTTTTATTTTTATAATTTTATGAAAAAGAAATAGAATAAAACTATCTAAACTAAGCAACTAAAATAATAACTCTAACTATGAATCTAAACTATATATATATCTAACTAAACTACTTATATGACACTAATAAACTAACTATTAACTAATAAATAACAAACTGACCTGAAGTAATGCTTCAGGTTTGTCCTGTTTGCAATAGTTGTTTTAGTTGTTGGGAGGGATTAAACCCGCACCGGACTATCCAAGAACTTCTCCTAAACAAGAAGCAACTGTGCTCTTCAATTGTAACGATAGGACAAACAAGACATAAAAATAACAACAATATTATGATTTATAAACCATCACAAATAGATAAATCTGTATGCAACAGTTTATACAAAACAATTCAATTAATGAAAAAGATAAACCTATATTCATTAAATTGAACAAAGTAATTGATGTGTTTTTAAATAAGAGATATCATATATGGACAACATATACATCAAATCACATCACATGCAATGAATTATGATAGCTAAAGTAGTATATAATTAATTGCAAACTGTTATGCAAAACCTGAAACAAAAGTTTGATATATTGAAAGCGAAAGTTGTTACAAGACATCAACTTTCGTCTCAGTCTGAATCATAAATTCATAGTCTAGTTCTCTCCACAGTGATGATGATTGTATTACAAAAAATTGACAAGTATTTAAAGACTCCCCACAGGGTAAAACATCCCTGTGGGAATTATCAAAACAATTTACAAAATCTGGAGATAACCTCCCAAATCTGACTGAAACTAACAATCTTAAAACAAAACCAAATCTAAATTATCTCCTAAACTGCCATAGCATGCCCAATTGATCATTGTAATTCATATGTACCTAAAAGAAGACAAAAAGAGACAAGTTTAGAGGATATTTTGTTGAAAAAATTATCAAAAATCTAATTTCAAGACTAGCTACAGAATCTTGCGATTCTGTAGCTGGTCTAATTTGAGAAGAAAATCATTTCAAAACCAATTCAAATCGTAAAGAATTATATTCAAACTATTGAACAAGTATTTAATTGCTAATTGGAAATCAAACGAATTATTCAAATCAAAATTGTTATGCTAATTTGATAGCAAACAAAATTGTGATCAATTGAATGATAACAGAGATACATGTACTTTGTTCAACTTGTTATCACCAACAGAATCGCATTAGATAATTTGACAGTAAGGAAATCTTTTCCACGAATCAATTCCAATCGACACAAATAGTTACTTCAGCCATCAACAAAATCAAAGTCAAATCCAAACGAAATCAGCAGGATCGTTTTTCAAATTGATCGAACTATATTAAACATATACAAACGATCATGCTATTTGCAAATCAAATCAAAACTTGAATGTAAATTGAAACAAATGGAATCGTAATTGAATTAATCAGTTGATAATTGGATATGCAGGATTCATCAAACGTTTTTTATTTCCAATTGGGAGCGAACAGAATCGATTGACAGTCAACGAAATCATCACTTGAATCAATTTCAAAACAAATTATTAGCCGAGTTTTTCATACGAATTCAACAGAGATAAAACATGTCGATCTGAGCTTAACAAAATATTTTTTGAAAATCAAAACCAACAGAGCAACGTCAAATCTATTTTCAATACCAATCCAACTAATACAAGCAATCGTGCTAACTCAAGACACGCAACAATCGTTTGCAAATCAAATCAAAACATGAACGAATCGAAACAGTTCGGGTTTGACACAATCGTTATGAACCAAAATAGTTCCACAATTTTAGTGAATAGATCTTTTGCACAGATCGACCGTAATCCAAATCCAAACGAGAATGTTGATTCAATACAAAATAGAGTCATTTTTCCTATTTAATAGACTACCTCGTATTTATCAAGCCAATCCCTAATAATGATGCATTACACTCATAAAAGATCATACCAATTCAAACCTACAAAATCGTTTCAAAATCAAATCATAAGAACTAAATAAGAGCCGATGGAATCCAACCAAAACATAACCGTGTTCCAATTTTATCATAAAAATCTCCTGTACAGGTCAGATGCCATCAAAATCCAAGCGAAAAAAAACCCCATTGATTTCGTTAATTCAAACTAACAGAACTATTCTAATACGAATCAAACCCAGTCAAAACCAATCAATTGCTAAACTGGGCACGACAAAATCGCATAACCAAAACATAGCTACATTTGAGTTTAGTGAAAATGAATTTACTGTATGGGAAACAGAATCATTTCAAATGTATTTAAACGAACAAAGCAAATTTGAAAGCAAAACCGAATATGTTACAATGATTCTAGCAAACTTACAAAGCAAAACTCATATTGAAATTCATACCTGGACAAAAAGAAACGGCTTCGATTATGATAATTTGGAATTGACAAAGGTTGTAGCCGATTCGACATTCCTAAAAACAATCGAACCAGTGGTCTTCTGTTTCTTTTCAGTGGCTTGAAGCCTGTTTCTTTCTCTTGTCAGCACTGTAACTTGGTCCTCCAACAATTTGATCTTTGATTGAAATAAGGGGACGTCATTATAATAACTCTCTAGCCACACATTGCATTGGATACATGATGTTTGCTCGAGCTTCGATAACACAGGCGAGGGTTTGTTTAAGCCAACAGGGGTTTCGTTGGGCAACTTGATTCCTGGGTAGTTCGAGTTTTTTTTGAGACAAGGGGGCAAATTAGATACAAAGTCATAGGGTTTCTCGGAGCATAGGCCATGGGAATAGGGGTACTCTTCTGCTAGAAAACGCTTGATATCAGAGTCCGAGTCTTCGCTCAGAACTATGGGATTTTGGTCGGCATTTGGCTTAGGTTTATTTCGGTAAAGTCTCGATATTAATCAAGCATTCTTCTTACCCTTGTTGTCGACAGTAGGGTTACCCTTGAATTTCTTATTCACAGGATTCTTGACAACCTCAGTCTTGCCTGTTATGATGTTGGAAAGGTTGATGTCAGGGCCAACCGAGGGTTTGGAAAGGGGGAGAAGAACATGAAATGGCACAGGTGGCCTGGCCATAGTCTCGCTGACCACAACCTTGTCGATTTGAGCAGACTCTGGATCAACAAAGCCATTTCTAGACAGAAAGGCTTGCCAATTATCGCCATGAAGGTTTAAATGGTGAACGACGATGAGTCTAATTAAGCCATGGTGAAACAAGCTACTATCAGCCTTCTCGCGTTTGAACCTCTTAGCCATCTTGTAAAGACTACGCAAGAAGTAAAATGGCATGTTCAATGGATAACCCATGAAATTCATCAACAGCCGAAGGTGATACAAAAATACTAATCCATATCGACCTTCACAGGTCACAAATTGTTTCACAATCACCAAAAGGTCGTCCCACCTGGGTTTGAGGGTGGAAATAGGCATACTTTTATCACAAGAGACAACCTTCCTTGATACGAATAGCAATGGCCACGACACTTCATCAACTTTGGAGTTTTTAAACCATCATTGGCCCGTGGCTACTAGTCCTGTAGCAGAACTTATGAATTCTTCATTGAGTTCAAGCTGAATGTCACCTACTTTAGCCCTACACCCATCAAAGGTGAGAGTGAATTGTTGGGAAACCATAAGGTTGAAGCCCTCGAACCTCTGTATAAACGCAAGCAAACCATTATCTTCTAAATCCTTACGGGCATCATCGAACAGTAACAGGGCTTGGTTTCCATTTGGCTCTATGCGCACCACCGGTGCTATAGACAGGAGCACACGGTGGGCAAGGTGAACAGGCCAGGGTTTGAACACAACATACACAGGGGAAGAACGCTCACAGGCTTACCCGAAACTAGCAAAGGTGAACCGAGATAGGGGGGAAAACATTAATGATAGATCATGCGAAGGTGGTGGATCTAGTTCAACCCATGCACAACAGTCATATCCCATAGTACAACCGCCGACGCAAATAACTATTCAACCACTATGCATAGGTTAAAACTACACCATTCAATTAACCAATGGAATCTATGGTAAGTGGATTAAACATTCGCGCAAGTAATAGTTATAGTTTCATAACCAAAGAAATAAATCGAAATCGCTCCAAGGGTTTGATTATATGGACTATGTGTTCTATGAAACGATTTATACCAAGGGTCTTACCACAACACAAATGTGTTTTCATGAAACCAATGTGTCAAGTGAATCAATCAAAGAACATATGAATTCAATCATCAATGCATCACAAACTCAATCACTCATAAAATGAAACTATATAATCAATCAAAGACTGCTAAATGAGTCCAGATCAAGGGGTCTTGCCAACTGTATAACGATAAGTAAAAAAGAATGATCGCAACAATCCAGTGACGATTTTAATGTGACTTTGAAAACCAAGTTTTCACGCTTGCAGTCGTGAAAACAAGAACAAAGGTAAGTGTGCGAATAGTGAAAAATAGTAGTGTCGTTTTATTCCGAGGATTGCGACAAAAATCAAAATTTGCAAAACACTGGTGTAGGCAGCTTATAAGGACAGTATAAAAATGTGAATTGGCTGCCAACAATGGTGACACACTGGTAGAAGCAGTTATCTTTGCCAAAAAGAACAAACTCATATTAGGATAACGAGAAAAATTCTAACTCAAAAATAACAACCAGAAAATCGTATAAACATCTTCATTAACCACATATTCCAGCAGTGTTTAAAGGATGAAAACTCATAACAGTCTTAAGCCAACCGAGCCACGATATTAAAGATAAAACCTTCAATACTGTTGACATAGCCACTGCTGCTAGCAGGCATCCATAGACTCGACAGGGTTGCCATTTAACCCACTCTGATATCCATATCCTACCAAGAAGTTCCAGATGAGAATAAAGGACATTTTATGGTCAAGTTATCTCATTTTCAAATTTTCATATACCCGACATTGCTTTGCTTCCAGCGGGCCTGTTCAGTACCCCGATGAAGTTGTCTTGGCGCCATGCATGCATTTACCCGCTGCCAGCAGACCTGTTCAACATCCCGGTGGGTTTACAAGAACTTCCCACATCTCTTTTATTGATTATTATTTTTTTTTTTTAAAGATATATAGTTGAGCGGGGTGATGATGAAAATTATGATATTTTAACATATTTTTTCAGACCTCAGCAAATTTTTTTTTAGAACAGTCCTTTATTAAGATCCAGAGATGGTTTCATTTACAGAACCAACTTTCTAAGGCAGGGAGACATCTTCTGAGTGATTCCCTTAAGGAATAGGGAAAGCATAAAAAGATAATAGATGATCATGACAGGCTTTACTCAGAGATCGAAATCAGTTAACTTCTTTCAAACAATAGTTTTTTGCCAACACAGATGTAAATTGCAGAAGTATACCATCGATGTTTAAACAATTTTTCGGTAGTCATTTCAGTGAAGGAATTTTCTGTTTACCTTGTCCGAATATCTCAGAAAAAATTGCAGGTATGTGTTTCCAAAAGAGATACTGATAAGCGAAAAGGAGAAATCAAAGCCAAAACAGGAAAGAAAAGCAAACAAAGCAAAATATGTACATAATATACAAGGGTTGTTATTAGGGAAAGTATCTTTTCAGGGCTTGGCCATTAACCGGATAGGTGTTAGGCTATCCTTCTAGATTCTGCAATCGGAAAGAACTGGGACCCAACTTCTCAGCAATCAAAAACGGTCCAAGCCATAAGTTTTGAAATTTCGTGTGCTCTCCCTTTCCCTCATGCGGTTTGTCCCATTTCAAGACAAGGTCACCTACTTCGAAGTTCCTATCAGAGGCAGAGTTAGAATCGAACCAGCTTTTGACTATCTGTTGATGCTGATCTAACTTACGTTTAGCTTGGGCTCTTACCTCTTCTAGCTTCATCAAAGTGTTAATTCGGTTTTCCAAGGGGGGGCAATCTTCTTCTTGAATTTACTGCGATAGCTAAAGTGAAGGAAGAAGAATGTGTGGTGGCAGAATTGCTTCTCTTCCATAAACAAGAAAGAAAAGAGAGTTACCTATAGAAACTTTTGGTGTTACCCTATCATCCCAAAGCGCGTTTAACAGTGCATTATGCCAGTTTTTGTGATTCTCAGATACCTTCCTCTTGATAATTTTAATCAAGTTCTTATTTGTTGACTCTGCCAATCCATTTCCCTGGGGGTAATAGCTAGCAGAATACTTCAATTTAATTCCTTTCTCTAAAGTGAATTCACTCATCTCAAGAGAGGAAAAGTAAGAAGCGTTATCGAATACTAAACAATCAGGGATACCAAAACGAGTGATAATATTCGAATTTAAAAAGGCAATTACCTGACTGGTATTCACAGTTCTTAACGCGACAACTTCAGACCACTTGGTGAAATAATCTGTGGCTGTTATGATAAAATTATGTTGTTGAGAGGATGGCGGATTGATTGGACCTATGATATCAAGGCCCCACTGCTGAAAAGGAGAGTCCACTGACACGGGTTGCAAAGGAAAGGTTGGTTTTTGTAATCGCCCCGATGCTTTTTGACAAATAATACACTTGCGACACAAGGCATGGGCGTCTTTAAAAAGTGTGGGCCAATAATAACTGGCTCTCAAAACCTTATGGGTAGTTGTGTCACCACCAAAATGCCCACCAGCTTCTCTGGCATGCAACTCTAGTAAGACTTTTTCTGCTTCGCCTTTCTCAAGACAACGCATCATTACGCCATCAAAATTTTGACGAAACAGGATACGGGTGAAATTGATTGTCCGTCAACTGGAAGAGTGGATCCGATCCAGGGTTGTCTAAATAACCCAAGCCATTTGGGATAACCCACCCTGACGGGTTTAGTGGCTCCGTTAGCCGATTTAAGTCCTAAGGAAACAAAAGAAAACTACTCTAAATTAATTAATCTAAATGACAAAAATAACAATTAAAACAAACTAATAAACAAATCTAAACTATTATATACAATTTAATACCGAAACTGTACAACTCTAATTCTATAAAATCAAATTTTCAATCACCAACAAAATCAAATTCAATTACAAATGTACAATATTTACAAATTACAGATTTAAATTAAAACCTGCAAAACTCATTTGCAATCTGTCCTAAGACAACGAAACTATTGTTTTTTGATTTTTATAATTTTATGAAAAAGAAATAGAATAAAACTATCTAAACTAAGCAACTAAAATAATAACTCTAACTATGAATCTAAACTATATATATATCTAACTAAAATACTTATATGACACTAATAAACTAACTATTAACTAATAAATAACAAACTGACCTGAAGTAACGCTTCAGGTTTGTCCTGTTTGCAATAGTTGTTTTAGCTGTTCGGAGGGAGTAAACCTGCACCGGATTATCCACGAAATTCTCCTAAACAAGAAGCAGTTGTGCTCTTTAATTGTAACGATAGGACAAACAAGACATAAAAATAAGAACAATCTTATGATTTATAAACCATCACAAATAGATAAATCTGTATGCAACAGTTTATAAAAAACAATTCAATTAATGAAAAAGATAAACCTGTATTCATTAAATTGAACAAAGTAATTGATGTGTTTTTAAATAAGAGATATATGATATGAACAACATATACATCAAATCACATCACATGCAATGAATTATGATAGCTAAAGTAGTCTATAATTAATTGCAAACTGATATGCAAAACCTGAAACAAAAGTTTGATATATTGAAAGCGAAAGTTGTTACAAGACATCAACTTTCATCTCAGTCTGAATCATAAATCCATAGTATGGTTCTCTCCACAGTGATGATTATTGTATTACAAAAAATTGACAAGTATTTAAAGACTCCCCACAGGGTAAAACATCCCTGTGGGAATTATCAAAACAGTTTACACAAATATGGAGATAACCTCCCAAATCTGACTGAAACTAACAATCTTAAAACAAAAACAAATCTAAAGTATCTCCTAAACTGCCATAGCATGCCCAATTGATCATTGTAATTCGTATGTACCTGAAAGAAGACAAAAAGAGACAAGTTTAGAGGATATTTTGTTGAAAAAATTATCAGAAATCTAATTTCAAGACTAGCTACAGAATCTTGCGATTCTGTAGCTGGCCTAATTTGAGCATAAAATCATTTCAAAACCAATTCAAATCATAAAGAATTATATTCAAACTATTGAACAAGTATTTAATTGCTAATTGGAAATCAAACGAATTATTCAAATCAAAACTGTTATGCTAATTTGATAACAAACAAAATTGTGATCAATCGAATGATAACAAAGATACATGTACTTTGTTCAACTTGTTATCACCAACAGAATCACATTAGATAATTTGACAGTAAGGAAATCTTTTCCATGAATCAATTCCAATCGACACAAATAGTTACTTCAACCATCAACAAAATCAAAGTCGAATCCAAACGAAATCAACAGGATCGTTTTTCAAATTGATCGAACTATATTAAACATATACAAACGATCATGCTATTTGCAAATCAAATCAAAACTTGAATGTAAATTGAAACAAATGAAATCGTAATTGAATTAATCAGTTGATAACAGGATATGTGGGATTCTTCAAACGTTTGTTATTTCCAATTGGGATCAAACAGAATCGATTGACAGTCAACAAAATCATCACTTGAATCAATTTCAAAACAAATTATTAGCCGAGTTTTTCATACGAATTCAACAGAGATAAAACATGTTGATCTGATCTTAACAAAATCGTTTTTGAAAATCAAAACCAACAAAGTAGCGTCAAATCTATTTTCAATACCAATCCAACTAATACAAGCAATCGTGCTAACTCGAGACACACAACAATCATTTGCAAATCAAATCGAAAGAGGAACGAATCGAAACAGTTCGGGTTTGACACAATCGTTATGAACCAAAGTGGTTCCACAATTTTAGTGAATAGATCTTTTGCACAGATCGAACGTAATCCAAATCCAAACGAGAATGTTGATTCAATACAAAATAGAGTCGTTTTTCCTATTTAATAGACTACCTTGTATTTATCAAGCCAATCCCTAATAATGATGCATTACACTCATAAAATATCATACCAATTCAAACCTACGAAATCGTTTCAATTCAAATCATAAGAACTAAATCAGAGCCGATGGCATCCAACCAAAACATAACCATGTTCCAATTTTAGCATAAAAATCTCCTGTACAGGTCAGATGCAATCAAAATCCAAGCGAAAGCAAACCCCATTGATTTCGTTAATTCAAACTAACAAAACTATTCTAATATGAATCAAACCCAGTCAAAACCAATCAATTGCTAAACTGGGCACGACAAAATCGCATAACCAAAACATAGCTACATTTGAGTTTAGTGAAAATGAATTTAGTGTACGGGAAACAGAATCATTTCAAATGTATTTGAATGAACAGAGCAAATTTGAAAGCAAAACCGAATATGTTACAATGATTCTAGCAAACTTACAAAGAAAAACTCATATTGAAATTCATACCTGGACAATAAGAAACGACTTCGATTATGATAATTTGGAATTGACGAAGGCTGTAGCCGATTCGACATTCCTAAAAAAAATCCGACCAATGGTATTCTATTTCTTTTCAGTGGCTTGAAGCCTGTTTCTTTCTCTTGTCAGCACTGTAACTTGGTCCTCCAACGATTTGATCTTTGATTGCAATAAGGGGACGTCGTTATAATAACGCTCTAGCCACACATTGCATTGGATACATGATGTTTGCTCAGGCTTTGATAACACAGGCGAGGGTTTGTTTAAGCCAACAGGGGTTTCGTTGGGCAACTTGATTTCTGGGTAGTTCGGGTTGTTTTTGAGACAAGGGGGCAAATTAGAT
This sequence comes from Picea glauca, assembly GCA_000966675.3. Classification (NCBI taxonomy): domain Eukaryota; kingdom Viridiplantae; phylum Streptophyta; class Pinopsida; order Pinales; family Pinaceae; genus Picea; species Picea glauca. Next base: position 444,548 of record JZKD02S1347018.1, on the reverse strand, counting down.
ACAAAGTAATAGGGTTGCTCGGAGCATAGGCCATGAGAATAGGGGTACTCTTTTTCTAGAAAATGCTTGATATCAGAGTCCGAGTCTTCGCTCAGAACTATGGGATTTTGGTCGGCGTTTGGCTTAGGTTTATTCTGGGCAAGTCTCGATATTAATAGAGCATTCTTTTTACCCTTGTTGTCGACAATAGGGTTACCCTTGACTTTCTTATTCACAGGCTTCTTGAAAGCCTCAGTCTTCTCTGTTATGATCTCGGGAAGGTCGATGTCAGGGCCAACCAAGGGTTTGGAAAGGGGGAGAAGAACATGAAATGGCACGGGTGGCCCGACAATAGTCTCGCTGACCACAACCTTGACGATTTGAGCAGACTCTGAATCAGCAAAGCCATTTCTAGACAGAAAGGCTTGCCAATTATCGCCATGAAGGTTTAAATGGTGAACAACGATGAGTCTAATTAAGCCATGGTGAAACAGGCTGCTATCAGCCTTCTCGCGTTTGAACCTCTTAGCCATCTTGTAAAGACTACGCAAGAAGTAAAATGGCATGTTCAATGGATAACCCATGAAATTCATCAACAACCGAAGGTGATACAAAAATACTAATCTATACCGACCTTCACAGGTCACAAATTGTTTCACAATCACCAAAAGGTCGTGCCACCTAGGTTTTAGGGTTGAAATAGGCATACCTTTATCACAGGAGACAACCTTCCTTGATACGAATAACAATGGCCACGACACTTCATAAACTTTGGAGTTTTTAAACCATCGCTGGCCCATGGCTGCTAGTCCTGTAGCAAAACTTATGAATTCTTCATTGAGTTCAAGTTGAATGTCACCTACTTTATCCCTACACCCATCAAAGGTGACGGCGAATTGTTGGGAAACCCTAAGGTTGAAGCCCTCGAACCTCTATATAAACGCGAGCCAACCATTATCTTCTAAATCCTTACGGGCATCATCGAACAGTAACAAGGATTGGTTTCCATTTGGCTCTATGCATACCACCAGTGCCATAGACAGGAGCACATGGTGGGCGAGGTGAATAGGCCAAGGTTTGAACACAGCATATGCAGGGGCATAACACTCACAGGATTACCCGAAACTAGCAAAGGTGAACCAGGACAGGGGGGAAAACATTAATGATAGATCGTGCGAAGGTGGTGGAGCTAGTTTAGCCCATGGACAACAGTCATATCCCATAGTACAACTACCGGCATAAATAACTATTCAACCACTATGCATAGGTTAAAACTACACCATTCAATTAACCAATGGAATCTATGGTAAGTGGATTAAACATTCACGCGAGTAATAGTTATAGTTTCATAACCAAAGCAATAAATCAAAATCGCTCCAAGGGTTATATTATATGGACTATGTGTTGTATGAAATGACTTATACCAAGGGTCTTACCACAACACAAATGTGTTTTCATGAAAAAAATGTGTCAAGTGAATCAATCAAAGAACATATGAATCCAATCATCAATGCATCACAAACTCAATCACTCATAAAATGAAACTGTATAATCAATCAAAGACTTCCAAATGAGTACAGATCAAGGGGTCTTGCCAACTGTATAACGATAAGTAAAAAAGAATGATCGCAACAATCGAGTGAGGATTTTAGTGTGACTTTGAAGACCAAGTTTTCACGCTTGCAGTCGTGAAAACAAGAACAAAGGTAAGTGTGCGAATAACGAAAAATAATAGTGTCGTTTTATTCCGAGGATTGCAACGAAAATCAAAGTTTGCAAAACGCTGGTGTAGGCAGCTTATAAGGACAGTATAAAAATGTGAATTGGCTGCAAACACTACTCTAATGCTTGCACAAAGGCACGGCTCCATGGCTCAATAGCCTACAACATTAATTACATTCAAATTCAAAATTTGAAGATGAGGGTTGCACCTCTCTTCAGCCTTGAATGCATGCGCTGACATGGCTGGCTGGCTGGCTGGCTGACGTGGAGAGATGCTCCTGCATCATACTTCTCAGCTACAAAATCCATGAGCTCCTGCTCATGAGCTTCCCATCTCCGCTGTGGAAATCCTCCTGGATCCCAAATCATCCTATGGAGTTGTTCATCCACTCCATCTCCCTGCTGCTGCTATTGCTTCTACTACTACACTGCTACTACCTTTCTACCCAACTTCTCCTTGCTGGCAGTCTCTACTAACTCTACCATCAGCCTTCTGATGTCTTCTATCACCTCATCCAGCTGCTGAAATGGTTGGCCCTATTCATGCAGTCTCCCCAGCTGCAAAAATTTTCTGCAAATGGGCAGATCACTGTGATCTCCCATGCCTTCTTCTTCATCTGCTTCCAACCTCACCTTTTGGATGTGCATGATCTACACCTTCTTCATTCTCTCCAAGGATTTAATATATTCATACAGGTCAACAAATCTAATGTTGTCTGCCTCTTCCTCTTCTTCTTTTGCAAACTCCCAGGTTGCAGCCTTTTCAGTCTCCTGGCTGAAAATATTGAGCCATTCCTTGGAATGATCATCATCCTCTTCTTCTTCTGCTGTCATCTTCAGTGTTGCAGACTCCTTAGCTTCCTAGCTGAAAGCATTGAGACACTCCTCAGAATGCTCATCTTCTTCTTCGTCTGCTTGGGCAGCTTCAAATATCTACTCCAATTCTCCTTTGTCATTCTCAGCTAGTTGTCCTTCTTCTGATGTTGGGAAAATGGTAGGAATATTTCAATTCCCCTAATCATCAGAAGATTTCTCCAATCTTCCTCCTTTGTCAATTGCATCTGTTGATCCAAACTCACCTCTGAGTTTATGAGACTCTCATATAGTCTCATTTATTCATCCTTGTCCACTTGGCAATATGGGATTTTCCTACTGCTTCCTTGGCAAACTATGAGATCAACCGATCCCATATTCATTAGCACCCATTGCTAAATTGAACTCACCTCTGAGTCCATGAGACCTTCAAACAGTCTCGTGTTTTTATCTCCATCCACCTAGCAATTTGAGATGCTTCCACTACCCTCCTGATAGTCTCTGAGATCCTGCAGTGACTTCATTTCATTGCCCAGCTGGCAATGTGAAATTCCTTGGCTGTCCTCCTGACAGTCTGTGAGATCTTCAGCTGATCTCGTTTCATTCTCTTCACCGAGAATTTTCCCAGTCTTTGGTTCACATATCTGAACCATCTCCTTAGGTCCGTCGAGGTTTTCATCATGCCTCAACCATCCTTTTAACAACCTATGTTTTCTTCTAGCCATCAACTCCTTGACTAGCCATTTTACCTTCAGCTTCCTCATGGACCATTCATATACCCATCTTGACATGGCTTTCTACTGCATCCATAGTTCAAGCTCTTCCATTATTGCCCTGATGTTGGCAAGTTCTTTCCCCCTTTCGACTGTGCTCATCAGCTCTAGGCTTTTCCTTCAAGCATACCTATGGCCTTCAGTAACCACGTTGCTGTCTCTGTCTGCCCTCCTAGCAAATCTGCTGCTCACTCCTGCACCCCGAGTGTCTCAGCTTCTCCTACAGTCCTCCTGACTGTCGTCTTGATTGTTGCCTACCTGCAAACAACCATCATAGAGTCTCCAGCAACCCTGTCTTCTTTTGTCTTCCCCCTCTGCTTGAAATATACAAACAGATTTCTCGCTCTGATACCAAAATTGATGCGTGTATCAGAGTGCTCTCCTTCTCTGGCTTCCCTTGCCTGAAATGTACAAGCAAGAATCTGGCTCTGATACCATAAATTGATGCAGACCCCCACCCCTCGGCCCGAGATCCACTCATAGGATCGCTCTCTTCCGATTCGTGAGCCGGATTGGCTCTTTCGATTCCCACTGGAATCTCTGTTAAAATCTGATCCACAGGTCCTACTCTTTTGCCTCTTGGTCTTCTACATTTTGACCACTGCCCTTTCCTTAACAGGGAAAATATACTTTCGGGCTTCAGGGTTTCTTGATCCCCGATGTAAAGAGTTCTCTATTCTCTTGAATCCCTGATCTCCGATTTGCTGATTCGCCCCTTTTTGCCTTAGCCCCATCTGGCTACACTCTAGTCCATATAACCAATCCTCATAAGACCGCATTCTTATCTCCTTTCGGGGTTTCGGTCTTTCAAATACCGAAATGAATGGACACTTTGTCCTCGGAATCCCCGATATTCCGATATGACATCAGCTGGCCCCGCAACGGAGCTTTCCACCTTATCGGGATTCTAGACTTCGCATTTCCAAAATGTATGGACTTCTTCTCCACGGGATCCCCGATATCCCGATTCTCGATTTATCGATATGACATCAGCTGGCCCTACAATGGAGATTTCCTCCTTGTCGGGGTTTCGGACTTTGGATTTCCAAAATGTGCGAATGCTTTGTCATTAGGATTCCCAATTTTTCAAATCCCATAATGCCGATAGATGGCTTTCCTTTTGGGAAATTTCCCGAATGCTTAGATCTCTGCCACATGTCCTCCTATGATGGACGGTCCTGATCGCTTCTTGCGATTTCAAAGTTTTCGATGTTGAAATGCTCTGACTTCTTGTCCTCAGAACTCCCAAAATGCCAATGGACTCCCCTATATCCACCACGTGTCCCAACCGATGGACGGTCTTGATCGATTTCAGGATTTTCACTATGAAGATTCCCGATCTCCTATCATCATGATTTCTGATATCTCGATGGCTGATATCCCAATGAGCCAACTCTTTTCGGGACTTTACCTCTGATGTTCCCAAAGGTTTAAACCTCGTGCAACTTCTGGCTGATTCAACGGCTGATGGGTATCTAAGTGAGATCCGACGGCTCACGATCTCCTCTTGTGTACACTCCTCTATTACACTGCCTCCTGGACGTGAAAACCAACGGTCCATATCTCCTTTTCAGTCTGATCGGATGGCTGTTGTTGCTCCTCTCGAGCTTCTGCGCGTTTCTTCCCAGATTTGGGAGAATTTTAAATTCTCAAAGGCCTCGACCTTTGCTCCGTCTCTGCGAGCTCCACGATCGAGAGTTCTCGCCTGCGTGCATATGAAAATGTTGGCCCTCCTGAGCTTTTCCTTTAAATCCTCAAGGGATTCTGCGACTTTTGCACCTCTGCAAAGTCTTCACACGCACACAAAGATGCTATCCGTCCTGAGCTTTATCCTCACCCAGTCTTCTAAGGAAATAATTCCTTCTCCTTTCTCCTCCTGCTGGAGAATGTAATGCCCTCCTGGCTATCCTTCTGCTCAAGCAACCTCTTGCTGAGCCTTTCAAGGTGTTCAACAACCCTGCGAAGATCCCTCAGTGGATTCTTCTTCAAATTACAGAACTCAAAGAGTTCTCTTCTCCCTATGCCTATCTGCACACCTACTCAATACCCTCTTGGCAGAGTATCTTCTCACAGAACATCCAGCAGTTCTGTCCTCTCATGTGCACCTTATGCGCCTGCTCAATGCCCACTTGGCAGATCTCTCAGAATCCTTAGTGATTCTGGCTTCTATCTGATCTCACAACAGAGTTCTTCCTCCGTGTACTCTTTTGCACTAGCTCAATACCACTTGGTAGAGCTTCACATAACTCCTCAGAGATTTTGTTTGCAACTGTGTTCTTCTCCCATAGCCTTGCCTCCAAGGTGTTCAGCAACCTTGAGGTCTCCCTCCCAAATTGTTGATTTCAGTTCTTGTGCCGCAACACGTCTTTGTCTGAACCCGTAGAATTCAGAAGTACTTCAGTGCACTGGTATTCAGAGACTACAGTACTCTGTCACGCCCTCCTGGCATGAAATCACAAAGAACCTCTTAAGCCTGAAATCAAAACAACTCCTGCAAATGCATACCTAGAATACATCTACAGCATATGAAGAACACACAAAGACATTCATTCAACATAGAATCATGCAGGAAAAACTAATGTTTGTATTAAAATGGAAAATGCCCGTTTGTACAAGGTGTTCCTGGGCACAGCCTATAACAAGGTCTCGGCTCCTTCTTTTCTACTCCCGACTCGCAGAATCTAACTCTTCCTCTCTACCATTCTCTTTCTCTCTCATTCTTCTACCCCTTTTTTTTCAAAATGAGATCGAAATTGATCTTTTACATGAGGGGCTCTTCGAGCTCTTCCCTCCAATCTACCTACCCTATTCAATTTACATTGAATGGGTTGTCTAGTCCACTATCTGGATCTAGATCTCAACCTGAAAAACATTAAAGGCCTACCTACTATAATGCCTGCACAAAGGCATGGCTCCATGGCTCAACAACCTACAACATTAATTACATTCAAATTCAAAATTTGAAGATGAGGGCTGCGCCTCTCTTTAGCCTTGAATGCATGCACTGACATGGCTGGATGGATGGCTGGATGACATGGAGAGATGATCCTACATAAATGACCCAAATTTGTCAAACTTGTACAACTCGGTAATATCATAAGCAATTCCAGTTGCAAGAACATGCTTAGGATATTTTAGATCCTTGATTACAACTTGGTGAGGTGAAAACTCGACGATTTTACCTTCACCTGAATGAGTGATTTGATATACTGAT
>JZKD02S1347018.1:414678-437997 GCA_000966675.3 Picea glauca | reverse complement strand
ACAACACTAAGAGATCTATCATCACCAACAAATATTTTCTTGGTGTTACATTCATTTAGAGCATAAAATATGGCTTTATCCTTAGCCATATGATAAGATGCTCCTGAATCAATAAACCACTCATCAGAAGAAGAATTAGTACTAGAATTTGAATTGAAGGAGAAACCAAAAGCAGAAAGTGCATGTCCGAGAGAAGAATAAGTAGAATCAATACTGATGTGCTTCTTCATCGCTGCTTTTAAAGATGCCATCTTCTTGAAACATTTGGACTCATCATGACCATCTTTATTACAAAAGTTGCAATGTCTGTTAGTATTCTTACATTTATATTTTTCTCCTTTGTCACCAGTAGGAGCTGAAGCTGTCTTAGCAGGTTTGGGACCCTTATGTTGTTTGTTGTTGTAGCGAGGATGTTGCTTCTTGGGATACTTGGGTTTATCTTTCTGCTGGGAAACTAAGGCTTTGTTGGAGGGACCTGCAGTGTTGATCACTCCAAATTGTACAAGMTTATCTTCCTCTYGAATCAAAGAAGCACAAAAGGACTCAAGACTGGGTTTTTCATAAGCTTCTTCCCCTAGAGCCTCTCTCATGGCATAAAAGGTAGATACAAACATAGAATATGCACTACCTAGCTTAGAAAGAATAAGATAGATACAATGTTCTTCCTCCATATTTATCTTACATTCTTCACATAAAATTCTAAGTGTTTTAAACCTAGATAGATAGTCTCCAAGGCAAGAAAAATCATTTGGACTCAAGGTCAGTATTTGATTTTCTAATTGTTGTGCTCGAATAATATTGAGTTTACCAAACACAGATTCAATCGTGTCCCATGATTCTTTGGGGTCATCAATAACTTGAAGGTGGTACCTTAAATCAGGAGAGATGGAAATTCCGATTAGTCCACGTGCTTCATCATTCCTATTATCCCACTTGGCTTTCTTATCAACATTAGTGGGTGCTTTTTCCTTTCCCAAGGTAATCTGGTACAAGCCTTTACTTCTTAATAAATCTTCCATATGAGATTTCCATTGTAAGTAGTTGTTGCTGGTAAGCAAGCCAGTACTTGTAGAAGCCATATTAAATATGCAGATAATACATACTTAAAAACTGAAACAGATGATCTGAATGAAAAGAGCTTGAAAAATTATGCGATTTAAAAAAAAAAACGGCACTGAAAACAGATTTCCAATTTGATAGTTATTTCCTTTAAAAAAAAAGGCATAAACGGTAATCAACTAACCATGTGATAGTGTAAGTTGCTTTATGAAGTGACCCACTTTTATAAAGAGAATTGGGGATCACTTTTACAGAAAAGATGCATGAAAAATAAATAACTCTAAAATAAAATATTAAAGCTACTTATAGTGATTCACTTTTATACTTGAAGTGAAATACACTTTACAATTTTAGCATGAACTTTTTCAAAAAGGTAACAAAAGAGAGACTTGAACTCAAAACCTCTTACTTAATAAGGCAAGTTTTAACCAAATGGTCTAGAAAAACATATTGTAATGTTTAGAAGGAGGATTGGGGGTGTTTTTATTGTGGAATACGGCCTTGGAGAGCATGCTAAAAAAAACTCTTTTCACAGAAGAAAAAAATTTCGCTTCTCAATGACAACAAGGGTTAGATCTCGGTTAGCTTACTCAGAAGATAAACATTTTCCTATCTGTTTCTGATTTTCCAAGATCACACAGGGCGAGGGGAAAAGAGCATACAAAGATCTAAAAGAGTAGCAACTCAGAAATAAATAAAACAAAACCAAAATAAAACCAAAATACTACTCTGCAAAAATTTAAAAAAAAATGCGTATTCAAGCTTTATACCTTTGGATCTGATTGCAATGGTCGTATCTTGGGCAAACAGAAACCTTTTCGAGTGAAACAAAAAAATGTTCTTGACTGAAAAAATCACTCTGGACGCAATGGAACCATCCCCTCAACCTAAAAATTTACGAAAGTGACATAAAGCAGAGATGAGGAAACTCAGCTTCACGATCTCGATCTACAACAGGAGCGGATCTTCAAACAAGTTCTGATACCATGTTTGACAACACAGGTATTCCAATAGAGGATGAACAACTTCATTAACCACTCACATAAATAGATCAAAGATCAACACATCGATGTTTTCATGTGGTAAAACCCCTATAGGGAAACATCCACGACCCCAACCAACGCGACCACTTGGAGCAGTTTATTAATGCAAAGAAAAATAGTACAGAGAGATTTTACAAGAGATTTTATCACAATCGATTGTCAGAAAATGACCCTCCATGCTCTTTAAATAGAGATCATGGACCAATCGGGTGTTAAGACACGAATCAATGGTCGTTAAGATCGAGGAGAGTATGAACCATCAAATCACTCTATGTCGAGAACATATCATGACCATCATATTTTCTAACTACAAATGCATACTAATGCATACTAAAGAAACACAATAGAAAACACACTTTTACCTAATGACATAATATACCAAGTAGACCTTACTAACTCCTAAGTGTCTAAATATCCTAACAAGGGAGAGGGAGATTGTGTGTGAGAGATAAAAATAGAGAGAAGGAAGGAAAAAGGGAGGGAGAGAGAGTGTGGAAGTAGAGGGTGAGGTAGGGAAGGGGAGAGAGATAAAGAGAGGGAGAGAGAGTGTGGAACTAGGGGGTGAGGCAGGGAAAGGGAGAGAGATAAAGAGAGGAATGGATAGCGATATTTAAACAAAGAGATGTTAAGTTTTTACTATTGTTATTAGGTTATTTCCAAATTACATAAGCATTCAATGCATTTCCAAAACAACAACATAAAGAGGATCCTTGGAAGAAACACAATCACAAGGTAAAAAACATTTTGTCCTCAAAAAACCTCATGGGGGAGAAAACCCAACAAAAACTTCCTCAATAATAAGATCAAAACAACAAAGATAAACCAAGAATGAGCATGTGCCTCTCTTCTCCTTCCTCCTGTAACTGCAATTGTCTTCAAGATATGCGCACTAGATGAGTGAGTGTGAGAGTGTTCATATGAGGAACCATCCTCACATATAAATAGAAGTTGAGGAGGTTCTAGGTTTATGTCTCTTCACTTGGTGGGGTCGACTTCTCGTAAAAGTGGTTAAAACCACTTTATAATTACTAGGGGGCGACTTTACAAATACCACTATACAAATGCAGTTTGTCTAATACACAAAAGGGGATTTGATCTTATACAATACCTGACTTGATCAATTCCCAAAAGGGGATTTGATATATTAAATAATAACTCAAATATAATTAGAATATTCTTTGAAGTTACAATATTTCAACACTCCACCTTAATAAGAAGGGTATTCTAATGACATGACTCAATACAAAATCATCAAAAGAAGGAGAAGGTATCATCATAATTAACATCTGGAACATTGACTGGAACATCTATAAATCATCAGAAGTTTTTCTCCTCATCAATATCATCAACGTTTACAACATGGAGTTGGAGTAACATCATCATCATCATTAGCATGAATTTGAAACATCAACATCAATAGCATGAATCTAGAACAAAAACATCATCAACAACACGAGGTTGGAACAACAACATCATCAACACGTGGAAAACAAATGAGGTAGGTGTATCAACAACAACATTTTTGGTACTCTGATAGACCGTCCTTACTGGACCTTCAGGATCTTCCGAGGAATCGTAAGATTCCATAGGATATAAAATCTTAACAAGCTACCATGTGGTACTTTGATAGACCATCCTTATCGGACCTTCAAGATCTTCCTAGGAATCATAAGATTCCCTGGGATATAAAATCCTAATGGAGCTACCACTACTAACCATAGCTAGAATATACATTCATAGGTACTCTAACAAACTGTCCTTACCAGACCTTCGATATCTTCCTAGGGATGATCAATCCCCTAGGATATAAAATCCTAACGGAGCTAGCAGTTGCTGGTCGGGTTAACATAGTATCATCAAAATCACTCCCCCTTTCGAGGGAGGTCCTTTCGGACTACACCAATATTGTCTCAGAAGTAATCAAACTTCACGCGAGACAGAGGCTTGGTCAGCACATCTGCAACCTACTCATATATGCCATTATATTGGAGCTTTACAGCTCCCCTCTACACCATATCAAAAATTTAGTGATACTGTATCTATATGTTCTTTGAATTATCATGGAACACTGGGTTCTTTTTCATATTTATACAACTCTAGTTATCACATAGAATCACAATGTCTTCCATCTTCATATTGGACAGACCTGTCAACAACTTATGAAGCCATATGGATTCACAACTGATAGAACATGTTGCAATGTACTCCTCTTCGACCATGATGAGAGAAATACTGGATTACTTCCTACTTTTCCATGAAGTCATGGCTGACCCCAAACTGAAACAACATCCTGAAGTGCTCTTTTTTTCTGAAGAACTTCCATCCCAATCTGAATCAGTATAATAATACGGTCTGAATTCATGATCTCCAGTATAACAGAGGCCATAATCCAATGTACCCTTAAGGTATCTCATCATGTGCTTGGCATCTACAAGGTGAACATGTATGGGTTCCACCAGATATTGACTCAAGGTGTTCATAGAAAATCATATATCTGGCTCGGTATTCATTAGATACATCAATGATCCATCAATCTCTTTGTATAGAGTAGCATCAACCAACTCTAATGAAGTATCAACCAAGAGCTTCAAATTCATTTCCATGGGTGTGTTCATGGATTTACATTTCAACATGTCAAATCTCTTCAGTATTTCAATTTCATACTTCCCTTGGTTAAGGAAGATCTTCTATGGGCTCTTCCAAACTTCAAGACCTAAGAATTAATTCATCAGGCCTAGGTATTTCATGTCAAACTCTACAACGTGATTCTTCTTGCAATCTGTGATGATATTCTTTTCTCCTGTTAAGAACAAGTCATATACATATAGTAGCAATATAAATGGATCATCATTTATAACCTTGAAGTAAAGGTTAGGATCAAATTTACTTTTGGTAAAGCCCAATATCGTCAGGAAACTATCAATTCTGCCATACCAATCTCTAGGAGCTTGCTTCAACCTGTACATATTTGTTTTCAACCTGCAGGCATGAGTCTTTCTATATTCAACTTCAAACCCTTGTGGTTGTTCCATATACACTTCTTCTTCAATAAAACCATTTAAAAAGGTTGTTTTCACATCCATTTGGTGTAACTTCCACTTCATTTTGGTTGTGAGAGCTATGATGGTTTTGATAGAAGTGTATCTGTCTACAAGAGAAAATGTCTCTTCATAATCAATACCTTCCTTCTGAGAAAATCCACGAGCCACAAATATTGCCTTATGATTTTCAATACTTCCATCTGCTGCATGTTTTATCTTGTATATCCACTTGGAAGATACCAAATCTTTGTTGTTTGGTCTGGGAACTACTTCCCATACATCAATTTTTATAATGGACTGATATTCTTTTGTCATGGTGCCCATCCATTGTTTCTTTTCTATGGCTTCTTAAAAGAAAGTAAGTTCATTTTCTACGAGATCACACATCAAGGCCATATAGCTGGAGAATGGCTTAGGTTTCTTTCTTTGTCTCATGGTTCCTTTTGGGGCACCATACTTCTTTTCATCTTGAATAAGTTCTCTTTCCCAAGTTGGATTTCTCTTGTGAAAGATCGTCATATGGGGAGGTTCTTGATATTCTATCATATCATGATCTTATGGAATCGCATCATCAGGGATAACTGTAACTTCCTTCAAGGGTTCTGCAACTTTGGGAGCTACAAGTTCTTCTTCATATACTTATTCAATATAGCATTTCCTTGATCTTTTTAGTGTTGCATCTTCATCAAAGGTTACATCTGTACTTATCTCAATATGATGGTAACTTGGTATGTAAATTCTAAAGGCCTTAGAGACCTCAAAATATCGAGCAAATATTCCCTTCTTTCCTAAAGGATCCAACTTAGTTCTCTTTTATTTTGTAATGTGTACAAATACTAGAAAACCAAATATTTTGAGATGGATTACTTTTGGCTTCTTTCCAATGAACATTTCTTTGGGAGTTTTGAATCCAAGTGCACTATCAGATAATCTATTTTGGACATACACTGTTTTTCTTACTGCTTCAACCCATAAGTGCATTAGAAGATCTTGATAGTGAATCATAGTATTTACTGCTTCCATAATTGTTCTATTCTTTCTTTCTACTACACCATTTTGTTGAGGATTATAGGGAGTGTTGAGCTCCCTCTTAATCCCAAAATCTCTACGAAAGATTCTGAATTTATTTGAAGTGTACTCTCCTCCATTGTTTGATTTGAGTATCTTGATTTTCCTTTCAGAGAGTTTTTCTACCAAGGATTTGAATTCCTTGAACTTTCCAAGTATTATGAGAGTAATCATCAATAAATGATACATAGTATACATACCCACTTATAGAAGTTGATGGCATTAGACCGCATACATTTGAGTGGACAAGTTCCAAGATTCCTTCTTCTTTACTATTTCTCTTTGGAAAAGGATTATTTATGTTCTTTCCTTGTGCACATCCCTTGCATACACCTTCATGATCAAACTTTAATTATGGTAAAACTATAACTACCTTGCTTACATATGGTAAGGATTTGTATTTGATGTGAGCTAGTCTTCTATGCCAAAGTTCATAAGGAATTTTAGTAGAGTGAGTCAAGGCTACATATGAGTGACCTTTTAAATTGTACAAACCACCTTCTTCTGTTCAAATAACAACAACATCTTCTATAGTTTTTCCTTTATACCACATAAGAACTTCACGATATATGAATGCAACCCTGAAACCTTTCTCATATAGGGATGAAATAGAAAGTAAGTTCTTTTTCAAACTTGGTACATAGAGTACATCCTTCATTCTCATTGGAGTTACTGAATCAAGTTTGTAGGTGGATTCTCCCATTCCTTAGATAGGGTACTTATAATCATCTCCAAGTGAAACTTTCTGGGGGAATTCCGTTTCTACAAGGCTAGATATAATGTCTTTCATACCTATCATGTTCTTAGAGGCACCACTATATATGAGCCAAGTATCCTCTTTAGTTGTCATATATCCCGAGAGAGCGGAAAACAAAACATATTCTTCAATCTCTTCTTTAGTTAAATTGTTGGGTGGCTCATCATCTTTAGCTGCATGGGAATGATCTATTTTGTTATTTCTCCTCTTGTATTCTTCCCTTCTGGCAGGACAATTCTTAGCAATGTGTCCCATCTTATCACAATGATAACATTGATAGGAGGAGAAATCTTTTCCCTTTCTTTGACCCTAATGATATTTTTGGAATCTCTTTGGAGAGTGATATTCTTTATGAAAGTGGGTCTCCTTTTGAAAATGAGACTTTTTATTTCCACTCTTAGCATTAGCTTCTAGGGCTTGATCTTCATCACTTAATAGGTTGACTTCTCATTTGGCCACTTTTGCTTCTAATCACATATATTCACATGCAAAATTTGAGAAGTTGTCTATTTTAGTGTGCAACTAATCAATATATTTAAGCCAACATTTTTTTTTTATCTTAAACCTACATCGAGGCTAATGCATTGGTGCATAAGAAATCAATATGTTCAAATGCAAAATTTTCGACATTAAATCCATGTTCCATGACTTAATAGGATGTTTTGTTTAATAATAATGATAACACTATTGCACACACTAATGTAATTAAAAAATTGTGTTATAAATCTAATAACTGAAAATTTTATGAATTAGTTAAATTGGTCTCTAAAAAATTGTTATTGAAAATAGTCTTTTGTATTGTGTTTTTTTCTTCCATACATATGGATATACAATTCTATGTGTATCATATGTTTATCAAACATTTCTTCAAACGATAAAAAAATTTAAGACTTAATACAACTCAAACATGTATATACATATTATTAAAAGCAAATAAATTTTGATTTTATTGCATTTATAAATATCATTAAATACAATATATATATTTTTTTTCTTTAAAAAATTTATGATACTAAGATAGTAAGGCTTATGATACTAGAACAATAAGGAAGTGACTAGCTTCTTTGAATCTATTACTCTTGTTTATTTATGTATGGTAATGTGATGAAAACTATACTCACATTATCTTGGATGTGTTTTTCAAATAACAATCTTGTGATCTCTTTGTTAGAAAAACAGGATCGCGTAAAACAAATGCGGAAATAAAACACAAAAGATACATAATACAATAGAGACACAGATATATGTGGTTCACCCAGTGTGGGATACATCCACCAGAGAAAATTTCAGGTCCTTCCTTTCTTATTATCCAACAAATGAAGGGATACAACCTACAACAAGCCCGCTGTAACATCCTTTTCTTTTTCTCATGGTCTCTTGTCCCAGAATACAATATTCACAATAATACATAGCCACAATACATTTCCCTCATAAAAGAGGGTTTCCTTCTAGGGAAAAAAACCCTAACATAACATCTAGCCTCAGATCTGCGACCGTATAATGAATGTTCTAGATTTACTATGAAATTACAATATACATTTACAAGAAAAAAATTCCTTCGGGGGCTTCGCTCCCAAACCCCCATCAAGGAACGTTGTCCCCCGAACCCCCGCCGAGGGACTGCTTTCCCCCGGACCCCATAGTAAGGGTAACCCCCCCTACAGTCCCCCACGTGGAGGAATGTACATTCTTCCGGGGAGTAAAGTTTTCATGGGGTATAAACACGGCTGAAAACAAAGACCTCTGAATCAGGAAGATAATCAGACTCCACAACCAACACTCTTCTTTTGTTTTAATTAAAATCCCATAACCATTATTAGATAAACCCCTTCTTGGAATGCATGTTAAGAAAACTTCTAAAAAATCTAAATCCAAGATGACAATTGAACAATTTCCATGCATAGGTTAACAATAAAATATTTTTCAAATGCAACCTTAAAAACTTTAAAATGCACACAAACAAATTTATAGTAAGAGGAGATTTGACTATTAAAACCTTTTTCCTTTGAGACAAAATAGAAAACAGGTGTGATGAAAATAACCCGAGATTTCTCCAGAGAAGATTAATATTAGAGACAAACTAAAACATGATAAAAGATAAATTAATATTAAAGATAAACTAAAACATGATAAAAAGTGAAAGATTAATATTAGAGACAAACTAAAACATGATAAAAAGAGAGAGAGTTTCTATGAACAACCATGATGAGAATGGATTACTCTAGGGAAAAAATGAGAAAATAATAGATTATTAGATATAGAAGAGAAAGGCCACATGTATATAGTTATGATTTACCCATTGCTTGACAACCACTCAGGAATGGAATGGTTGCATATACATAGTTGAATTTTGTCTACCCCATGGCATTGGACATGTTATTGCATTCACATTGCTGCATTTTCCTTTAGTTTCAACGGGTATTGTTATAGAGTTTATTGGTATTATGTAATACAGGGAACCTCTCTACACTTCACGAAGATTTGAGAAGGAGAGTAAGCTAACATCATAATAGAATATCGATACAAAAAATGAGAGACCACACACATGATGAGGGAACAAAAATATAAATTGAGTACTTCTTTATGGTGGCCCACACGAATTTGGAAAGTAAGTAGCTCAATATCCATGGTGAGTAAGGGATAAAAATGGTAAGATATTAGGTAGGAATTTGGGTTTGTCTTCCATTTTTTTTTCCAGGTCTATGAGTTTTTTCCATTATTTCTAGTTGATTTTTTGGGCATGGAAAAATGACAATTTTAGGGGATGATCCCGAGTATGATGGCTACCCAAATTTTTGTCGAAAAATATGGTCATATGGTGCATTTTTTTCCATTTCCATGGCATGTTTCAAATTGATTAAAATGTAAAGGTATATTTCCAAATGTTCCCATCCCACAAAATAATCACTATCAATGTCAACACAATTGTGATGATAGTTGAGGTCCAAAGATAACACAAATCATGAATTTGTAGGAAATTTTAGAGTTAAAGAAAAATGGATTTATACAAAATTTGAGAGTTGTAGAAAAATGGTGCTATCCTTTACTGCACTCTAGGTAATATTGTTCAACCAATTTTAAAGGTAATAGATTGTTGGAAAAATGATTTTCATTGATGTCAGCTTTAGAGGAAGTCTAGAGGCCTCTAGAAGTATTGGGTATAATTGAAGAAGTCTCCAAAGTGGTCCCCTTATGGATTAACTTTAAGAATGGCCCTCACGGGAAGATGTTTTGAGGAAGTCTACAAGAAACCAAGAGGTGTGGTCGTGAGGCCCGAAGTTGACTGAGGAAAATGAGGTTGATGAATAATTAAAGTGTATACAAAACCCTCATAGATGGATAGTCCTCGTCATGTCGTTTCTAATGGTAGGTTGTACACCCTGTATATCCTCAAGGTTGAGGATTTATGAGGCCATGAAGTTGGAAGCCCCAAAGAATGGTTAAGAATCCCATAAAAAATGCAACAAGAAGTTACAAGTCCTTAATTAGAGGGAAAATGGTTATAACAAAAAAGTACATATTGAACCTAAAGTGAAGGAAAGAAGTCAGTTGGAAAAGTATAAGTACACCTCAAGAAGCCTCTCACCTTTACACACACAGGTTCAATGCTTTTCTATATTTCACGTGATATTTTGGTAAGTCTTTCATAGAATATATGAGGAAGTAGATATGAGGAAGAAAGGAGTGAAAAAGTTTTAGAGTTGCATAGAGGGAAGGGTTTCTAGAAACCCTATTTTAGATGACCCCCGCGGGTCAGGCTACCGGTGTCTCGTGAGGCACCCCATGGGTCAGGATACTGGTGTCCCGCTAGGCACCCCCATGGATTGTTTAGTGTCTATAATGTGAGGTCCCACATGATCTCTTTTATCTGTCCATCGAGGCTAAGCCATATTTGAAGAAGGATGCTTGGTTCAGGTTGCAACAAAGTATGATGCTACAACAAGGTTGCTACAGGATTTGAGTTGGTATGTATCATCTATGTTTTCATTAGTAAAGGTATGTATTTTATGTGCTTGGTTGAGGCTTGTATCATGGATGGTATGACACATGCTCAAGGAACATCTTGGAGGCCCTTTTTGGTATATGGTTACATATTGTTGAGGTCTAGGTTTTGGTGATATTGATACATGCTTGAGACATATCATTGGTATTTAATTTATGGATGCTATGGTTCATTGTTAGAGGCACATATTTTTGATATTGGAATATATTTGAGGTATATACTTGACATATGATCTTGATGTTTATGGTGCATACTTGAGGCACACTGTTGAGACATTGGCACATCTTGGATACTTGGCATATGGTGTTGTACAGGTTGTGGTACATGGTTCATGTACATGGTTGGGGTACATGTTATGGTGATGGTTTTGGTATCCATGTGATTGGATGTGGTTATAATTTATTGATGATGATATATTAGTGATAGAGGAAGTGACAGGTTCAATGATTGGTTGATCATCAGTTAGAGGTTGATGTGATAGTGACTGTGACAATGATAGTGGTAGGTTGGTTGGTGATAGTGGCAGTTACAGGTTGATCAATGGTAGTGACAATTTGTTTCTACACTTATATTTCAGGGAGTTAGGATGGGGCAAGGAAAGGGGGTTGTATCCTCCTTCCGATTGGTGCTAGAGAACTCAAGGAGTTGGAGCTTCCTTTAGGTTGGTTACTATAAATCAGGGGGTCGTAGCCTCCTTCATATTGGTGTCGAAGAACTGAGGAAGTTGGAGTTTCCTTCAAGTTGGTGTGTGTATATCAGGGGGTTGGTGCCTCCTTCCATTTGGTGCTGGATAATTTTGAAGTTGGTGCTTCCTATGAATTTAATCTTTGACATATAAGAAAGCATTATGTGGTTTTATCACATTTGGGTTTCCACATAAATTTTGGTGTACTGTGTGTCTATGGTTATTTGTTATTCTTTGTTGATTGATACTTCTCCTCATATATTGATGATATATTGATGATAAAGTGAATGATTATATGTTTTGATTACAAGTGGTAAAATATTACATAATACAAATTCACCCCTCCTTTCAGTATTCCAGCAATTGGTATCATAACATGTCCTTCAAGAAAACAATCTAACCACTCAAAGGAAGAACACAGATTATGTTAAGATTGGAGTATCACATTTTGATGAGATGAAATATGCCTTATGGAGCAGAATAATCAAAACATATATGCAAGCACATGGATTTGATGTTTGACAAGCAATAGTAGATGGATACACAACACTTACCACACCTCCAACAGATAGAGATGGAAAAAACACTCAATGAAAACAATTTGAGGGAAAAAATGTGGTTTTGAATGGCTTAGATCACTTAGTATATGTGAAGGCTATGCATTGTGATTTTGCAAAGGATATTTGGGAAAAAATTCAAAATATCTATGAAGGAGATGCTACAGTAAAAGGGGCCAAGCTTCACACCTACAAAGGAAGTTTGAGGAATTGAAGATGAAGGTAGACGAAGATATTGCAACTTACTTCCTACAAGTTCATGAAATAGTAAATTCCATTAAAGGATTGGGAGAAGAAATTAAAGAACCAATTATTGTCTTGAATATAATAAGGTCTCTTCCAATGAGATTTGATCCTAAGATTTAAAAGAACAGATCTTGGTAATATAAGCATGGGTGATCTACATGGAATATTCACAACTTATGAGATGAGAACATAACAATATAATCCACCCAGAAAGGAAGCAACATTCAAGGAATCTAGGAAGAAAAATAAGAACAAACAAGAGCCAAAGAAAAATATGAAGTTAGACTGTAGCTACAATGATGATGAAGATGAAGATGAAGATATGGCCAACTTCGTAAGGAAGTTAAAGAAAGGAATTGGGAAGTACAAGGTAAGCTTCATTTTAATTGTTTTAATTTTGGTAAAATTGGTCATTTTTCTAATAAATGTTCATATGATAAGAACAAAGAGAATGATGAAGAAGAATTTCCTAAGAAATAAAAGAAATATCAAAAGGGAGACAAGAGAATAAACAATAAAAAAAAATTCAACAAAAGTCTCTACTTAAAGGAGGATAATTCATCATTAGATGAGAATGATGATAGTGGTGGTGACTCAGAAAATGTACACTTTATGGATTTTGTAAATCATGAAGAGGATTATGAAGAAGAAGTCGAGGTAGATATTTAAGTAGAACTAATTAGTGCTTTAAGAAAATTAAAGAAAGAGAGGAAGACAAATAAATTGCTCAAGGGAGAATTACTCAAGATGAAAGAAAGATCTCAAATTCCTAACTTTGAAGAAGATCAACAAATGATTTTGATACTAAAATTCCAAGTTGAATAAGCTATAAGGATTGAAGAAATACTCAAAATCCAACTAGAAGAAAAAGAAAAAGAGAAGGAGAGCTCAGAAATAGAAATCATTTCTCTAAGGAAGGAAATTCAAAAAAGAGATATGCAGCAGAACAACACCAAAATACTAGATGAAATCATCAGTGCTCAATGGACGTATCATGGTAGGTCTGGACTGGGATACAACCAAACACATACAAAGAAGGGTTAAATTTCTATGACTACAGAAGAGGAAGAAGAACAAATACTTATGCAGAAGTCACTCGAGGATTCACAAAGAAGGAAGAATGCAAGTCTTCATATGAGAATGATTGGCAAGAAGATTACAAAAGGATGGAACCATCTAGAAGACCCAGGTTTTAGAATAAAAAACAACCATTAAAATAAATAAATAAGAAAACTATAGAGGAACAACACCACTAAAAAAACCTCCCAAGTATAAAACTATCTTTCTTGGCTCGTGTTATTCTTGTAACAATTTTGGGAATAAATCTATAAACTACAAAGATTATGATAAGAACATAAGCAACTATCAAGGCCACCCTAGAATTAATCATCTCAGAAAGCCTCATGAAGAATACAATAGAAACTATAACTATTTTGGATCATTAAACGATGAAGTATAATGTTATAAATGTAACAATTTTGGACACATGGCCAAAGACCGTAGATTGGGAGTTCCTCCAAAGGAATCACAAAAGGAATTCAACAATCATAAAAAAGGACTATAAATAATTTGGATAAATAATAAGGATAAACTAAATGTTGAAGAATGTTCCCTTGCACTATCGACACAAAGAAAAAGAAGTGATTGGTACATTGACAATGGTTTTTCAAAACATATGACAAGTGACAAGAATATGTTTATGACTCAGAAGAATAAAGAGATGGATCAATTTCTTTCGACAATGACAACTCAACCAAAATTATAGGGAAAGACCCAGACAATATTGGAAGTAAGGATGTCAAGAAATAAAACATCCTACTTGTTGAAAACATGAAGCATAAATTGTTGAGTGTGAGTCAAATGTGTGATCAAGGACATAGAATTATATTTGACTTTGAGAAGTGTGAAATACAGAAAGAAGGATCAGGAAAATTGGTGGCTACAACAGTAAGAACTCCAAACAACATATACATCTTAAATGAGATTGGAAAATAAATTTGGCTTTGTCACAGAAGAATGGGACACATGAATTTTGACAATCTGGTTAATATTAGCAGAAAGGAAGCAGTAAGAGAAATTCCTGAAATTTCAAAACCGGCCAGTACTATGTGCAACCATTGTCTACATGAAAAACAAATAAGAACAAAATCTAGATCAAAGGAATAATCTACAGCAAATCCATTAGAAATTGTGCACACTAATCTATGTGGAAAAATGAGAACAAAAGGAACAAATGACAAATAATACTTCATGCTAGTTATTGACGAGTATACAAGAATGATTTCAATGTCTTTTCTCAAAAATAAATAAGAGGAATTCATAAATTTAAAAATATTCAAGGAGATGGTTGAAAATGAAATGGATTCAATAATTACGTTCTTAATATCAGACAATGGAGGTGAATTCATACCAAATGAATTCATGGAATTCTATGAAGAACATGGAATAAAAAGACAGTTCTCAGCAGCGAGGATACCACAAAAAAATGGAGTCGTGGGAAAGAAGAATAGGATTTAACAGAGATGGCCATAACCATGTTGAAGGATTCCAAGTTGAGTAATATATTTTGGGTACATGCAGTACACACAACCATTCATATATTAAATAGAAGGAATTCTCAGAAACAATATTGATAAAACACCATATGAGTTATGGAAGGGAATATCAACAAATTTCAAACATTTTAGAGTATTTGGAAGCAAGTGCTACATAAAAAGGGAAGATGACAGAGTTGGAAAATTTGATTTTAAAGTTGATAAATAAATATTGGTTGGTTACTCAAGAAAAGTAAGGCATACAAATGTTACAATCTGAGACTCAATAGTATAGTGGAAAGTATAAATGTAAAAATTTATAAAGTATATGTACCAAAGATCAAAGAAGAAAATAAAAATCGAGATGAATAGGAAATAAAAGAAGATGTAAAAGAAGATGTAGAAGAAGAAGAAGAAGAACAGTAAGAAGAACAAAAAATAGAAGAAAACTAGGAAGAAAATGACCATCATGAATTTATGATGCCCTCCAAGATACCTAACAATTGAACCCAACAACTTTGAGGAAGCCAATAATGATGAACATTGGGTCAAGGACATGGAAGAAGAACTACATCATATAGAGAATAATGAAACATGGGAACTCGTGCCAAGACTAAAGAAAAAAAATGTGATTGGTACAAAATGGGTGTTCAGGAACAAACTAAATGGAGATGGAAAATTAACTAGAAACAAGGAAATATTAGTATGAAAAGGATACAAACAAGTTGAAGGAGTAGATTTTGAAGAAACCTTTGCACCTTTTTCTAGAATGTAAGCAATGAGATTGATATTGGCCTATTCATGTTCCAAGAGAATCAAAGTATATTATATGGATGTAAAATCATCATTTCTAAATGGTGAATTAGGAGAAGAGGTACACATTGAACAATGAGAAGGATTCCAACTATAAAAAAGGGAAGATTATGCTTGCATGTTGATGAAATCACTATATGGACTCAAACAAGCCCCTAGAGCCCGATATTTAATATTGGACAACTACTTGTAAGAACAAGGATT
Organism: Picea glauca; assembly: GCA_000966675.3. Lineage (NCBI taxonomy): Eukaryota > Viridiplantae > Streptophyta > Pinopsida > Pinales > Pinaceae > Picea > Picea glauca. The sequence goes on along the minus strand of JZKD02S1347018.1, from coordinate 421,987 downwards.
TAGAAAGGGTAATGCAGATAACAATCTCCATGTAAAGGTTGATAGGAACAACATACTTATTATTGAAGTATATGTCGATGAAACTATATTTGGAAGTGATGATGATATGATGAGTAAGAAGTTTTCCCAAGACATTCAAAATGAGTTTGAAATGTCACTACTTGGTGAGTTGGCATTATTTCTAGGAATATAGTTATCTCAACATGATGAAGGAATTTTCATTTCCCAAACCAAGTACATCAAAGAAATGTTGAGGAAATTTGGAATGGAAGATTTCAAACCAATAAGTACTCTGATGGTGATCGCTTGCAATTTAAGCAAGGACGATGAATCTAAGGAAGAAAATCAGAGACTCTATAGATCGATGATTGGCACCCTACTCTATGTGACAACTTCAAGACCAGATGTAATGCAAGCAGTGGGACAAGTTGCAAGATTTCAAGCAACACTGAAGGAAACTCATGTTCTAGAAGTAAAGAGGATATTTAAGTATCTTAAAGGAACAACAAAGTTTGGATTTTGGTATCCAAAATGGAATGAGCTAACTATGGTCACCTATGCAAATGCAGATTGGGAAGGAAGCATTGATGATCGAAAAAGTACTAGCAGAGCAACCTTCTATTTGGGTGATTGTTTGGTATTTTGGTTAAGTGAGAAGAAATCCTCAGTATCATTGTATACAGTAGAATCAAAATATATTGCAACAACAACATGTTGTACTCAGGTTCTTTGGATGAAGAAAACCTTGCAAGATATACAAGTGAAGTATGATGAGCCCATATCAATATTCCGTGACAAAACCAATGCTATTAGTATCTCCAAGAATCCAATGATGCATTCAAATCACAAACATATTCCGATCAAGTTTCACTTTCTGAGGGAACAGGTTAAATAAAAAAATATCAAGTTAGAGTATATTGGGACAAAGGAATAGATTGTGGATATCTTCACTAAAACTCTCCCAATAGAGACATTTGAGTATCTTCAATAGAAACTTGGAATAATTTCTACTGCACAGTGATCTCGATGATTTTCATTTAGATTACAAGGGAATAGAAATCATATGTGCAGAGATGATAAAGGAGTATTAATATGAATGCTTTTATATATGTCAGTAGTTTACTTCATCGAGAATCACAAATGGAAAAATTCACCGAAAGAGAGAAATTTCATAAGCACACTGTCAGGGGGAGTTACCCTTTTCCATTGATGTTAAAGGGGGACAAAGAACAAAAGATTGTAGACAGGGGGAGTATTGGTCATAGGGGTGGAATGAGTGTTACCATGAATGCCAAAGGGGGACATTGTTGGAAAATTTATTGTCATATATTTCAACTTTAGAGGAAGTCTAGAAGCCTCTAGAAGTATTGGGTATAATTGAATAAGTCTCCCTAGTGGTCCCCTTATGGCATAGCTTTAAGCATGGTCATCACGAGAATACACTTTAAATAATTCTACAAGAAACCCATAGGTTTGGTCGTGAGGCCCAAATTTGACTTAGGAAAATGAGGTTGAAGAATACTTCAAGTGTATACAAAATCCTCATAGATGGATAGTCCTCATCATGTCATTTCCAATGGTAGGTGGTATGCCACATATATCCCCACGGTTGAGGAGTTATGAGGTCATGAAATTCGAAGCCCCTAAGAATTTTTAAGAATCCCCTAAACAATTGCAATAAGAAGTTACAAGCTCTTAATTAAAAGTTAAAACAATTATAACAAGTGAGTATAGGTCGGCCCTAAAGTAAAGGAAACAAGTCACTTGGAAAAGTATAAATACACCTCAAGAAGCCTCTCACCTTTACACACACAAGTTCAATTCTTATGTATATTTCAAGTGAAATTTTGGTAAGTCTTTCATAGTATATCTGAGGAAGAAAGGAGTGCGAAATTTTTGTATTTGTAGAGAAGGAAGGGTTTTTAGAAACCCTAGTTTAGTTGAAACCCATGGGTCAAGCTACTAGTGCCCCACGAGGCACTCCCGCAGGTTGTTTAGCATCTATCATACAAGGCCCCACATGATATATGGCATCTGTCTAGTGAGGCTAAGCTATATTTGAGGAAGGATGCTTGGTTCAGGTTGCAGCAAAATATGATGATACAACAGGGTTTCTACATGATTTGAGTTGGCATGTATTATTTATTTCTTCATGAGTAAAGGTGTGCATTTTATGTTCTTGGTTGAGGCTTGTATCATGGATGGTATGGCACATAATTAAGGCATGTATTGAAGGCCCTTTTTTGGTATATGGTTGGATATGCTTGAGGTCCATGTTTTTGTGATGTTGGTATATGCTTGAGACATATCATTGGTACTTAGTTTATGGATGTTATGGTTCATTGTTAGAGGAACATATTTGTGATATTGGCATATATTTGAGGTATATACTTGGAATATGATCTTCATGGTTATGGTGCATACTTGAGGCACATTTCTAAGACATTGGCACATCTTGGATACTTGGCATATGGTATGGTACAAGTTCTGGTACATGGTTGATGTACATGTTATGATGATGGTTTTGCTATCCATGTGAGTAGATCTAGTTATAATTGATTGATGATGGTATATTGGTGACAGGGAAGTGACAGGTTGGATGATTGGTTGATCATCAGTTGAATGTTTATGTGACAATGACAGTGACATGTTGATGCGACAATGACAATGAAAGTGGCAAGTTGGTTGGTGATAGTGGCAGTTACAGGTTGATGAATGGTAGTGATAGTTTTTGTATACACTTATATTTCAGGGCATCGGGATGGGGCAAGGAAAGGGGGTTGTAGCGTCCTTCTGGTTGGTTCTAGAGAAATCAGGGAGTTGGAGCTTCCTTCAAGTTGGTGACTGTAAATCAGGGGGTCATAGCCTCCTTCTGGTTGGTGCTGGATAACTCAGGGAGTTGGAGATTCCTTTAGGTTGGAGCTTCCTTCAGGTTGGTGCCTGTAAATCAGGGGGTTGGTGCCTCCTTTCAATTGGTGATGGAGAATGTGTAAGTTGGTGCTTCTTATGAATGTAATATTTGACATATAAGAAAGCATTATGTGTTTTTTTCCAAATTGGGTTGCCACCTAAATTCTGGTGTACTATGTATCTATGGTTATTTGTTATTCTCTGTTGATTGATACTTCTCATGATATATTGATGATATAATGTTGATGATGTTCTGATTAAAAGTGGTAAAAGATTGCATAATAATGATCCACCCCCGTCTCAATATTCCAACATAGACATTGTTATTGCATAGTGAAAATGGTTGAGTTTATGCTATTGATTCCATGGACCATTGCAAATTGATATAATCAATGTATTTTAACATTAATAATATATCTTAAATGACTAACATTTTTTTCCTTCTCTCCAAAGTTTTCAAAATATAAAATATATAGGGATACCCAGAATATCAATTTGATTATATACAATGACATAATGTTTAGCTAGCTTTGAATCATTTTCACCTTCCATGATTATCACGTTAATGACAACACTATTTATGTGTGCATGGTGCAACTATCCTTGTGGCCAACACAACCCTAAAATATATAGGGATACCTATAATATAAAATTATTAGATACATTCACATAATATTTAACTAACTCTGAATCATTTTCACCTTCCAAAGCTATCAGGTTAATGTCAACACTAGTTATGTGTGCACGGTGCAATGACAACACTAATTATGTGTGCATGGTGCAATGATCCTTGTGGCCAACATAACTATTATGTAGTACCCATTTCGATTTAATTCCCTATTAAGTTCCCCCAAAAATTTATAATATCTTTAAATAGTTATGTGTCCATGGTGAACGATCATTGTGGCAAACACAATTGTGATGTAGTACCCATTTCTATTCAATTCCCTATTACGTTACTATAAAAAAATATTATCTGTAAATCTAGGTACTCCTACACATTATTTATTCTACAAAATATATCCATTCCCAAGAAGTCAATTAATACAAAATGATCTCCTATGCTTGAAATAGTCATTATGCTAAATATTTATCAATGTGATATATGTTTGTTTATTGGGACATTCATCAATGATATATATATATATATATATATATATATATATATAGGACACTAATAATGTATTTAACGGGAATAAAATAATCCATATGGTTTTGTTAGGTAAACCATGTATGTGTGTATGTATAAATGCATGAAATTAGGAACCTCAAAGCATAAGGATAGATTTGTTTATTCTCAATCAGATCAATATCTCCCATATTCGGAATAGAAATAATAAGCTGAACATGAGGAGATGGTGCTTAGAGTTAGGTTGCGAAGACAAGTGAGTGATTCGTATTTCATTTCTAACTCATTAGTTTGCTGACTTTTCTCTAGATGATAGCCCCCTCTTTAAGTTTGTTTGTTTACTTGCAAAGACCTTTTTAATTGCTATGACAACTCCTACATACGAAGAATTTTTAAAAAATCATCTATTTGAATGCATCTCTTACGTACAATACTTTTTTAAAGAATAAATTATTTGAACATAACCAACGGTATAAGTGTAAGGAATTTAAATTACTAATGTGATTTTTGTATGCAGGTAATTCAAAGTACTAAACAAAAATAAAAATAAAGCATAAAACATGTCTAAAAACAATTTAAAGTACAAAATATCGTAATATCCTACTTTCGACCTTTGAACAGATTGGACAAAATTATGTATATATGGATATATTTATGGGATTTCAATTATAAATGAATCCATGTGTAATAGATATAAATATCTTGTATAAATTCTTAGTTTAGAGCTCAAGTTCAAGACTTAATTAGTGAATGTCTAATTATGAAATTTTTATAATTAAAATAATGGTCAAAGAAAGATTAAGGGAGAAAAACTACGGGGCTATGAAACCACTAGAGGGGAAAGTTGAGGAGGTCCAAGGGGATCACCTATATCTCATGACTTTGTGATATCCCAATTATATCCTCTTCTATGTGATTAAACTATGCCACCACTTCTTCCTAGTTACCTCAAGAATCATCATTTACACTCAAGTAATTGTTTTCTATCTTGAAGAAACCAAATCCTATTTCATGGATTAAAAAAAGGAATAATAGGAGGCTACTCAGTCACACACCATTCATTCATGCAAAGGAGAAAATTCGAATAGGGAGTGGGGATCCATGAAGAAAAACTAGCCCAACTCTTATATGATCCATGGAGATATAGACGAGGGATTGGTGTGTAAAAATAGGGACCAAAAATGAGTATGGAAACATCCTCTTAAACCCTTGTATATTGATGACCTTTTTTGGATGTCACCAAACACTACAATGAGAACACCTTGTAGAGGAGGTTTTACGAAACCTCCCCAAAAAATTTATCCCTTCTTTGTTTATAGCATTATAGCATAGGTTGTTAGAGGAGGTGACGATCGAAGGTTTTTGCAAAGTTTTCTTTACTAGCGCACCTATAATTTCCATATGCCCCGGTGTGCACTTAAAAGTAACACTCTAGTTCCAAACTAATAAGGAGCATCATTATTCGTTATAAACAAAATAATACAAGCACCGAACAATGCATCTTGATGCACATACACATGATGACCTGATGCATATCACTGCCATCTGGTGCACTGAGGTAGTGTAAAATTAAAAAAAACTATCAAATCAATTTTCATTATTACACCTCATTTTGTGCTTCCAATCTCTTAAAAAATAACTAGTTCTCACTCTCCTTCCAAGGCCACCCCATTTGTAGTGCTCTACAGTCAGTTCAATAGCTCCATTGGTAGATTCAACACATTTCCAATTTTTGGAAAATGCCAAGAATTTTCATTTCTTATCTATGGTGGAACCATGCCTCCTTAGGACAGAAGATCCCAAGAAAATTGTTCATTACCTTCTTATTTTCATTTTCATTGGATTAAAATTTGAAATTGGCTTGAAATTTGGTAATTTCCTGATTTTTTTTTTCATTTTTGCATGGTGTGCTTGAACACTTTAGCTCTCCTTGGAAGCTAATGCATGCTATAAATTTACAAGTAGAACCATTGGTTGTGTGACCACTATCAATAAACACATTGGTGTCATTTACATAATGGAATGGTTCCAAATTTTGAAAAATAAGCATAGTAGTGTGACTTCCTATATGCTCCATTATCGGTGCATTATAAAACACAACACACTGCTAAACAAAATGTCAGTGCTCCAAGAAAGGGGTAGCACTTGTGCATTCACATTAACTAATAACACCACCTAATTTACATCATAAAAAATTTAACCTACTGGTGCACCAAAGTACACCAAACACATTGGTGTTGTGCATATCACAACACAAGGATAAATATTTAACAATTTAGTATAGCGGTGCATCTTATGGGATGCCTCATTATCGATGCATAATAAAAGACAACAAACTGCTCAAAAACTGCCAGTGCCCCAAGAAAAATGGATTCCCAATGCTTTCCCTTTAACCAACTGCACTGCCCAGTTTCCAACATAAAAATTAAACATAGTAGTGTGTTGACATGCACAAAATGCATTGGTGTTGTGCACAACATGACACCGGGTCAAATATTTAACAGTTTATCATAACAATGCATATTATAGAATGCCTTCTTACTAGGGCTTCCTAAAAAACAATGCATCACCAAATAAACGTTGGTGCTCCAAGAAACATGAAGCATTGATGCATTCCATATAACCAACCACACCTCCTAGCTTCCAAACTAAAAAAATTAACAAAGTAGTGTGTCCTAGTGTATTAAAGGCATCAATATCGTTCACATCACAACACCACACCAAACATTTAATAACTATCATATCAGTGCATCGTATGAAACACCTGGTGACTGATGTTGTTCATATCACCACACCACTAAATACATACCAGGGCTCCAAGAATCATGGAGAATGTGTGTGTTACATAGAACCAACTGCACTTCCTAGCACAAAACATAGACAAAATGGAATAGTGGTGTGTTTTTTTGGATGCCCCATTCCTGTTGCATTACAAAAGACAACACAACGCTAAAATATGTGTCGGTGCTCCAATAACCATGGATAACTAGTGCATTAAATGAACCACAATACATAGGAATGCTTTGGTTCTAATATAACACACCGGTAGTGGTGTGTAGTGTCTATTATTGGTGCACCGATTACTTTTACACACCTTTTTTGAAAACATAATTTCAGTTTTTGATATAGTTATATATGTGTATGTTCTATAATTTCAACATACATACATACATACATACATACATACATACATACATACATACATACATACATACATACATACATATATATATATATATATATATATATATATATATATATATATATATA
>JZKD02S1347018.1:371095-383102 GCA_000966675.3 Picea glauca | reverse complement strand
GGTCGGGGGGGGCTCTGAAATTCAATCTCAACCGTGGATCTAGGCGCCGACGCCTCAGCCGTTCAGATGTGTGCCTTTGTTATACATGATTCTGGACCCCCCCCCTTACCATTAAAGGTAGAACGGTCAAGGGGGTTCGGAAAAACTTATCAACCATAGATATGAGCACCAACACCTCAGCCATTCATCTATGCGTTGTCTTTAATCTGTGAGCGCAAAATCATATTTGCTTTGAAAACTTAGGATAAGCGCTTTAAGTGGGTTTGTCCAAGCTTTCCCTTTTTTTATCACCATGGGGTTAGACATTCAACTTTCAAACATCAAAGATAGGGTTCAACATCGATCATCATGCCTGTTTTATTGAGATAAAGAAAACTACCCTATGCTCTAACCTAATTACCTATGACATTTAGCCCAGATTAAACTGTTGGACTAAGAAATTACTCTACCCTGGGGTTATTTGACCAAGATTAGGTACTTTGGTCAAATTTATTCACTAGCTAACCTAATTTGCTTGGCTAAGATTAAACAGTTTAGCCAAGCTTATTCACTACTCCTATCGACATCAATTTAAAGGACTTGGCCATGCTTAAACTGTATGGACCAAGTCATTGTTATTGCATGGGGGTCTATTTAAATTTCTTTATGCCCTCTTTTATTCTTTTTCTTTCTTTTCTTTCTTTTTTCTTTTTCTTTCTTTTTCTTTTTCTTTTTCTCAATTTATTTACAAAATGGAAAATCATTTGACAAACAAAACACTAAAGTGATAACATTTCAGTCACCAGTTGATCTTATAAATTATAGGGTTATAACAACGGCTCCACCTGGGGATGGTACTCTCCTTGTGAAGTGCCAAGAATCTTGTTTCCTGATGTTCTGAAAATTTTTCTCCACAGTTGCCTTTGTTGTTTGATTTGTTTTGTTTTTGAAAGTTTGATGACAATGTTTAGTGTCTTAGGGCCTTCTCTGCGGGCTTCAACCATTTGATCAAAGTTATTCACTCAAAAAATTAGAAGAAAAATAAAATGATTTGTACAATGGAAAGGTGGGACTGAAGGTCCCTACTGAGGGGGTGAATAGTGCTTCAACATTCTTCCATTCATAGGTCCTCCTCGTAGATTGGTCCCATCGCTGTTGTTGAGAAGGAAATCATTATTTCCTCTAAATGCTTGAATCATGTAAGGTCCCTTCCATAGACTGTCGAATTTTCCATGCTTCCCTTTATCTTCATTTCGAGCATCCTACCCCGGAACTAGATCACTTAGCTCAAATTCATCTTCTTTAGTTCTTTTATTGAAGATCTTTTTAATGCTCTCCTAGACAACCTAAGTTTTGTTGTATAATTCTTCTCTGGATTACTGCAAGTGGATCATCTGGTTTATCCTTTTTTGGGATTCGTTCGGCTTGGCTTGCATCTCTTGCAACAGTTTCATGACAGGAACCCCTAAGGAGGTAGGAAAAACTGCTTCAGTACCATAGACTAACTGATATGGAGACATACAAATTGACCTCTTGGTGGTCAGTCTATCGGCCCACAGTGCGAAAACCAACTTGTTATGCCATGACCTTTTGTTTTCTTGCAACATTTTCTTAATAATGTTCACCATGGTTTTATTAGATGACTCCGCCAGTCCATTTCCCTGAGGATAATAAGTTGTGGAGTGTCCCAAACCGATATGATACTGGTTGCAAAAATATATGAGCTTCTTAGAACGAAAATCAACTGCATTGTTAGTTATGATTTTTTTTGGACACCCAAAATGAGACGAGATATTATTTTCTAGAAATTTAATAATGACCAAATCAGTAGCTTGCCTACTTGGTAAAGCTTCGATCCATTTTGTGAAATAGTCCATAGAAGTTAGAATCCACCTGTGCTGGCCCAAAGAGGGAGGATGTATTTCTCCGATAAAGTCTAATCCCCATTGCTGGAAAGGAGCTTCAACAAAGATTGGTTTCAAGAGCAAAGGGAGGAGCTTCCTTTTTCCCTCGAACACCTGACATTTATGACACGAAGTCACCTTCTAGTGCACATCATCAAATAGTGTATAGAACCTAGCTCTAAGAATTTTATTAGCTGTGGTCTTCCATCTTAGGTGACCACCACAGTCTCCTACATGTAAGTCCTGCAATACCTTGTCAGCTTCATCCTTTAACAGACAATTTAACAAAATACCTCCAGGATCCTTCCAATAAAGATTTCCTTCTAGAATGAAAAATTTTAATGCTTTTAATTTCAAAAACCTAGCTTTAGTTTTGGTCAGACCAGGGGGAGCATGTAAGTTATGCAAAACAAATATCAGGTCTGCGTACCATGGAGAGTTCAGAAATACCTCTTTCATGCTTGGAGTCACCTGCTCTCCCTGTTCATCTACTGCAGCTAAGAAATTAATATCAAGAGCTTGGAAATTGGATTCATCCATTAACATTGCTAGACCTTGACCTTTAATCAATTTAGTAGGCTTAATCTCTATGTCATACTCCAGAATGATAGCAATCCATTTTCCTCTTCTGCCATCCGGATTGTCCTAGGTTAAAATGTCCTTCACTACTGCGTTCAGAACGTATGCGATGGTGTGGGAATGGAGAATATATACTCTAAAATATTTTATGGCTTTTACCAGGGAAAAAGCTTGTTTCTCCATTATTTTATAATTCAAAGCAGCATCTCTTAAAGATTTACTGAAAAAGGCTATGGGTTGTTCATACCCTTCGCTATTTTTCTGTAGTAATACTGCTACAATGGTATGTTCAGAAGCGAAAGAAAAAAGGTAAAAATCCTTGGTGAAGTCAGAACTGATCAAGACCGGAGCCTATGTGAGTGCATGTTTAACTTGTTCAAAAGACTGCTTGGATTCAGAGTCCCATTTTATTTTTGTGTCATTTTTTAACATGTTGGTGATGTTCCTGAGAAGCTCAACCAGGTTAGGTTTGAATCTTCTCAGAAAGTTTATTTTTCCAATGAAAGATTGTAACTCTTTGATATTCCTTGGGTGTTCCAATTTCTGAATGGATTCTATTCTGCTGGGATATATCTTAATTCCATCCTTAGATATTATGTGCCCCAATAGTTTACCTTCCTCTAATCCGAAAAGGATTTTCTTAGGATTAAGAGAAATCCCAAATTTCCTGCATTTCTCAAACACTCGTCTGAGATGTCGTAAGTTCTCATCATAGGATTGGGAATAAACAGTTACGTCGTCCAAATAAATGACAATAAATATGCCAAGTTCTTCCACAAAAGTGATGTTCATCACTCTTTGGAAAGTGGCCCCAACGTTCATCAACCCGAAAGGCATTTTCACGTACATGAAGGTACCCCAAGGTGTTGCGAAAGTTGTTTTCTCTTGGTCATCTGGGTGAATGAGAACCTGGTTATAGCCTAAGAAACCATCTGGTAAGGAGATTCGGCTGGATCCAACTACCTTTTGTAATATGTGGTCCATTTTTGGCCATGTGTAGCTGTCTTTTAGGGAAACCTTGTTCAGGTTTCGGAAATCAATGCAAAGCCTGATTTCCCCAGTTTTCTTTTGGGTTGGGACCAGATTTGAAACCCATTTGGAAAATCGTAAGGAGACTATGATTTTAGCATCATACATATTTTTAATTTCTTTTTCTATCAGGGGAAGTAGCTTGGGATTGATTCTCCTAAGTTTTTCTCTGAAAGGTTTTTGATCTTCTTTTATCGGGATCCTATGTTGTATGATGCTCGTGTCATAAGATTTTAAATCTTCATAACCCCAAGCAAACACGTCTACATATTCCTTGAAAAGTTCAATGTATTTAAGTTTCTGCTCAGGGGGTAAGGATTTGGAAAGATTTACTATCCTGGGTTTCTATTCTGTCCCTATGTTATAGTCTTCAACCTCTTTAACATTGGCTTCAATTTTAGGTTTTTTAGCTACATCATTAAAATCGAATAAGTCTTCTAATGGAACTAAACCCCTAGGTAAAACATTACTCTTTAAATGCAAAACATCAGATTCTATTTCATCTTCACCTAACTCTCCTGAATCTATTTTATTTACACTATCGTTTCCAAAAATAGATTTATTCACATTTTCATCGTCATTTTCTAAGTCTATGTTTGTACACTCGAAATCATTTTTACATTGTAGAAAATCTTCAATTTGATCATCGTTCCCAAATATCCACCAGTATCTAATGTTGTCTGGGGCAGTCGGTCTGCACTTCACCTCCACCATGTATGGGCAAGTGGAATGAAAAGGTATCTTGCATGTAGCTGTTGACGTAGCTAACCCATCTGCTAAAATTTGTTGTCCCCTAGGCATCACCTGCAAATCAACTTCAGTGAAACATTGAAGGGAATCCAAAACAACATTTCTATAAGCTCTAAGCCTAGGATGTTTTTCTTCATACTCACCTTTAATTTGTTTGATAATTAATTCAGAATCACCTCTTACCATGATTTGTTTGGCACCAACCTTCTTTAGTAGTTTTAGGCTGAGCATCAAAGCTTCGTACTCGGCTATGTTGTTAGTGCATTGAAAATTCAGTTTGTAAGAATGGTTTTCCGAATACCTAGATTTGTGATTGTGCAACCAAACTCCTGCTCCATCTCCTTCTTTGCTTACAACTCCATCGAAGTCCATGCTCCAAAAATCGCTGGCAATTCTTCACTTATTACATTTTCCTTCCTTTCTACCTCAGTGATTTCATGGCCTTCTTTTGGATCAGGTGTATCTTCTTCCAGCTGAGCGGTTTGTTCTCCCATATCACCATCATTATACAGGATGAAGGAATCTAGATCGAAGTGTGCAGAGTATAGAGGATAGTTATGGGGATTTTCCTGGCTGTTGACTATGTATTTCATCAACATCTCTCTATACAGTCTTCTCTATTGTATGAATACTGGGATGGTGGCATATGACATATCTAACTGCAAAGTGCCTTTCAACTTGGCCCCCCAAGACCTGGACAACAACATACCATATTTCGGGGGAATGTCCACGACTACAACATCCATAACCATGATTTTTGCTGGAATCTGAACTAGGGTGATACATAAGTCCTTGATCAACCTGATACATCTGACTTTGCTGGAGTCAAAAGAGTGTAAATCCTTGTAAGGTCTGGTGACCTCAAGTCCCAGTTTTTCCATCACTTCTTTAGGCATTAGGTTATGGGAAGCACCCGAATCTAACATAGCATTGTGCAGAATCAGGTCATGTATATTAAGGTTGATGTAAAAAGGAGCGACAACACCATTTTTAGTTTGACCATCAACTTTAGGGCCAAAACGGAGTTTAGGTTGATCATCGGTAAGATTTACCGTGTCCGAATGATTTGTCGATCCAACGGTTAAGGCCTTCATGCCTATATCAGGCTCAATGCTCAGTGCTTTGATCACCTGCGATCGGTAAGCGTTCTTACTCATCAATTCAGAAAGGGGAATGGGAATTTTCACTTTGTCTAATTCTCCTTCGAGGCTGAAAGGAGTAGATGCTCTTCTTTGGCTCAACAATTATGATCTATGCACCATAGTTTTCTGGGAAAATGTACTTGGTTGGTTGGTTGATGAAACCTCAATCTGCGTTGATATTTGTAAAATGGTAGGTTTTCTTTTTGCTGGCGTTTCAACATTACCTTTCTCGAGGATCTTCTAGGTAGAATGTTTAGTAGATTTCTTGGTTTCGACTGTTTTCTTCATTTCGGTTACCTTTTTTGGGGAATTTTCATATGTCTTTTAACTTTTCAGATTGTATTTCCTGTGTACCTCCATAATGGCATTTTCAAATGCCTGTTGTTCGGTTTCTTCATCTTCCTCACTCAACTCTATTTGAGAAAGAAGGAAAAGTTCTTGCTCTTCCCGAGTAAGGAAATTGGCTTCATTATTGTGAATGGCCATGAGGTTTATGTGTGTGTCCTCTAATTCTTCAATTACCTCTTCACCTTCATGGGCATAATTTTTATGTAGGGGTGGTATGATCTGTTGATCAGGACCAATCTATTCTCTTTGATCCCTAGGATCTCTCTTCCTAATTTGAGGAGGATTTCTTCTGAAGTTAGGATTCCAAATTTGTGGAGCAGGTTGGTTTTCTCTAGGAGGATTTCTTTCGGCTATAGTAAGTCTCTCCATCAGCCTTTCCATTTCTATAGATAAGGAATCTAACTTGGTGTCAGAAGAAGATGTGGAAGGTTCCTCTTTAATCGTGACTCTCCTTTCCGTCCTCTGTCGTGCCCTTTTAGCCAACAGGTTGGCTTCTACACTTATTGCGCTTTTTTGCATGTCCTCCAGGGTGGTGGAGTTTCTTTCTCTTAATTGATACAACATATTAGCGTCGAAATCGTCAAGGAATTTAATCAGTGCCAAACCTTGTGGGGGTTTAATATCAGCTGGAATCGCATTGTACAGATTGTTGAAGCGGGTGCAGTAGTCTTGTAGTGTCTCTCCTTGATTCCTTCTGATGTTTTCGTATTATGACAAGATCTGGAGAGGGTTTTTCTTTACCTCCCATCTGTCTAGAAAACTTCTTTGAAACGCTGTAAGGTAGACCACTGAAGCAGTATGTAAGCCTTTGTACCATTTCTTAACATCCCCACTCAGACTCTATGAAAAAAGTCTCATTTGAACGTCATCTTCATCCACTTCCTGCAAGTCAAAGTAGTCATTCATTTTATCAACGTGTTGTTGTGCGTTCAAGGGCCCTGTACCATCGAACTATGGGAGTCTCGTTTGATAATATTGGGGCATAGCATGTAGAGGTGCGGCCAACACCAAGGGAGCATATCTGGCTGCCATGATAGGTGGAGGAGGCGGGACAACAACCTGGATGATAGGTGGGGTGGTGGAAGAAGATGAGGAGGATGAGGGACTAGCTAGCACAGAGTGAGCGGTTTGAGGTTTTGTAGTGGGAGATAGTATTTCGGGGGTTCGGGGTTGCAGGATGGTTGGATATAAAATGGTTTCAGTCACAAAGAGATCAGATTTCGTTCTAAAGAGGCTTTGTTCAAAAATGGTGTCAAAGTCGAGATCTTGAAGGGCAACAAGTTCTTCTAGAAGAGAAGGGGACTATGACTCCTTGAACCTTCTGCAATGGTCTTCTTTCTGAGTAACTGTTCTGGATTTTCAGTTGCTATTGCAGGTTCCGAGTCTAGGTGGGATCGAGTATAAACTATTTTAGGAGCCAGATTTTTAATTTTTATAAATCCAAAATTACTATGTACAAGCATTTAACAACCTCTGAACATGATTTCTTTCTCAGATTTATAATTTGTTCAGAAACAAAGTTTTATTCTAAGGAAAACGAAACCATGGGGTTGAATGTTTGTTTCGTTTCCCAGTATGGTCGCCACTATGTTAATGCTCTGTAAATTCTGAAAGGTTTTCAGAGTAGAAGAAATTTACAAGAGGTAACTTTATCCAACCACATCGAAACTGGAATCTAGCCCTACCAGTTTCAGAGAGGGATCTCTCTGTATGATTTAGCTATATTTTAACTTTGAGATATTAGGCTAGTTAAACAAAATAAAATTTGAATGGTTTGTTGTTGTTTTTGTTAAGTTGACTAAAAAGGGTTTTACGCCTCCATTGGGCTATGGGGTCTGTATTATAAAGATAGAGGTCTAAACAGAAATTAAAAGATTCTTTCCACAAGGCAAGATAATGCATTCATTGGATTCTTTAGCAGTAAAATGATGAATAGCATGAAAGATGAGAATATCAATTAAAGTAAAGAAGCATTTAATAATTTCTTCACTGTAATATCAGAAAGATAAACATTGAAATCTTTCAAAGCCGGAAACAGGGTATACAAAGATAAATCCTGCAACATGTGCTACTTTTAAAAGATTATATTAGAAAACAATATGACAACTGAGGGAGAAAACATTTAACATAGAAAAGAAAACATCACCAATGAATAACATGCAAGAATCATGTGAAAAGTCCCTTTATATTACTGGAAGATCTCTTGATAAGAATCACATTTTTTCCGGCTTACAGGGCGCAAAGATCAACCCTTGGTACTTCAAATTTTGAAGTATTTATAATAAAAAATTACATACGATCCTGTCATTAAAGAACAGGACGTGGTAGTTCTAAATTTAGCTAACTAACTCAACAAGATACAAAAATTCAGGACTGTTTGATGATGTGTTGAAATCTTCATGTTGATTTCTAGGGTAAACCATTGGTGAGTCCTCTACACGACTTTGCCTGATTGGATTGATAACTAGACTTGGACACCTCAGCTCTTACTCGATCAAATTTCATAGCTCTTCCCATCGAAGGTGACTGGGAATGATGACTTTGAGTAGTCTTTGGTAGACTTCATCCATCTCTATATACTTGGAAAGAGTTGGCTTGACGATGAAAATGTACTGGATCTCATGCTGTATGCTAATGTCTGACTGTAAAGCTTCTAAGAATGCCTTGCCTGTGATACTGCCCTGTATTCCTGAGAATTTCAAACTATCTTTAGCCATGGTGGCTAGTTTCTTTTTATAATCAGACAATATCATTAACTTGTCATTTATGACCCTTAAGAGAGGGAGACCTTTCTTCTGCAGAGCTTCAATTTTGCTGAAAAATATTTGCACTCCTATGTCCATAGTCTGGACATTTTCCTCTAGCTATAGCATCAGTCCTCTTTTGGTAAGGACCCTCTTGACCTAGAGGATAGTTTCTGTCCTATCTTCAATTTTCAAATCCTCTAACTCTTCTCTGGTTTTTGAATTCATGAATTTAATGATCTCAGTGGCTTTTGTGGGTATCTCTCCCAGTTTTTCTCTTATTTTCTCAATAGCCTCCTTGCTTCTTTGCACCAGTTCATTTTTCTTGAACATGATTTGTACCATGGGCCAAATTTCATTTACAGACTTGGTGATATCCATCCAGACACTTTCCTTGACCTCAACAAGTGTTTTTCCTGCCACTGTTTGCTTTTGAAGCTATTTCAATTCCTGTTTGAGCTTGTCTGATGTTTGTTTCTCCTTGGAGTAGCTAGTTTGGTAATAAGTCTTGAGTTCTTGAAGGTTCTCAACCTCCTTTTTAAGTCTGCTAATATCTATCTCTTGGAAATTCATCTCTTTCATGGATTTTTCCAGTTCTACTGTCTTCTCTAGAGTTGTCAGTGGAGTTGCTAAGGGAATTTCTGCTGCAGATGTTGTGCTTACTCCTGTGAGTGGAACTGTGCTCAATGGAATGAATTCCATGGGATTTGATTGTTCCTTCTCTTTCACCAACCTTTCCAGTTCTACTTCCATCTCTTTCAACTGTGCATTCTGCTCCATGATCAACTTGAGCATCTCATCCTTTTCACCTTCTGTCTCAGTTATCTCCTTTGCCTTTGCATCTTCTGTTGGTGGCAGTTTCAACTATTTCCTCAGAGATTCTATATCGGGATTTTTATTTTTAAGCATATCCTCAACTACTTTCACATTCAAGGGGTCATACCCAATCTTGAAGACCAATTCTTCCAACATCTTAATTATGTTATCCTTTGCAAAGGATGATATCTTTTCTAATTTTAGTTGTGTCTGGACATTGCTCAGGGATACCTGTAATTTAGCGGCCACAGTAGAAGCATTTGCCAACATGGAGAAAACCATTTTCCTAGTTTTCCTATGTAGACCCATTTGATCAGCAGGATTCACATCCTTAGTATGAAACTCAAATGTTGCCCTTTTGTAATCAGTGATTACTTTCGGGTCTAGCACCTGTGCCTACAGAAATGCCATGTGCATTCTACCCTTCTTTGTATCGAATGTAGATAACAATCTGTGTTGTGTTGTTGATGTCTGTTTCCAAAACTAAGCATAAGTATTGTTGGTTAGTGTCTGATTTTTCTTTTTGATCAGGTCATACTTCTCAAAAGCACTCAACTTTGTTCCCACTATACTCGGCTGGTCGACTAGTGGAGTATTCGTGGGCTTCTTCGACAAAACTGTAGACATGATCTGCTTTGTGCTAAGAAGTGACCGATCATCTTTCATAGTTGCAGTGGATTGGATTCCCTTTTCACCAGTCGTGTCTGGTGTATGACTGGTTTTTGGCCTTTTGGTGTGTAATTGGAAATCTTCAGTCGAGACTTCGGAGACGGAAGGTGAAGTATCCTTCCTGGATATTTTCTCCTTGGAAACCTGTGGTGTAGTAGTCTTTGAGATGATAACCGAGGGGTCCTACTGTTCTATCTCAACCAGAGTGTTCGGCTCCCATTCTGTTTTATTTGCAAACTTTTCTACCTCAGGTTTGGATGTATGAACATATAGAACATTTTTATTTTTAACCCTCATCTCAGAAATTGTCCCGCATGGATCATAGTGCCATATGAAACTAACCTGAAACTTTATTTCTTTCAAAAATCTGTCTACTTCTTCCCCGATGCCTCGGCTATTACAGATGAAAGACCCTATTTTCCCTTTAATTCTAAGCTATTGTTTCTTTTTCAGAGACACAAAATGCATTTCATCCGAGTTAATCATTTTCCTTATATACTCCAGGGCAAATATCCTCATGGGTAGATACTTGGGCAATTTGTATGGAGACAACTCACATCCATATACTCTGATCTCAGTGTGGTTTTGCTAAAGATACCATTCTCCAGTTTTTGCAAGGTCTGAGAGGTGTAAAATCCTCAGAGTCTCCTCATTTATTCTTGGCTCAGGTCTGCCACTGAGCATGCTCACCATAGGATGGTAGAACTGCTTGATAAACTGTTTGAAATTGAACTCTATTGAATTTTGTCTCAGTAGTGAAGTCCAAGCTGTTACCGCCTGCGGCCTCCCGTACTTGTCCATTTTTTGCATTGAAAAGGAGAACCTTTCCACTTGAAATAAAATGAACATGTAGGCCAGTATTGAGGAATACTGGAACATGCCTTCGGAGGTGAAATTTAAGAACTGCTTGTGAATACTATCTGCCAGGAAAGTATTGTAGTCGAACTGAGTGGTGGGCCTTTCTTCTGTGGAGGAAATTGATAGAAAACCCAATATGGGTTCATCCACCCATTGGTCAGAAAAATAACCAAGCAAAGCATAGAGCGACGAAATGACTTGGTTTCCCTTCTCTAAGAATAGGGAGGAAGGGTACGGGGGATTTGTCTTGGGGAGATGAGCAGCCTGAGGGAGGAAAATCTCGAAAATCTGGGCTCTCTGAGGGAACGATAGTTTTTGGTACAACTCTGGGATGACTTCAAGCTTAAAAGGGGAGGCGGGATCAATTTTGGGTATCTGCATCATCTGATCAATGGCCTCTGGTGTGATTAAGAAAAGAGGTTCTCCTAATGAAGATACTATGGCTCTCTGGTCGGGGATGTAATGAGCCTGACATTTGAGGGAAAATTCAGGGAAATGGTGAACTTGGGGGAAAAGATACAGAGGAAGGTTGGATTCCCAGAGCCCAATTTCATCGCTCTTTTAGACATGATTGCAAATCCGTGAAGTCAAATTCGGACCTGATGTCTGCGATTAAATGATCCTTGTCGGCCAAATGGATCCCGTTGAGGTCGACAGGAGGCGGGAGGAAAGGATTTTCCTCGAATTTTGCTTTCTTGGATTTTGGCGCCATCACTGTGAAAATACCTGCAATTCAAACAAAACATTAGTGGGGATGACTGTGGTTTTGGACGGCTGACTGAAACAGAGAGGAGACAGGGAAAAATTATTTGGTGTGATGAATAAAGTAAAGAGTGGGAGAATAAAGGAAAAAGGGTACTTTTGAGCAAACAGATACTCGTTGGGCGTGGTAGACAGGTTAGCAGGCTAACAGATAAGTTAGCCAGTAATAAATGGCCTATGGGTCCTTTAGAGTGTGAGATGCAGGTAGCAACGAATGACAAGTATGACAGGGTGATGTGGAGGGTGTTGATTGGGAATTGACCATGATGAAGGGACTTGTAATGTGTGAACAGGGGGGAGTGTACTAACGAAGTTATGAGATTTGATCTTTAGGGAAAAAGTGGAAAATGATGTCATGGGGCGACGGGGGGTATGTCAGAAAATGATGAGTGGTATGTGGTGGGAGTCTGGACCAATGGATTCCTGC
>JZKD02S1347018.1:327651-370396 GCA_000966675.3 Picea glauca | reverse complement strand
TTCTTTTTCTTTTTCTCAATTTATTTACAGAATGGAAAATCATTTGACAAACAAAACACTAAAGTGATAACATTTCAGTCACCAGTTGATCCTATAAATTATAGGGTTATAACATGTACATATAATTTGTGTCAGTGTGTATGACTGAGAAGAAAGAACTTGAAAAACAAAAACCCTTACCAAAAACTACAAAAGCCCAGGGCCCGGTGCCCCTTGGAAGGAGCACTTTTATAGACAAAATTATCCAAAAATTTGAATCTCAAGCCTCAGTTGGACCTTGAAAATATTCTACTCAAGTCCCTCAAGAAGCAAACTCACCAACTGTAGCTCATGTTGAGGTTCATAGTGGAACTAAAGGAACTGAACAAAGCTTCCAAAATACACAAACCCCACTTTTCAGTCCTTTAGGCAAGGGAAATTCTTGTAATTTGAGAGAAGGAGAAGGGGAGACCACTGGAATTTCTACGGCAAACCCACCACCACCTGAACCTGGATCTCCTGTGATTCTGGCAGGATAAGGAACACCTGAAATCCCAGACATAGGTAGCGCGATTAAATCTCCTAAGGGACCAAGTAATCAATCACCTTGAATAGGACACCCAAAACAAGAAATCCTGAAGGTTATTGGCACATTTTCGACCAAATGGCAGAGCAAAATCAGCCACGACCTCAAACTTCCACTTTGGAGTATCCTATAGTTGATCCGGTTGCTAATGCCCTAATGAAAGCCATGCTGAGGAAAATATTTGAAATGATCTTACTCAAGCATTTTCAAATTCTGCTTGGCTAAAGAAAAATAGATGGGAATCTCACCCTATGTTTATAGCCAACAAAAATAACATCCTAACTCAGAAGTATTAATTACAAGTGGTTAGGCTAATTTTTAATCAATAAAAAGCTTGCTGGAAATTTACTTTTTATGCAATTTTTTGAATATAACAATTGCTGAAATAAATGTAAACATAGAAGTAAAGTCACCAAGATGATAATCAAGACAGATGAGACATAAAGCTATCCTTTATTTCATTCCAATTCACCAAAGAGTCATTCTTTTACAAAATTTCATGCAGAAATTTAGGACCAAAGTCAAACTTAGACATCCCCGATGGAACATACAAAAGGACCTCTGACAAAAAATAAAAAACCAAACTCTAAAAGATGGATCAACTTACCACAGATTTCTTCCCACTCGACTCTATACAATAGCCTATCAGTCATGAAAACTAATTCACAAATAGACAAGTCTACACAGACTATCAAAGATAGATCAACAGCTCTGAAAAACAAGTGTCTGAATGATGTAATTCAACCCTGAATCTTGTTGTCTACAATAAGACCCTACTATCATAAAAAGAATTAGGCTTGTGATAAATTAAGGAATGAATGAAAAATGAACTATCTCAGCATAAACTCAAAGAGAAAACCTTAGTATGCTTCTCCTTCTATCCTCCTCTTGTTCCTCCCTTTCCCTTTGCATTTAAACAAATTAGAATTGGTTGAAGTAGTTGAACCAACTCATTAGTTAAGTTAATTAAAAGACTCAACCAACTTTTAGTTAGGCGGAAAAGTAATAATCATAATAAGAGTTATAAATAAATAATAACTAGTAGGTGGGATCCCTTGTGACTCCCTTTATCTATTAACAAACATACCATACTAGTTAATAAAGAAAAACACACCTCCTTGTGACTCCCATCATCATATTAACATTTGACAATTAATCTCAAAATATTTGAAATTATCTTCAAAAATATATTACTCATATATCGAAAGGAAACATGTTGTCCAAAATTTCTAAAGTCAACTGTCATCCACCACAAATAACATAACAACTTGAAAACCATATTTCCCACTTTGAGATGCAATCTTCCCTTGAGTGTTGCTATCACCCTTTGATTTTCCTGAATTTGCCTTTGGCTACGCTGAGACTTTAGGCCTAATCTTGTTGATCACATGGGAACAATCATCCCTCTAATGAATCCGGGAAGATACAGATTTGTCAGAGCCATTGGAGGGTGAGGAAGGGGAAAAAGTGGCTTTTCTTTTGTCAGGGGGATGGTTGGACTCAGTTTTCAATCTCTTGCTAGCATGGGAGTACTACACTGGCGAGTGGTCAGGGACAAGTTAGACAATCTGATTGTTAGGTGGAGGAGAAGTCAAAGACAAATTGGGCCAGCCACAATGTTGGGAGACTGTCGGGAGGACAATCTCTTTCCATTTGTCATTTTTGGGTACCTTAGGTTGCAATGAGACATGAGGGGGCACAGGAATATCGGGGGCTTGCGAAACTTGGAAGGGAGGCCTTTCAGGCCTAGGTTGGACCACTCCTTGCCCAATCCAATTGAAAAATACAGCCTGAAACAACTAGCCTAACTCATGTGAGTCAACGTCAAAATGTATGGAGAACCTTGACCTTCTTCGGCCTCTGTTCCAATTACCTCTCCCTCTGTTGCCTCTGCCATGGCTACCTTGGGTGAAAAAACTCATTCATGAATGCATGATTGATTAGCAAATAATCTTTTAAATAACCATTCATGACAACTCTTAAAAAATATGAAATATATTTTGGCTCAACAACGTATTAGACTCATGCAATCCAATCCATACAAATTGTTAAACTATTTTTCAATGAGCAGGGGGTGAACAAAGGGTTCTCGGATATGCGAGGGTTTTGTATTGAGAGAAAAATGATATAATGAGGGTGGGAAAGAACACGGTTACTGCTCAAAGATAATAATAATAAATTGTAATGAAAACCAAAGAAAACGTTCACTATAATCCAACCAAGACAATGTAACTTCTGACTTCTTTAATATAGAACTCTCCTTGACTATAGTCAATTTTAGAACATGTAGTGAAAAATGAATGTGGGAAGGCGATGGGGTTGTAATTAGAGAAAAACAAAATAATGGTAGGGAAAAAGAGCAATTACTGTTCATAAAATTAATCAAGTGATCCATAAACCATTCTGTAAAAGGAAACACCTCAACCAAATGACCAGTGAGACCCAAAACAATTAATGTGTAAAGTTCAAACAATTATGTGCATCAACTTGCTAACTATAATCAAATAATTAACACAGTTCCATCAAACAAGACAGTTTGCATTCCACAACCACCTGTAGAGGAGCACTGATTTTCTCATCTATCCATTTAACATCTAAGCAATTTCCAAACAAATACACAGTTAATTACTTCCACTCTACTAATGAGCCACTGCCAACTATTTCAATCATCAAATGTAGACATAAAAATCGTGCTCAATTCTGTCTTTCAACTCATTTAATAAATAAATTGCAATGAGGTTATACTTTCAAAACACCCGTGCCTATTATTGTTAAAATGCATGATATTGACTTAACATTCATAATGGACAGTCAACACAATGATCCATATTTATCTTGCAAAAGATGTTGCCTTGCCTTTTAAACACGCAGATAACAATCACTACTTTAATTCACGCTATGATGTGAAATATATAACCATTCGACAAAACACAATTGCATTTCTGTGACTATATAGGTCCAATTTTTCTTTGACTTTAAGCATTCAAAACGTTGGGCTATCTATCCAAAACAACAAGGTAAAAATATCATAACCGACCTCATAATGCAAATAAATTGAATTGCAACAAAGCCATGTTTAAAAACTCTGTGACTATCTCTGAGTGCGCAACCTAAAAAAAATCCATAGCATACACAGTGGACAACCAAACCATAAACACCATGATGCAACATCCCCATTTGAAAATTTTAAACACGCAGTCACAGTATCATTATCTCAACCTATCGTGTCGAGTTATCAATCCACTACAAAGAGGCAGCAACCGTATTGCTCAAATTAATCAAATTGCAACCAAACCATATTGTGTAAAAACTTGTGCCCATTCTTGATGACGCAATCAAATAACTGTACATACATAGTGGATGGAAATTCCATAAGCACTCCGATTTCAATAATCATGTGGCCATTAAAAACACACAGTTACAGTAATCATTGATTCATGCTTATAGGAACACCACTCATACCAATGCATCAAGCACGAAGCATGATTGTGCATTGATCAATTAGCAACAGTGATGGGCTATCAATTTAATAAACAAAAGGAAAACGACTATGTATTTGATTTAACAACCCATTCCAATTAACCATGTTGAGCTTATCCACCCAATAATAACTATTGCAATGACTATATGCCAAAACCAACACCATTGTCATGTAATCAACTATTCGAGATGGTAATCAATTGTGTTGACAATACATACCAGTCTATAAAAACTAAATGTAAACCCAACATGCCACAATGGTCTTCTCTATCAACCCTCAGACTCGAGGAGTTAAGGGTTTTCTCTGTGGCCAACATGGGGAGACTATATTCGACTCTTCTCAATGGTGAAAACCTCTGAGACCAACAATGTACACACAGAGAACACCACAATTTACTTCGTGGACAAGGTGACGAATCCCATGATAGGAGAGACTATGAATAGAGGAGTAAGTCTCCAATTCGGCCTGGTAATGATACTTAACACACGTGGGGTATAACCCTCGTGGCTCTCCAGTCAAACAAGCACAATGTTGAGGTGAAAATAGGGCCAAGAAGGAACAATATAACCCACTGCGCGACCATTAGTGGTGAAAACAAACCAATGCCCAAGTGAACAAAGCGCAGTGACAAAAGGTGCTCCCAACCATTAAACCCCATAAAAGCCAAGTACTGGGTAAGGTGACACAAATGCATGAAGACATCTAGCCGCCCAAGACCAAATGAAACCCTCCAACTAAACCAGCAAGGATGAAAGAGAGCCTTTATGGATGCAAACATTCAAGATGACGAATACCACTGTGACTTCAAACATTATTAGAGATAAAACCATCAACGCTTCATTCCAAAAATCACATTTTTACACAGTTGCAATACTTACGGAAAACACAACCCATACATCCGAGCCAATATCTATCTCATAACTAGAGAAGACTCATGAATGGAAAAAAAAAGACATACCTGTAATCAAAACACCTTAAAACGCGAGTTGGCTGAGCGGTTCCTCTCTTCTTGAAAATCGAAGTGTAACCACAACAACACAGTTGAACAATAGCCCGATTAGGGAGGCGTCCAGTGGAAAGAGTAAAGGTGACGTGCGATAAATTCACGTCGCCTCCAATCTCTAGTCATTTAATTCATCAGTACACGCCATCCATTAATCCATTAACTCAATTAATTAACCATGTATCAAAACCATCACCCATTAAAACCAATATCATGACCATATCACATTTATAACTTATGCCATAACATAAATCAACCATGTTCCATATAAGTCAAAAAATCGCTAACCATTAGCTTATTGCTATGTTTAACAATGACCATTTAAATTCCAATGCATGTATAATAGTATATTTGCATAGTTTAATTCCTTTGCATTTTGTTGCATTGCTTTCATTTCCTTCCAATTTCTTGTATGTGTTGTTGCTAACATGTTTATTATGTAGGTATCCTAGTAATAGATCTAATAACAAATAGCAGTGATAACAAAGGATAACATGGTCGTTGTAAAATAAAACTTGAGCATAGAGCAGTAGAAAAACCACAGAACATGCCTTATTCATCACCAATAAAACAAGATGTTATCACCATGAAAGCGGTGTCGAATAGTAGCACAATATCAAATAAGAACTAGACCTGATCTCCAGTCTACAAGGGGGTCCCACCTACTAGTATTATTTAGCTTCTATAATAATAGGCTTTAACAACACTTTGCAGGCAAAACTTCGTTGCGATTTTAATCGTCAACAAACTGGCGACTCCACAGGGAAATTTATTTTCAACAGATTTAGAACTCACAACTCATGGTTTCGTAGACCAAGAATAGTAGGTCAAGAAGATATAACCAGGAAGATTGTGCAACAGGGGGATGTGAGAGAATTAAATGGAAAAATGACCAGGAGTTTGGGAATAATTCATGGAAAGTGTTAAGTATGAGGTGTTTTACCACTGTATGCATAATCATTCAACCAGAATCTGCTCTTAACTTCAGGAAAAAAAAAATGGACTTGCTCTAAAAAATCTCAAAGGATGAAGAAATGACAAGAAGAAGCAGGAGATAACCAATTCTTTATAGACAATAGTGGAGATATATAATGATTTCAAGGGTGCCTTTAGAGGAACATCGTAACAACGTGTAAGCTTGATTGCTATTGACTAACAATGCTTTGCAGGAGTGTTACTGTGGTAGAATTGATCCAACATCCTATTTTGACCAAATTAACTAAAAGATGATTGGAAACAAAATCATGACAGCAGTAAAATTACAGAAATTAAAACAACAATAAGAAAAGAAAAAAATGAAACAACGGCAAGAAACTTTTAACCCAGAAAGCAGAGTCCAAACTACTGTAAAGCAGAAAAGGGAGGCACAAAAAATGAAAGCAAAGTTATGCTACTAGTATACAAAAAATCCAGACAACGTTAGAAATTTTCACGTTGGTCCCTCGCAATATTTCAAGCGAGGACTATTAGTGCTGTAGGAAAACAATTGCTTCCATAAATCATTTAAAATGTAAGAGTTAGTGTCCAATACAAAATCAATTTTGAAGGGACCTAGAAGCAACACTTGGAACTATGATGTAATTATCAACCCTTTGACTCACACAATCAGATCATCAAGATAGATGTGGATACTGACCAATTAATCAAAAGTTGTGTGTATAGGTATTTTAAAAGAGGTACTTGCATCAAGTGATACAGAAAGTAGGCATTTGTAAAACATGGTACCCCAATTAGTGATAAGAGTGATTTTGTGAGAATCTGCCCCTTTTACCTTGACTTCCTTGCAACCCAAAAAACTGTCAAGTAAGGGCTTTAACTGTGACTCTATAACATGCTGCAGAACCATTTCCATACTGAGAGGAAGAAAAGGATTTCTCATAATATCCTACCTAAAAGTTTGAAAATTAATTCAAGTTCTAATATGATTAGTGGTCTTCAAAATAGGTACCCAATTTGGAACCCATTCAGGGTGGACTGAAAAAATAATCCTAGACCTTAAGAAATTTCCCAACTCCCTTTCAAAGGTTTCTTTAAGTGCAGGGTTAACAGATATTTGTTTATGCATAATTGGTTTTATGATTTTCTTGATGGGAATAACATTATGTAGGAGACCAGGATCAAAACCATGAAGATCCTCATAAGTCCAAGAAAAAACATGTTGAAATCCACCAAGTAGATTGGCAAACTTCAATACTTTTTTATCACAACATTTGGCACCTATGTCATCGTTCGTTGAAGATTCGAGTGCCCCAATGTTCAACGAGATGGTTTCACCCACCTTCATTCGTAACTCCTCTCCTTTCTGTTTTTATTTATTGCCTACATCACTCAATGAAAATGAAATCTCAAGAGGAGTCAAGCCCTTAGGAATCTTATTGTTTTCTATGGATATAATCTCCTCAGGCTTAAGAGGTTCATCTTGAATGAAAGGAAAAATGCTCTTATTGTTAGGGAGGGCCTGCCAAGATTCTACATTGTCAGGTATATATGGATGATATAGAGATTGAAAAGAACAATCAAGTCTATGAGACAAAAGTTGTTGATTAGGAGAAGCTGCAAAGACAACTAACTGACCATCCATTGAATTCAACTCCCTCTTAACATGAGTGATGTTGAAATATAGAAGGTTCGAGATAAGCACCCAAACATTTTGGGAGTATCATTCCATCAGCTTGTTGCTAGGAGAGCACATTTTTCGTATCAAGTGCACAACAAGCTCAGAATATCCAAAAAATGAAAGGTGACCACAACCAAGATTAATGGCATTTTCAATGCCTAATAATAAAGCTTTGAACTTAGTGACATTGTTTTTACAAGCAAACTCTGACCTATAAGATAGATTATGAATTTTTCCTGCAGGGGAAATCAAGATAATGTCATCCCCATTACCTTTATTAGAGCATGAACCATCAAAGTGCATATGCCACATATCATCATCTAAATCGATTCTTTCCAAAGGAATATTATCCTCTTCAACAAAGATGGAATACACTCCTAGGTCCTCTTCGATATAGTTTACGCTAGATTGCAGAACACTCTCTATGTAGGGTGAAATTATTCCCTCTCTAAGGACTATAATGTTCTTACCATTCCGAGGAACATATAAATGTTTCCCATCGAGTGAGAGGTATCCATCTATTAAGTCTTTCCAATAGCTTCCCAAGATAATTGAGTAATTGCTTACATGCATATCAATTGCCTGAATGATGAGGGTTGTCCTTATCTCAGGATGAGCGTATAAAACCAAGGTCACATCCTTAATCTCGCCTAAGGTTATTTGTTGTAGACTATTATAGGAGAGCATGCTTCTGGTGTTTTCATTTGTCCAAGACAAGCCTAGCTCTTTCATAATAATATTTGACACCACACTTGGGCCCGAACCACCATCAATGAGGCAACAATGGGAAATCTTATCCATAATATTTAAAGAAATATAAAAAGGGGGATTTTATACAGGGTATCTAAATTTATGTACGCCTACTTTATTTACAGAACAATCCTCTTCGTTTACCTCTTCGGAAATATTGGCTACAACAAAATCTTTTCCTTCCATGAATTGTTTCAGATGCATTTGTTGTTCAGGGACGACAACCATGTCTAGAAGGGTTGCATCTGCTTTGATGTTGGCCAACTGATTCAAAATATTGTATTTGGAAGAGGGGAGAGGAGGATTAATTCCTTGAATTTCAGGAATATTAGGAACCTGAACGGTAGCAGCGGGTGAGGATGAGCTCGGGCTAGAAGAATTGCGGGGAGGATCAAATTTTCCCTTGGGGGCATAGGATTTTTTCCTATTATTGATGACCGTTACATCTTCTGGCTTTGCAAAATCTAGGACAATGATAGTTTCTTCTGGTCTTTTACCAATTATCTTATCTCTGGAACTCTTCTTTACCTCACATGTGGTTTCTTTGTGGTGTTCCTCACAAAAGTTACACCAACTTCGAGGCAGGATAGCTTTAGGCTGAAAATTGTTTTCAACCGGATTTCTAAAGGGGGATGCAGAAGAGGATGAAGCTCCAAGGGTGAGAGGAGAGACAGTTCCTTTCTACTCATACGCTATCATATGGTTGTTTATATCTTGTACTATCTATAAAAGGGTGGACATGTATGTCTGTCTAACCTATTCTCCCTGTGGAAGGCCAGTTCATTCAAGTTGTTCTTCCTACTCTGAATAAGCATGCAGAGTAGAACCAAGATTATCAATGGATTTTTCCTAGAGCCTATGATGGTAGGGGGAAGGAAATACATTGTAGTAATGTATGAAAGCAGCTTGGTTCTGAGGGAGAATGAGTTCAGGGATTTGATTGTATAACTTGGTGAAACGCAAGTTGAAGGACTTGATGGTCTGACCATCCTTATAAGTAACATTATTATATTCCTGTAACTTCTCAGCTGGGATTTTAGATTTCCCATAAGTGGATCAGAACCAATAGATTAAATCCTCCTAGGTAGAGAGAATCTTAGGAGGAAGGTCAAAGAAATCGGCCACAGCCTTTCCTTCTAAGGAATTGAAGAATAAGAACATGCAAGTGTCATTGTCATTGGCCCCTATGTTATGAAAATCATTAGAAAATGCCACCAGGTGTTCATTTGTAGTGACAGTGCTATTTCCTAAAAGCCTAGGAAGATGCTCTCTAAATTTTTGAAGTGGATGAGTAGCAGGTGCTAGGTTAAGAGGAGAGGACACCTGCCATGGTGTGGTTGTGGCATCTTCTTTGAACTAAAAAATCCCATACTTTTTAATGATTTTGGTGGGATTTTTGGTAGATTGGACATGGATATGGTGGCTATATAAGATTCCCATCATCAATGACGATCAATATTGAGAATATGAAACACTTATTGTGCTGCTAGAGCCACCACTAGATGCCATCTTGTGGATGATAGATGAGGGAAAGAAAGATGAACTGGATGAATCAGATAAAGTTCTCCTTAGAGCACTTTGTTGGACAGATAAAACAACATTTCTTCTTCCTATTTAAGAAATAGGATTGACTTCAGGTGAAAAGCCTCTTCTTCTTCTAGAATCACGAGAATCTAAGGACATGAAAGAAATGCCAAAACTTGAAGAAACAAAAGGGTCACTTCTGATTTTTGGGTTGTCTACGTCTAGCTCCCAATTGTTCTTGAGAACCAATATCTCGTTCAATTGCTGCCCAAGAATGGTTAAGCTTAGCATGGGTATTGGCAGTGTCTAAGATGGTATTAAATAGATTCAAAGCAATGTTGGTCTGATCTTGAAGACCGGGCTCAATATTGGGTTGTCTTGCAACAGGAACAGTCATTAAGAATAAAAAATTCAAAGAATCAATATGAGAAAAAGAAAGATGTATCGATGAAAATCGAGTATAAAAATTAACCAGAGAGATATCAAAGATCTCCCCAGTATGGTTGCCAAATAAATGTTGAGGAAAATATATAAAATGATCTTACTCCAGCATTTTCAGATTATGCTTGGCTAAAGAAAAATAGATGGGAATCTCACCCTATGTTTATAGCCAAAAAAAATAGCATCCTAACTCACAAGTCTTAATTACAAGTTCTTAGTCTAGTCTTTTATCAATAAAAAGCTTTCTGGAAATTTACTTTTTATGCAATTTTCTAAATATAATAGTTGTTGAAGTAAATGTAAAGACAAAAGTAAAGTTACCAAGATGATAATCAAGACAGATGAGACATAAAGCAATCCTTTATTTCATTCCAATTCACCAAAGAGTCATTCTTTAACAAAATTTCATGCAAAAATCTAGGACCAAAGTCAAACTTAGACATCCCCGATGGAACATACAAAAGGACCTCCGACAGAAAATAAAAAACTAAACTCTAAAAGATGGATCATCTTGCCACAGATTGTTTCCCACTCGACTTTGCACAATAGCCTTTGTCAGTCATGAAAAATAATTCACAAACATACAAGTCTACACATACAATCAAAGATAGATCAACACCTATGAAAAATAAGTGTCTGAATGATGTAATTCAGCCCCGAATCTTGCTGTCTACAATAAGACCCTGCTATCATAAAAAGAATTAGGCTTGTGATAAATTAAGGAATGAATGATAACTGAATTATCTCAGCATAAACTCAAAGAGAAAATCTTAGTATGCTTCTCCTTCTATCGTCCTCTTGTTCCTCCCTTTCTCTTTGCCTTTAAAGAAATTAGAATTGGTTGAAGTAGTTGAACCAACTCATTAGTTAAGTTAATTAAAAGACTCAACCAAATTTTAGTTAGGGGGAAAAGTAACAATCATAATAAGGGTTATAAATAAATAATAACTAGTAGGTGGGACCCCTTGTGACTCCCTTTATCTCTTAACAATCATAACATACTAGTTAATCAAGCAAAACACACCTCCTTGTGACTCCCATAATCATATTAACATTTGACAATTAATTTGAAAATATTTGAAATTATCTTCAAAAATATATTACTCATATATCCAAAGGAAACATGTTGTCCAAAATTTCTAAAGTCAACTATTATCAACCATAAATAACATAACAACTCAAAAACCATATTTCCCACTCTCAGATGCAATCTTCCCTTCATTGTTGTTGTCACCCTTCAATTTTCCTAAATTTTCCTTTGGATACATTGAGCCTTTAGGCCTAATATCACTGATCACGTGGGAACAATCATCCCTCAAATGAATTTGGGAAGATATGGATTTGTCAGAGCCATTGGAGGGTGAGGAAGGGGCAGTAGTGGATTTTCCCTTGTCAGGGGGATGGTGGGCCTTAGTTTTCAATCTCTTGCTAGCATGGGAGGACTGCACTGGCGAGTGGTCAGGGGTAGCTTGGACAATTTGATTGTTAGGCGGAGGAGTAGGCAAAGACAAAATGGGCCAGCCACGATGTTGGGAGATTGTCGGGTGGAAAATCTCTTTTCATCCGTCATTTTCATGAACCTTGAGTTGCAATGAGACATGAGGGGGCACAAGAATATCGGGGGCTTGCAAAACTTGGAAGGGAGGCCCTTCAGGCCTAGGTTGGACCACTCCTTGCCCAATCCAATTGAAAAATCTAGCCTGAAACAACTAGCCTAACTCTTGTGAGTCAACATCAAAATGTATGGAGAACCTTGGCCTTCCTGGGCCTCTGTTCCAATTACCTCTCCCTCTATTACCTCTGCCATGGCTACCTCGACTGAAAAAACTCATTCCTACATGCATGATTGATTAGAAAATAGTCTTTTAAATAACCATACATGAAAACTCTTAAAAAATATTAAATAAATTTTGGCTCAACAACGTATCAAACTCATGCAATCCAATCCATACAAATTGTTAAATTGTTTGTCAATGAGTAGGGGGTGAACAAAGGTTTCTGGGATATGTGAGGGGTTTGTATTGAGTGAAACATGATATAATGAGGGGGGGAAAGAACATGGTTACTACTCAAAGATAACAAAAATCAACTGTAATGCAAACCAAAGAAAACATTCACTGTAATGCAAACCAAAGAAAACATTCACTGTAATCCAACCAAGACAATGTAACTTCCAACTTCTTCAATACAGGACTCTCCTTGACTGTAATCAATTTTAGAACAGGGAGTGAAAAATGAATGTGGGAAGGCGATGGGGTTGTAATTAGTGAAAAATTAAATAATGGTAGGGAAAGAGAGCGATTATTGTTCATAAAATTAATCAAGTGATCCATAAACCAATTTGTAAAAGAAAACACCTCAACCAAATCACCAATGATACCGAAAACAATTACTGTGTAAAGTTCAAATAGTTATGTGCATCAACTTGCTCACTGTAATCAAATAATTAACACAATGCCATAAAATAAGACAATTTGCATTCCACAACCACCTGTAGAGGATCTCTGCTTTTATCATCTATCCATTTAACGTCTAATCAATTTCCAAATGAATACACAATCAATTACTTCCACTCTGCTGACCAACCACTTCCAACTATTTCAATCATCAAATGCAAACATAAAAATTGTTCTCAATTCTGTCTTTCAACTCATTTAATAATTAAATTGCAATGAGGTTATATTGTCACAGCACCCGTGCCTATTACTGTTAAAATGCATGATATTCACTTGGCATTCATAATGGACAGTCAACACAATGATCCATATTTATCTTGCAAACGATCATGGCTTGCCATTTAAACACTCAGATAACAATCACTACTTTAATTCACGCTATGCTGTGAAATATACAACCATTAGACAAAACACAATTTCATTTCTATGACTGTACAGGTCCAATTTTTCTTTGACTCTAAACATTCAAAATGCTGGGCTATCCATCCAACAAAACGAGGCAACAACATCGTACTCGACCTCATAATGCAAATAAATCGAATTGCAGCAAATCCATGTTTAAAAACTCTGTGACTTTCTCTGAGTGCGCAACCTAAAAAAATACATAGCATACACAATGGGAAGCCATACCATAAACACCACGATGCAACATCCCCATTTGAAAATTTTAAACACACAGTCACAATATCATTACCTCAACCTATCATGTCTAGTTATCAATCCACTAGAAAGAGGCAGCAACAGTATTGCTCAAATTAATCAAACTGCAACCAAACCATGCTGTGTAAAAACTTGTGCCCATTCTTGACAACACAATCAAATAACCGTACATACATAGTGGATGGAAATGCCATAAACACTTTGATTTCAATAATGATGTGGCCATTAAAAACAAAGAGTTACAATAATCATTGATTCATTCTTATAGGAATATGGCTTATACCAATGCATCAAGCGCAAAACATCATTGTGAATTGATCAATTAGAAACAATTATGGGATATCAATTTAATAAACACAAGGATGATGACTATGTATTCGATTTAAAAACCCATTCCAATTAACCATGCTGAGCTTATCCACCCAATAATAACAGTTGTAGTGACTAGATGCCAAAACCAACACCACTGTCATGTAATCAACTGGTTGAGCCGGTAATCAACTCTATCAAAAATACATACCAGTCTATAACAACCAATAGTAAACCCGACATGCCACAATTGTCTTCTCTATCAACCCTCAGACTCGAGGAGTTAAGGGTTTTCTCTGTGGCCAACACTGGGAGACTAATGTTGACTTGCCTCAATGGTGAAAACCTCTGAGACCAACAATGTACACACAGAGAACACCACAATTTACTTCGTGGACAGGGTGACTAATCTCGTGATAGGAGAGGCTATGAATAGAGGAGTAAGGCTCCAATTTAGTCTGGTAATGATACTTAACACACATAGGGCATAACCCTCGTGGATCTCCAGTCAAACAAGCACAACACTGAGGTGAAAACATGGTCAATAAGAAACAATATAACCCACTGCGCGACCATTAGTGGTGAAAACAAACCAATGCTCAAGTGAACAAAGTGCAGTGACAGAGGTGTTCCCAACCATTAAAACCCCATAAAAGGGAAGGACCGGGTAAGGTGATATGCATGCGTGAAGACAACTAGCCACCCAAGACCAAATGAAACCCTCCAACTAAACCAACAAGGATGACAAAGAGACTTTATGGCTGCGAACACTCAGGATGACCAATAACACCGTGACTTCAAATGTTATTGTAGAGAAAACCATCAACACTTCATTCCAAAAATCACAATTTCACATAGTTTCAATACTTAAGGAAAGCACAACCCATACATCCAAACCAATATCTATATAATAACCAGAGCAGACTCATGAATGGCAAAAAAAGAACATACTTGTAATCAAAACACCTTAAAACGTGAGTTGGCTGAGCTGTTCCTCTCTGCTTGAAAATTGGAGCGCAACCACAGTGACACAATTGAACAATATACCGATTAGGGTGGAGGCCAGTGGAAGGAGTAAAGGTGACGTGCACTAAATGCACATCACCTCCACCCTCTAGTCAATTAATTCATCAGTACACACTAGCCATTAATCCATTAACTCAATTAATTAACCATGTATTGAAACCATCAACCATTAAAACCAATAGCGCGACCATATCACATTTCTAACTTATGCCATAAAATAAATCAACCATGTTCCATATAACTCAACAGATCACTAACCATTAGCTTATATCTAGGTTTAATAATGACCATTTAAATTCCAATGCATTTATAATAGTATATTTGCATAGTTTAATTCCTTTGCATTTTGTTGCATTGCTTTCATTTCCTTCCAATTGCTTGTATGTGTTGTTGCTAACATGTTTATTATGCAGGTCTCATAGTAATATATCCAATAACAGATAGTAGTGATAAAAAAAAGGATAACATGGCCATAGTAAAATAAAACTTGAGCCTAGAGCAGCATAAAAACCACAAAACATGCCTTATCCATCACCAATAAAACAAGATGTTATCACCATGAAAGCAGTGTCGAGCAGTAGCACAATATCAAATAAGAATCAAACCTGATCTCCAATCTAAAACGGAGTCCAACCTACTAGTATTATTTATCTTCTATAATAATAGGATTTAGCAACACTTTGCGGGCAAAACTTCGTTGCAATTTTAATCGTCAACAAGTCATTCCACTACAGAATCTTCCAACCTTCAATTGATTGATCTTAGAGAACCCTGATGCATTCTTATTCGAGTTTGATTTCCTATGTAGAGGATATGACTATACCTCTGAACCCCAGAAACTAAATCTATTTACTTCCACTTTGAAAGGAGCATCCTTACGATGGTTCATGGGACTAGGGGGAGGAACTATAAATTCATGTGATGAAATGAAACAAGCCTTACGAAATATCAAGACTACTGTAGAACCAAGGATTTAAAGGATGAAATTTTTAAAATGATTGAAAAATAAAATGAAACACTAGAAGAATATGTTTTAAGATTTCAATATAACTTGCAGAGATCACCTTACGGTACACTACCAGGTGAGGTACTTAAAGCCACTCTAATAAAAGGTATCAAGGATGAATGGGTAGAAACATTGAATTTGATGGGAAAAGGAGATATGTATCAAGAAACATATGATGAAATTGTCCAATTGTTAATAAAGTGTTTGCACGATAGTAGTTGAAACAGATTGGGAATACGAGGCCCCATCACCAAAATAAACAACATTACTAGTGAGAGTGTCACCCGAGCAAAAATTGGTAATCTTTTAGAAAATTTTAAAACTGACATTTTGGGTACTCTAGCCACACAATTGAATTTTCTGCAGGTTAAACATAAACAAGTGGAAGCAGAACAATCATTGCCTATATTTTTTCCATGATCCAGTAGGAAACATGGTTCAAGAGAGTGCCCCTTGGATGTGGTTCGGACCTGCACCATCTGTGCCAAGGACCATGTGGCAGAGCAATGTCCATCACTCCTAGGAAAAAAATTTGTCTTTAAAGAAGAAGAAGAGGAAACAAAACCAGTGTATTTGATGGCTCAGCGTCGCCAGTGGCAGGGTCGCCCCCCAGGTATGCTACAAGATCCTTCTTCTTTATTTTCTAGGCAATATAATCAGTAGCATAATTCTGGAAACACATGGCAGGGACAACCATTTGCTAACCCCACCTGGAATTCCCAACAATATTCTACTGCACCCTTGCCAAATTGATGCAGGAGCATCGCCCACGTCAAGCGAGCCAGCGCGAAAGCGGGAGACAGCTGGACAAGCTAGCACAAATCTCTTTTTGAAAGCACCTTGATATTGTTGCGAAAACATTAATGTGTGGATTTAATGGAGAGAACTTTGTATATTGTAATGGACCTTGAGCGGATAGCTCACGTCCTTTAGTAGATGAGGCATTTTAATAGAATTAATGTAAAGTTAGATAGGAATTTAATTCTAGATTTGATATCTTTAGAGCGCGAGAGGGAAACAGGATATAGACACCCTCATTGTATCATTGTAACATTATCAAGCCAGAGCATTCAGACGTAGAAGAGAAAGCAGAGAGCTGTGAAAAGAACACCCATGTACAGATACTAAATTAATAGAAGAAAGCTTTGATTCAAATCCATGGTTGTGTGTCTATTCTCTATGTATTGATGATATTATGCTCATGAATGTTTGCTTCTTGTCATACATTTTCTTTTATATGCTGTGTATGTGATTTCATGGTTGAATTGAAGTCTATGAGAACAAGGAGTTAGTTTCAATTGTTTCTCTATCTTGAACTAGAAAATTCCTGCAAGGAGTGCAGTTGAATCGTCCGCAAGGAGTGCATTGACAGAAGGGTTCAGATAGAGGTAACTTTTGTCCTAAGTTCTCAGCAGTGCAGATTGGGCATCGGAGCCGTGCAAGGTGTGCGCAGGCTAGACGAAGTCTCAGAGTTGTGATTCTGAGTGAAGGAATGAAATATTTCTACTGCAGGAGTGCGCAGGATCGAAGGCTTCAACACTTAGTCATTGTTGAAGTTTTGCCGCAAGGAGTGCGTGCAAGGAGTTTCCTGAAGGGAACGAAAGCTGGGAGAAAAGATCAGGAAGGATAGACCTTCAAATTCATCGAAGGACAGGATAAACAAAGTTGTGCCTTGAAGGTTGCAAGGGACGTTGTAGGTTTTTGGGCAAGGTGACGAGTTCTGTGGAAGAACGACTCGTCGTTTTGTGGAATGGATAAGGAAGAAACGAACGGACGAAATTCTCTGGGGATATTTCACGAGATTTCGTGGAACATTGGATCTTGTGAAGGTGCAAGGAGGCTACAGTACAAGGGTGGAAGAGGTTCGAAGCTCATAAGGGCAGGAGCCGTCGATCGGGATCACGAGGAGCGTGGATCGACCCATAGATTGGTTATTGGGCCATCGCAGGAAAGGAGCAGAAGATTTGGCCGTGGAAGTCGCGAGAGTGTGAGAAGTGATATTCCGACAGCCATGTAAGTAGTGTGGGCAACTGAAGATAGTGGAGGACAGGTGGCAGAAACCATCGGAGGTTCGGCGTCTCGGGCATCGGGAGTTGACGGGGAGATTATTTGGCCGTAGAAGTAGTGGAGTCACGCGGTAGAGATATCTCGGGTATTGGCGTCTTGGACCTCGGAAGTCGAGGCAGGAGTCATTTAATCTCGCGATAAGTGAATTCGCGAGGGAACGAGATCACGAGTTCGGCGTTTCGGCGTCTCGTGTATTGGAGTTGGGAAAGCTGAGCGCTTGGTGTCGCGAGTGGCGAGATAGCAATACAGCGAAGTTTTGATATGAGAAGAATGAAGTCACTGATGACTGGTGCATCGGGTCTCAGGGATTTGAGCGTCCAGAGATAGACCATGAGCTTGCGAAGCTGCGAGTTCCGATTTTCCCGACAAGTGAACAAAGGGGAAGTCACGCGAAGAAACTGTGGGTGTAGATCTTCCGATTGGAAGATAGAAGAGCATTGACGCTCTTTGGGCCGAGAAGAAAGAAGGTCCTGGAGGAGGCGAACGTGCTTCGAGGAGTGCGGTTGCATCAGAGTGGTATCAGAGCAGGAATTATTTTCTTTCTATAGCAGAGAAGGAGAATTCACCATGCCATCTAGAAGAGAAAGACAGTCACCTGACCCAGAAGATAGGGAGGTGCGGAGAAGAGGTAGGCCGACAGGAAATCCAGAAATGGAGCGGCAGATGAGAGATATCCGAGCAAGGCTCGAGGAGATGGAGACAGCTCAGAGACGCGGAGTTGGTGCAAGGGATCTTAGTGACTCTGAAGTTGAAGAGGAAGTTGGACATGAAGAAGAGGTCACAGCAGAAGATGCATCAACCGAGCAGTTGATCAAAGCCATCACAAGGATGGGTGCAAAGGCAAAAATGGACATTCTAGTCTATGAAGGAAATCTGGATGCAAAGGAGATGCTAGATTGGATTAGAGCTCTTGACACATACTTCGATTATGAATATGTGGAATAAGATAAGAAGGTCAAGCACACTGTTACGCGCTTGAAAGGACATGCAACATTATGGTGGGACGAGCTACAAGATGATAGACACTGCAAGGGCAAGCAAAAGATCAAAAGATGGGATCGAATGATCGCGAAGATGAAGTCAAATTTCATACCAAGGGACTATCAAATTACTTTGTTAAGGCGAATACAGAACCTGAGACAAAAACTAATGACAGTGAAAGAATACACTGAAGAATTCTATCGATTGAACATCAAAGCAGGTCATCGGGAGAGCGATGATGAGAAGGTGGCTAGATATCTGAATGGTATGAGATACAACATTCAGGATGAATTAAGCATGCTAACCATTCGAACGATGGAACATGCTTACCAATTGGCTCTGAAAGCTGAGTAGAAGCTGAGCTGAAAGAAAGGGCAGTGAGGGTGAGGCAGAAGCTAGCCAAGAGGCAAGGTAGTTGCCCAAGATAAAATTCAGAAGCCCAAGGAGGAATGGAAGAAACCTCAGGGTAAGGTTGAAAGAGGTGGAACCTTACATAGAGGGCCACATGTTGAACAGAGAGGACAACTTACAGAGCAGAGTGGAGGATATGCTGATGGAAATATTTTTCCTCGTACCAGAGGTAGAGGAAGAGGTCGAGGAGGAGTAATCACATGCTTTACATGTGGGAATAATGGGCAAAAGTCATATGAGTGTCCAGAGAAAAAGAAGGATGGAGGAGAAGCTCACATCACAGAAGTGCAAAGGCGAGATGCTGAAGTTGAAGATGCAGAAGGCGGAAGATCGCTTGGGATGCATAAACTCATTTTGGCACCCGAGAAGGAGGTGGAAAGTTCAGTCCAGAGGACCAGACTTTTCAGGACAACTTGCAAGACCAAAGACAGGGTGTGCAAGGTTATCGTAGACAGGGGTAGCATGGATAATCTTGTTTCAACTGAGATGGTAGAGAGGTTGGAGCTGGATATGACTAATCATCCAAGTCCATACAGAGTTTTATGGCTACAAAAGGGACACCAGGTAACTGTTACTAAACAGTGCTTGGTTGAATTCAAAATAGGGGGGTATAATGATAAGATTCTGTGTGATGTTATTCCCATGGATGTATGTATTTTATTGCTGGGTAGACCATGAAAATATGACATAAATGTGATTCATGATGGGAGAATGAACACCTATACTCTGGAGAAAAATGGGAGAACCCATATGTTGCTTTTGATAAAGGATAAAGAGGTGAAGCCGGAGGTAAGCAATACAGTACTTCTCATGAGTGGGAAGGAACTTCTTTCAGAAATGGAGAAGAATGAAGATCCACAGTTCTTTGTTGTCAGAAAGCTGAGGATTGTTCTGACTAGCACAAGAGTGGATGATTTGCCAGTTGAAGTTCAGGAACTGCTCGAAGAGTTTGTTGATATCATAGTGGACAAATTACCTCATTCGTTACCATCGATGAGAAGTGTGAGTCATCACATAGACCTCATACCAGGAGCTAGTTTTCCAAATAAAGCCGCGTACAGGTTGACGCCGCAAGAAAATGAGGAAGTCAAAAGGCAGGTCCAAGATTTGATGGACAAAGGGTTGGTCAGGGAATGCTTGAGTCCATGTGTTGTTCCAACAGTACTCAGTCCGAAGAAAGACGGAGGCTAGAGGATGTGTACCGACTCAAGAGTGATCAACAAGATAACAATCAGGTACAGGTTTCCATTGCTGAGAATGGATGATCTGATGGATTGCCTGAGCGGGGAAAAGTATTTTTCAAAGATATATTTGAAAAGCGGTTATCATCAAATTTGCATGAGGGAAGGCGATGAGTGG
This sequence comes from Picea glauca, assembly GCA_000966675.3. NCBI lineage: Eukaryota > Viridiplantae > Streptophyta > Pinopsida > Pinales > Pinaceae > Picea > Picea glauca. Next base: position 349,740 of record JZKD02S1347018.1, on the reverse strand, counting down.
AAAAAAACCTTCAAAACAAATGAAGGATTATATGAGTGGCTAGTCATGCCGTTTGGCTTGACGAATGCACCAAGTACCTTTATGAGGTTGATGAATGAAGTCCTGAGGGAGTTCGTTGGAAAGTTCATCATTGTTTATTTGGACGACATACTGATTTACAACAAATCGGAGGCTGAGCATTTGAAGCATTTGGCCATTGTGATGAGAAAACTGTAGCAGGAAAAGCTGTTGATCAACATGAAGAAGTGTTTGTTCATGAAGATAGAGCTCATTTATTTGGGTTCTTTTATTTCGACGAATGAGTTGAGGATGGATCTGGATAAGGTGGAAGTGATCAAGAATTGGCCATCACCGAGAAATATTTTTGAGGTGAGTAGTTTCCATGGTTTGGCTAGTTTCTATCAGAAATTCATCAGAAATTTCAATGGAATTAGCGCAGCGATGATGGACACAGTGAAGAAGCAGCATAATACTTTTCATTGGGAAGCCGAGGCTGAGAAGAGCTTCAATTTGTTGAAGCAGAAGATCACAAAAAAACCAGTGTTGGTGTTGCCAGATTTTCAGAAGACATTTCAGGTGAAATGTGATGCAAGTGGATACGCCATAGGAGCAGTCTTAAGTCAGGAGGACAGGCCAGTTGCATACTTCAGTGAGAAGTTGGATGAGGTGAAACTAAAGTACTCCATGTATGATAAGGAATTTTATTCTATCATATAGGCACTGAAGAAGTGGAGGCATAACTTGGTCCCAAAAGAATTTGTTTTATATAGTGATAATCATGCATTACAGTTTGTGACTCAACAGGAGAAGTTGAATCAGAAAAATGCTAAATGGGTAGAGTATATACAGAATTTTACATTTGTAATTAAGCACATTTTGGGTACTGCTAATAAAGTGGCCGATTCTTTGAGCAGGAAATGTTTGTTGCTGCAGGAATTTCGAGTCAAAACTTTGGGTTTTGAAAATCTCAGGGACATGTACGCAGGAGATGCAGATTTTGGAGAAGCGTATGAAGAAGATGAGAATCCAGTTCTCAAATATCGGAGCCCTTGGATAGATTATATGATCCAAGAAGGACTGTTGTTCAGAGGCAATCAGATGTGTATTCCAAAATGCTCCATGAGGGAGAACCTGTTGAAGGAGAAGCACAACGGAGGATTGGCAGGACATTTTGGCCATGACAAAACATTTGCCAACTTGAATGAATCATATTTTTGGTCGGGGATGTGAGCAAATGTCAAGTGATTTGTTGACAGATGCAGAGTTTGCCAGCATTCAAAGGGGAGAAAGCAGAATGCAGGTTTTTATCAACCATTACCCATACCGGAGAGGCCATGGGAGGCGATAAGCATGGATTTTGTATTGGGCTTGCCAAGGACGCAAAGAGGAGTTGATTCTATCTTTGTGGTCGTGGATATGTTTTCTAAGATGGAACATTTCATACCATGCCAGAAGACCAGCGATGCGACTCACATCGCAAACTTATTTTTCAAAGAGATCGTTAGACTTCATGGATTGTCGAAAATCATAGTTTCGGACAGGGATACTAAATTCATAGGGCATTTTTGGAGGACCTTATGGAAGAATCTAGGAACTAACTTGGCATTTAGTTATGCGTATCATCCTCAGATGGATGGAAAGACGGAAGTCATCAACACAATTCTGGGAGATTTGCTAAGAAGCTTGGTGACAGAGCACCATAGCAGTTGGGACAAGGTATTACCATAGGCGGAGTTCGCGTACAATGATTCAGTGAATCGGAGTATAGGTAGAAGTCCATTTCAGGTTGTATATGGAATGCAGCTGAGAGGGGTTTCTAAATTGTGAGATTCAGAATAGACTGCGACTAGTAGTGCTAGTGCAGAAGAATTCGCTGAGGCGATGAGGGAACTTCACGACAAAGTGAAGCAGCGACTGATAGATTCAAATCAGGAGTATAAGCACAGGGCAGATCAGCATCGGAGACAACTTCAGTTTGAAGTTGGTGATCTAATTCTGGCACACTTGAGAAAAGAAAGGTTCCCGAGGGGAACATACAATAAACTCAAGATGAAGAAAATCGAACCATGCCGAGTCCTGAAGAAATTCGGAGAAAATGATTAAGAGATTGAGTTGCCGGATGGCATCGAAATATCTCCGATATTCAATATCGCAGACTTATACCCATATAGGCCAGGATAAGTAGAGACTGGAACTGAGGAACCAGTAGTCCAGTGGATAAAGCAATTACTAGTAGCAGATAAACCACAGATGGAATGCATACTGGACAAGCGAGTGGGTAAGAAGACCAGAAGAAAAGAATACTTTGAGTATCTAGTCAAGTGGAAGAATCACCCAGTGGAGGATGCTAGTTTGGAGAGTGAAGTAGTGATCGAGAAGCATGGGCAGACCATGCAGGAGCTCATGGACAGGAGCCCATGAAATTTTTCAAGCGAGGGAGTATGATGCAGGAGCATCGCCCACATCAAGCGAGTCAGCGCGAAAGCGGGAGACAGCTGGACAAGCCAGCACAAATCTCTTTTTGAAAGCACCTTGATATTGTTGCGCAAACATTAATGCATGGATTTAATGGAGTGCACTTTGTATATTGTAATGGACCTTGAGCAGATAGCTCACGTCCTTTAGTAGATGAGGCATTTTAATAGAATTAATGTAAAGTTAGATAGGAATTTAATTCTAGATTTGATAGCTTTAGAGCTCGAGAGGGAAACGGGATATAGACACCCTCATTGTATCATTGTAACATTATCAAGCCAGAGCATTCAGAAGCAGAAGAGCAAGTAGAGAGCTGTGAAAAGAACACCCATGTATAGATATTGAATTAATAGAAGAAAGCTTTGATTCAAATCAATGGTTGTGTGTCTATTCTCTGTGTATTGATGATATTATACTCATGAATGTTTGCTTCTTGTCATACATTTGCTTTTATATGATGTGTATGTGATTTCATGGTTGAATTGAAGTCTGTGAGAACAAGGAGTTAGTTTCAATTGTTTCTCTATCTTGAACCAGAGAATTCCTGCAAGGAGTGCAGTTGAATCGTCCGCAAGGAGTGCGTTGACAGAAGGGTTCAGATAGAGGTAACTTTTGTCCTAAGTTCTCAACAGTGCAGATTGGGCACTGGAGGCGTGCAAGGTGTGTGCAGGCTAGACAAAGTCTTAGAGTTACGATTTTGAGCAAAGGGATTGAAAGATTTCTGCTGGAGGATTGCGCAGGATCGAAGGCTTAAACACTTAGTCGTTGTTGAAGTTTTGTCGCAAGGAGTGCGTGCAAGGAGTTTCCTGAAGGGACTCGAAAGCTGGGAGAAAAGCTCAGGAAGGATAGACCTTCAAATTCGTCGAAGGATGGGATAAACAAAGTTGTACCTTGAAGGTTGCAAGGGACGTCACAGGTTTGTGCGCAAGGTGACGAGTTCTGTGGAAGAACGGCTCGTCATTTCGTGGATTGGATAAGGAAGAAACGGATGGAAAAAATTCTTCGGGGAGATTTTGTGAGGTTCCGTGGAACGTTGGATCTTGCAGAGGTGCAAGGAGGCTACAGTACAGGGGTGGAAGAGGTTCGAAGTTCAGAAGGGCAGGAGTCGTTGATTGGGATCACGAGGAGCATGGATCTACCCGTAGATCGGTTATCGGGCCATCGCGGGAAAGGAGAGGAATATTTGGCCGTGGAAGTCGCAAGAGTGCGAGAAGCGATATTCCGACAGCCATGTAAGTAGTGTGGGCCACTGAATATAGTGGAGGACAGGTGGCAGGAACCATCGGAGGTTCGGCGTCTCGGGCATCGGGAGTCGACGGGGATATTATTTGGCCGCAGAAGTAGCGAAGTCGCGTGGTAGTGATATCTCGGGTATTGGTGTCTCAGAACTCGGAAGTCGAGGTAGGAGTAATTTAATCTCGCGAGAAGCGAAGTCACGAGGGAGCGAGATCGCGAGTTCGGCGTTTCGGCATCTCATGTATCGGAGTTGGGAAAGCCGAGCGCTTGGTGTCGCGAGTGGCGAGATAGCGATAGAGAAAAGTTCCGATAAGGGAAGAACGAAGTCAGCGTTTACTAGCGCATCGGGTCTCGGGGATTTGAGCGTCCAGAGATAGACCGTGAGCTCGCGAAGCTGTGAGTTATGATTTTCCCGACAAGTGAACAAAGGGGAAGTCGTGCGAAGAAACTATGGGTGTAGATCTTCCGATTGGAAGATAGAAGAGCATTGATGCTCTTCGGGCTGAGAAGAAAGAAGGTCCTGGAGGAGGCGAACGTGCTCCGAGGAGTGCAGTTGCGTCAGAGTGGTATCAGAGCGAGAATTCTTCGCTTTCTATAGCAGAGAAGGAGAATTCACCATGCTGCCCAGAAGAGAAAGACAGTCACCTGACCCAGAAGATAGGGAGGTGCAGAGAAGAGGCAGGCCAGCAGGAAATCCAGAAATGGAGCGGCAGATGAGAGATCTCTGAGCAAGGCTCGAGGAGATGGAGACAGCTCAGAGACGCGGAGTTGGTGCAGGGGATATTAGTGACTCCAAAGTTGAAGAGGAAGTTGGACATGAAGAAGAGGTCATAGAAGAAGATGCATCAACTGAGTGGTTGATCAAATCCATCGCAAGGATGGGTGCGAAGGCGAAAATGGACATTCTAGTCTATGAAGGAAATATGGATGCAGAGGAGATGCTAGATTGGATTAGAGCCCTTGACACATACTTCGATTATGAAGATGTGGAAGATAAGAAGGTCAAGCACGCTGTTATGCGCTTGAAAGGACATGCAGCATTATGGTGGGATGAGCTACAAGCTGATAGACGTTGCAAGGGCAAGCAAAAGATCAAAAGATGGGATCAAATGATCGCGAAGATGAAGGCGAAGTTGATCCCAAGAGACTATCAAATTACTCTGTTCAGGCGAATGCAGAACCTGAGACAGAAACTGATGACAGTGAAAGAATACACTGAAGAATTCTATCGACTGAACATCAAAGAAGGTCATCGGGAGAGCGATGATGAGAAGGTGGCTAGATATCTGAATGGTCTGAGATATGACATTTAGGATGAATTAAGCATGCTAACCATCCAAATGGTGGAAGATGCTTACCAATTGGCTCTAAAAGCCCAGGAGAAGCTGAGCCGAAAGCAAGGGCAGCGAGGGCGAGGCAGAAGCCAGCCAAGAGGCAAGGAAGTTTCCCAAGATAAAATTCAAAAGCCCAAGGAGGAATGGAAGAAACCTCAGGGTAAGGTTGAAAGAGGTTGAACCTCATAGAGAGGGCCACATGTTGAACAACAAGGACATCATACAGAGCAGAGCGGAGGATATGCTGATAGAAATACTTTTCCTTGTACCAGAGGTAGAGGAAGAGGTTGAGGAGGAGTAATCACATGCTTTACATGTGGGAATAATGGGCACAAGTGATATGAGTGTCCAGAAAAAAAGAAGGATGAAGGAGAAGCTCACATCACAGAAGCACAAAGGCGAGATGCTGAAGCCGAAGATGCAGAAGGCAGAAGATTACTTGGGATGCATAAAGTCCTTTTGACACCCGAGAAGGAGGTAGAAAGTTCAATCCAAAGGACCAGACTTTTCAGGACAGCTTGCAAGACCAAAGACAGGGTGTCCAAGGTTATCGTAGACAGTGGTAGCATGGATAATCTCATTTCAACCAAGATGGTAGAAAAGTTGGAGCTGGAGACAACTGATCATCCAAGTCCATACAGAGTTTCATGGCTACAAAAGGGACACTAGGTAACTGTTACTAAACAATGCTTGGTTGAATTCAAAATAGCGGGGTATAATGATAAGATTCTGTGTGATGTTATTCCCATGGATGTATGTCATTTATTGCTGGTTAGACCATGGCAATATGACAAAAATGTGATTCATGATGGGAGAATGAACACCTATACTCTAGAGAAAAATGGGAGAACCCATATGTTGCTTCCAATAAAGGATAAAGAGGTGAATGCGGAGGTAAGCAATATAGTACTTCTCATGAGTGGGAAGGAACTTCTTTCAGAAATGGAGAAGAATGAAGATCCACAATTCTTTGTTGTCAGAAAGCTGAGGATTGTTATGACTAGCACGAGAGTGGATGATTTTCCAGTTGAAGTTCAGGAACTGCTGGAAGAGTTCGCTGATATCATAGTGGATGAATTACCTCATTCGTTACCGCCGATGAGAAGTGTGAGTCATCACATAGACCTCATACCAGGAGCTAGTTTGCCAAATAAAGCCGCGTACAGGTTGACGCCGCAAGAAAATGAGGAAGTCAAAAGGCATGTCCAAGATTTGATGGACAAAGGGTTGGTTAGGGAAATCTTGAGTCCATGTGTTGTTCCAACAGTACCCAGTCCCAAGAAAGACGGAGGCTAGAGGATGTGTACTGAATCAAGAGAGATCAACAAGATAACAATGAGTTACAGGTTTCCACTGCCAAGAATGGATGATCTGATGGATTTCCTGAGCGGGGCAAAGTATTTTTCAAAGATAGATTTGAAAAGCGGTTATCATCAAATTTGCATGAGGGAAGGCGATGAGTGGAAGACAGCCTTCAAAACAAATGAAGGATTATATGAGTGGCTAGTCATGTCGTTTGGCTTAACGAATGCACCAAGTACTTTTATGAGGTTGATGAACAAAGTCCTGAGGGAGTTCATCAAAAAGTTCGTCATTGTTTATTTGGATGACATACTGATTTACAACAAATCGAAGGCTGAGCATTTGAAGCATTTGGCCATTGTGATGAGAAAACTGCAGCAGGAAAAGCTGTTGATCAACATGACGAAGTGTTCGTTCATGAAGACAGAGCTCATTTATTTGGGTTTTTTTATTTCGACGAATGAGTTGAGGATGGATCCGGATAAGGTGGAAGTGATCAAGAATCGGCCGTCACTGAGAAATATTTTCGAGGTGAGGAGTTTCCATGGTTTGGCTAGTTTCTACCGGAAATTCATCAGAAATTTCAGTAGAATTAGCATAGTGATGATGGACACAGTGAAGAAGCGGGATAAGAGTTTTCATTGGAGGGCTAAGGCTGAGAAGAGCTTCAATCTGTTGAAGCGGAAGATCACAGAGCAACCAATGTTGGTGTTGCCAGATTTTCATAAGACATTTCAGGTGAACTGTGATGCAAGTGGATACGCCATAGGAGCGGTCTTAAGTCAGGAGGACAGGCCAGTTGCATACTTCAGCGAGAAGCTGGATGAGGCAAAACTAAATTTATCCACGTATGATAAGGAATTTTAAGCTATCATACAGGAACTGAAGAAGTGGAGGCATTACTTGGTCCCGAAAGAATTTGTTTTATATAGTGATAATCATGCATTACAGTTTGTGACTCAACAGGAGAAGTTGAATCAAAAACATGGTAAATGGGTAGAGTATATGCAGAATTTCACATTTGTAATTAAGCACATTTCAGGTACTTCTAACAAAGTGGCTGATGCTTTGAGCAGGAAATGTTTGGTGCTGCAGGAATTTCGAGTCAAAACTTTGGGTTTTGAAAATCTCAAGGACATGTACGCAAGAGATGCAGATTTTGGAGAAGCGTATGAAGCAGCTGAGAATCCAATTCTCAGAGATCGGAGCCCTTGGATAGATTATATGATCCAAGAAGGATTGTTGTTCAGAGGCAATCAACTGTGTATTCCAAAATGCTCCATGAGGGAGAACCTGTTGAAGGAGAAGCACAACGGAGGATTGGCAGGACATTTTGGCCATGAAAAAACATTTGCCAAGTTGAATGAATCATATTTTTGGCTAGGGATGCGAGTAGATGTCAAGCGATTTGTTGACAGATGTAGAGTTTGCTAGCATTCAAAGGGGAGAAGCAGAATGCAGGTTTTTATCAACCATTACCCATACCAGAGAGGCCATGGGAGGCGATAAGCATGGATTTTGTATTGGGTTTTCCAAGGACGCAAAGAGGAGTTGATTATATCTTTATGGTCGTGGATAGGTTTTCTAAGATGGCACATTTCATACCATCCCAGAAGACCAGCGATGCGACTCACATCGCAAACTTGTTTTTCAAAGAGATCGTTAGACTTCATGGATTGCCGAAAAGCATAGTTTCGGACAGAGATACCAAATTCATAGGGAATTTTTGGAGGACCTTATGGAAGAAGCTAGGAACTAACTTGGTGTTTAGTTCTGCGTATCATCCTCAAACGGATGGACAGACGGAAGTCGTCAACAGAAGTCTAGGAGATTTGCTAAGAAGCTTGGTGACAGAGCACCATAGCAATTGGGACCAGGTATTACCACAGGCAGAGTTCGCGTACAATGATTCAGTGAATCGGAGTATAGGTAGAAGTCCATTTCAGGTTTTATATGGAATGCAGCCGAGAGGGGTTTCTGAATTGCGAGATTCAGAACAGACTGCGACTAGCAGTGCTAGTGCAAAAGAATTAGCTGAGGCGATGAGGGAACTTCACGGCAGAGTGAAGCAACAACTGATAGATTCAAATCAGGAGTATAAGCGTAGGGCAGATCAACATGGGAGACAAATTCAGTTTGAAGTTGGTGATCTAGTTCTAGTACACTTGAGAAAAGAAAGGTTCCCGAGGGGAACATACAATAAACTCAAGATGAAGAAAATCGGACCATGTCGAGTTCTGAAGAAATTCGGAGAAAATTCTTATGAGATTGAGTTGCCGGATGGCATTGGAATATCTTCAATATTCAATATCGCATACTTATACCCATACAGGCTAGGAGAAGCAGAGACTGGAACTGAGGAACCAGTAGTCTAGTGGATAAAGCAATTACCAGTAGCAGAAAAATAGCAGATGGAATGCATACTGGACAAGCGAGTGGGTAAGAAGACCATAAGAAAAGAATACTTTGAGTATCTGGTCAAGTGGAAGAATCACCCAGTGGAGGATGCTAGTTGGGAGAGCAAAGCAGTGATCCAGAAGCATGGGAAAACCGTGGAGGATCTCATGGATAGGAGCTCATGAAATTTTTCAAGAGAGGGAGTATGATGCCGGAGCATCGCCCACTTCAAGCGAGCCAGTGCGAAAGCGAGAGACAGCTGGACAAGCCAACACAAATCTTTTTTTGAAAGCACCTTGATATTGTTGCGCAAAAATTAATGCATGGATTTAATGGAGCGCACTTTTTATATTGTAATGGACCTTGAGTGGATAGCTCACGTCCTTTAGTAGATGAGGCATTTTAATAGAATTAATGTAAAGTTAGATAGGAATTTAATTCTAGATTTGATAGCTTTAGAGCTCGAGAGGGAAACAAGATATAGACACCCTCATTGTATCATTGTAACATTATCAAGCCAGAGCATTCAAAAGTAGAAGAGCAAGCAGAGAGCTGTGAAAAGAACACCCATGTACATATATTGAATTAATAGAAGAAAGCTTTGATTCAAATCCATGGTTGTGTGTCTATTCTCTATGTATTGATGATATTATGCTCATGAATGTTTGCTTCTTGTCATACATTTTATTTTATATGCTGTGTATTTGATTTCATGGTTGAATTGAAGTCTGTGAGAACAAGGAGTTAGTTTCAATTGTTTCTCTATATTGAACCAGAGAATTCCTGCAAGGAGTGCAGTTGAATCGTCTGCAAGGAGTGTGTTGACAGAAGGGTTCAGATAGAGGTAACTTTTGTCCTAAGTTCTCAAGAGTGTAGATTAGGCACCGGAGCCATGCAAGGCATGCACAGGCTAGACAAAGTCTTAGAGTTGCGATTCTGAGTGAAGGGATTGAAAGATTTCTGCTGCAGGAGTGCACAGGATCGAAGGCTTCAACACTTAGTCATTGTTGAAGTTTTGCTGCAAGGAGTGCGTGCAAGGAGTTTCCTGAAGGGACTCGAAAGCTAGGAGAAAATCTCAGGAAGGATAGACCTTTGAATTCATCAAAGGACGGGATAAAAAAAAATTGTGCCTTGAAGGTTGCAAGGGACGTTGTAGATTTTTGCACAAGGTGACAAGTTCTGTGGAAGAACGACTCATCATTTCGTGGATTGGATAAGGAAGAAATGGACGGACGAAATTCTCCGGGGAGATTTCACAGGTTACGTGGAACGTTGGATCTTGCAGAGTTGCAAGGAGGCTACAGTACAGGGGTGGAAGAGGTTTGAAGCTCAGAAGGGCAGGAGCCGTCGATTGGGATCACGAGGAGCATGGATCTACCCGTAGATCGGTTATTGGGCCATCGCGGGAAAGGAGCGGAATATTTGGCCGTGGAAGTCGCAAGAGTGCGAGAAGCAACATTTCGACAGCCACGTAAGTAGTGTGGGCCACTGAAGATAGTGGAGGATAGGTGGCAGGAACCATCGGAGGTTCGGTGTCTCGGGCATCGGGAGTCGACGGGGAGATTATTTGGCCACAGAAGTAGTGAAGTCGTGCAGTAGCGATATCTCGGGTATTGTCATCTTGGACCTTGGAATTCGAGGCAAGAGTCATTTAATCTTGTGAGAAGCGAAGTCGCGAGGGAGAGAGATCGCGAGTTTGGCGTTTTGACATCTCGTGTATCGAAGTTGGGAAAGTTGAGCGCTTGGTGTCGCGAGTGGCAAGATAGTGATAGAGAGAAGTTCTGATAAGGGAAGAATGAAGTCAGCATTGACTGGTGCATCAGGTCTCAGGGATTTGAGCGTCCAGAGATAGACCGTGAGCTCACAAAGATGCGGGTTCCGATTTTCCCGACAAGTGAACAAAGGGGAAGTCGCGCAAAGAAACTGTGGGTGTAGATCTTCCGATTGGAAGATAGAAGATCATTGATGCTCTTTGGGCCGAGAAGAAAGAAGGTCCTAGAGGAGGCGAACGTGCTCCAAGGAGTGCGGTTGCATCACAAATAAACCAGTTGCTAATCCTACTTGGCCTAACTTGAAATACCCTACCCCATTTTGGCATAATTCAAATAATAACCCCTATCCTTCACAGTGGACTAGCATAGCTTCCCAAGCACCCAATTGGACTCAAAAATGGCAGCGCCCCATGGGACTGAACAGTCAACCCATGGGAATGAATCCTCAAGCTCATCCCACTTTAAAAGCTCCACTTCAATTTCCCCAAAATTCCCAACCTCAAATGCGCCCTCAATTACCAGCTCAACCTAACCTGAATCCTAATAACAGACCAGTCCATGTTGTGAAAATTGTAAAGAATTTGGAGGGTGAAACAAACTCTATAGGGTGCAACAAACTCTGGTTGAGATCAGGGCATGTAATTTCTCCCGAGGAAGGTGACATTCATGAAGAATGAGAGAATGAGAATGACAAACAACCAGCAATAAAACCATCGACTATGGTCATAACAAAAGAAACAAAACAGGGGGAAAACATAATCAAGAAACAAAAATCTTGATAAAGACGTAATTTCTCCTCCAATGTTTCCTGAGAGGCTAATGATAGAAAAACCAACAGTATATCCTAACTTTCATATCGTCGAGGAAATAATGAATCTATGTGTTAAAATTCCACTCCTACATGCTTTACAAGATATTCCTATTTATCTAAAAACAATTAAATAATTATGTGGGAAGAATCCCAAAAGGAAAACTAAGAATCCATCAACTGTCCACGTGGTAGGAACTTTGTCCGATCTTATTCTAGGCAAGCAGGAGCCAGTCAAATACACAAACCCAGGGAATCTCGTGGTAACGGTTCAAATACAGGGTTGTTTTTTTCCAAAAACACTGGTGGATCTGGGGGTAGCCATCAATATTCTGACCACCAAGACCTGTAATGTCCTGGGTATCACCTCCTACAAGCCTACTTCAACTATGTTAGAACTAACTGATAGATCAGTGGTTAAACCAGTCGGCACATTACAAGACATAGCAATCTCGGTCGACTCCTTGGAATACCCAACTAATTTCCTAGTTATCAACCCAACACATAGACTAGATGGACACTCGTTAATATTAGGGCGATCGTGGCTAGAAATGACAGGTGCATACATAAGATGTCGTGCAGGAAACATGACAATTTCTAGAGGAAGTGCTATAAATAACCTTATCTTGTATCCTCCATCTAAACCAAATCTACATGTCATACATCAACAGTTGCAACCACCTAGATACCTAGAATAAAACCTACGATCTCCTCTCACACTAGAAGAATCTCTTGGGCTCAAAAACCAACTAGAAGATGATGTGATCAGTAGCTTCATTAACAACCCAACTATTTTAGGCAACCCAACATGTCAAATGATAAAACTTGTTTTGGATAATGAAGCACAGGGAGTTCCTTTGGAAGAATTGATGGAGAAACAAATTCCCACTACTGTTGTCCACAACAACATTACAGTTGAAATCGCACCAGGAAGATTTCCGAATATTAATGCCAATTTGAATGATAAACAACAATAAAAATTGATTCAGATCCTTTCTAAATATCAACATGCTTTTGCTTGGGAGTATCCCGACATGAAGGGCATTTATCCCCAACTATGTATACATCATATCTATATTGAAAAAGATGCTTGACCCATCCGACAACCCCAACGAATATTAAACCCTCATTTCAGGGACATTGTCAAAGAAGAATTACAAAAAATGTTGGATGTAGATTTCATATATCCTATTTCAGAAAGTCGGTGGGCCTCTTCCCTAGTAATCGTCCCTAAAAAGAATGGTAAGTGGAAAATCTATGTAGACTACAGAGAACTCAATAAAGATACCCATAAGGACCATTTTCCCCTACCTTTTATTGATCAGGTGCTTGATACTTTAGTACAGAAGCAGTTTTTATCCTTCCTAGATGGCTTTAGCAGTTATAATCAGATTCAGATTGCTCTGGAAGACCAGGATAAAAATACATTTACATGTCCCTGGGGTACCTTCACATATGGATTATTTCCCTTTGGATTATGTAATGCTTCAACTACATTCCATAGAGCTATTTTAAGTATATTTTATGATTTAATTAATGAAGGACTTGAAGTTTACATGGACGATTTTACCCCTTATGGCACTAACTTTAATCAAGCTTTAATCAATCTAGAGAAGGTACTGGAACTATGCATTGCTACTAGGTTATGTTTGAGTCATGATAAATGTCATATGATGATGATTGAAGGTGAGGTACTGGGACACTATGTTTCTGCAGATGGAATCAAGGTAGTCAGAACAAAAATATAGGTAATCCTTAATTTTCCTACACCTCGTACACAAACCGAGGTACGTAGTTTCCTTGGCTGTGCAGGATATTATCGCAAATTCATAGAATTGTTTTCAAGAATAGTTGCACCTTTACATGCTTTAAATAGTAATGTATAATTTCAGTGGTCTGATAAGTGTGATGTTGCATTTGCAGAGCTCAGAAGGTTAGTTTCAACAACACCAGTGCCGAGAGGACCAAAATGGAAATTACCATTTCATATCTCTTCAGATGCATCGGATATCGCTATAGGTGTTGTCCTTGGAAATGAAGAAGACAAGAAAACTTACGCTATTTATTTTATTAGCAAAAATCTTATTCCTGCCGAATTAAATTACACAGTAACAGAAAAGGAATTTTTAGCTGTTATACATTCTATTATTAAATTTTGACACTATATAACAAGCTATCCAGTGATTATGTATATTGTTCACTCTGCTATTAGATACTTAGATAACAAGCCAATTACTAATGGGCGGGTTACTCGGTGGTTTTTGTTGTTGCAGGAGTTCAACATCACCATTAAGGATCGACCGAGAAGACATAATTGTGTTGCAGACTTCTTGTCCTGTATACCCAAAACAAATAAGTCTTTGACATTCGAAGACCAATTTCCAGACGAACACTTCTTCACTGTGACTATTAAGACGCCTTGGTACATGGTTGTGGCGAATTATCTAGCAATTGGGAAATTGCCAGCACACTTGTCATCAAGAGAAAGGAAATTAATTGTTCAGCGCAGTGCACGATTCACCTAGATTGGTGGATATTTTTTCCACAGAGGGTTTGATCTTCATATCCGAAGATGTATTAGAGACAATGAAATTTACAATTTATTGAAGGCAGGTCATGATGAGCCCTGTGGAAGACATTTTGTAGAATGCAGAACTGGGCATAAGGTTTTACATATGGGATATTATTATCCCTCAATATTCAAATTTCCAAAGAAGTGTGTCCAAGCCTGTGACAGTTGTCAGAGGATGGGTCGACCAGGCCAAGTTGATGAAATTTCCCTGCAACCACAAGTGGTGATGGAACCTTTCGAGAGATGAGAACTGGATTTTGTTGGCCCCTTTAACCCAAAATCAAACCAAAAGTCTTATATACTAGTTGCAAAAAACTATATGACCAAATGGGTAGAAGCAGTGGCCTTTCCAAACGCAACTGAGGAAGCAATCATTAAGTTTCTCTTTGAACTATTTGTATGCTATGGATTACCTAGGGAAGTAATCATGGACGAAGGTTCGCAATTTAGAAATTATAAAATCTCGTCCATTCTGTGCAATTATCACATTAAACACAGGATTACCTCCCCATACCACCCACAGGAAAACGGACAAGTGGAAAGTACCAATAGAGTCTTGGAGGAAATCTTAAAAAAAACAGTCTATACAAACCCTCAAAATTGGGCAACCGAGCTTCCAAATGCCTTATGGGCCTATCACACAACATGGCATAACACTACTGGATAGTCTCCTTATCACCTAGTCTTTGGAAAAGTGCCTATCTTTCCGATTGAATTTGAGATAAAGACTCTACGAATGAACCAGGAAATTGGACTTGATCTTACGAAAGCACACACACATCACTTAAAAAAGCTCAATGAGTTAGATGAAGCATGCTTGTTCGCCCTTGAACACATAGTTGTTATTCAACAACAAGGATCTAGTTGGCACAATAAGGATATCAAGAAGAAATCCTTCCAGAAAGGTGATTGGGCGCTTCTCTATGATTCCAGATTTCTGAATTTTCCTGGGAAATTGCAGAAAGGTGGCTAAGACCGTATGAAATCAAGGAAGTCCATGATAATGGCACTGTCACTTTAGCTACCATCGACGGGTCTGGTTCTCCTATTCTAGTAAATGGACATTGGATACGACTTTACCATTAGTCTCTTTAAAAGAATCCTTTTGTCAAGAAGTAAGTAATGATCCTACTGTTTAGATTTTAACCGGATGGGAAGGTAACCCAACAACTTTAGCTCCATGAAATTGTTGTTTTTTAGCACTGTACATATTTTATATATTTGTATTTAAATATTTCATTGAGTTTTAAGGTTTTTCTTTCAAGGAAAGTCACTATAAAGATATTTGGAGAACAAAAACTAGAAAACATGATTGTAATGAAATATAATTAGCACTCTTTTATGTTCCTTATTCGAAACTTCAAATTTCTTTTGTCTCACTTTGAAAAACCTATTGAATATAAACCTTGTTTTATACAGGAAATGAATATGTCATGTTCCGCAACAAAAAGTCGGGCGACTGCACTAATAGAATGTGCGGCTGTAGTAAATAGAAAATGAATGCATGACACTGCAAACCATACAATTACTTAATTATATGGTTAAATTTTAACATTATCATCATCTTCCTCGAATGTAACAACTGTCGTTCCCTTTCTTGCGATTGTCGTTCCCTTTGTGGATAGTGTTGTTCATTCGAACGTAACAACCATCATTCCCTTTGTTGCAACTACGGTTCGCTTTGCGGGTAGTGTCATTCATTCGAACGTAACAATTGTTGTTCCCTTTGTTGCGATTGTCATTCCCTTTGTGGGTAGTATCGTTCATTCGAATGTAACAATTTCCATTCCCTTTGTCAGGATTTCCATTCCTTTTTTTTGGGTAGCATTGTTCATTCGAAAGAAACAATTGTTGTTTTTTTTTGCGATTGTTGTTCCTTTCCTTTGAAAGTAACGATTTTTGTTTCCACCAACAATACGTGCTTTTGTTACGTTTATCCACTCCTTTGGGTATGAACTTCACTAACTAATTTTCAAAGCATCACTTCTAACCATCATGGTAACGATTTATCATTTTGTTTTTTGAGGAATATCTAGCATACCTTATCAAATTGTTTATGGATTGATTTTTCTGAATTATCTTAATATTGTTCATAATCCTTAACCACCGTAATTCATTTCTTTCCCCTATATATACATATGCTTGAATGATAAATTTCCTTCACATCATAATAAGGTGTCTAAGGCACATTTTTACTTGGCATTCTTACACTTCTTACGCCATCCCACACTCTTAAGGAGTAGATGAGCCGCCCTTAATAAATCCTAATAAAAAAAAAGAGAAAAAAATAAAAAAGAAAGAAAGAAATAAAACAAATAAATAAAATAATCTTCTCCCAAAAAGGATAGAGGGTCTCATCATGATCCAATCTACCAGGATCATAAGAGACTAACATAAGTGACATTCCCACTATGTCTACCACACCAGGGCAATGGCCTTTGGCATTTAGGGTCAAAGGACAAGAGGTCTCATCACAAGCTGACTTGTTCACTTTGTTATGATCTAGTGAGTGGCATTATTGTTATCTAGCTACCAAACCAGGATAGTGGCCTTTTTTGGGAGAAGACTATTCAAACTATTTATTGAGGATACTAGCTCATCTATGGGTTAAAATGCAACCCTGTTGAGGCTATGGATGCCTGCTGGCAGCGGTGGCTCTGTCTATGGTATCAAATTTTATCTTAATATGTTAAGTTTTTATTGTGTTCATAGACTTCCTTTCTTAAAAAATAGGCTATCATTCCGGCTATATTCAACACAAGGGAATGTAACAAAGTTATGACATGTGGCATATTCATAAAATGTGAAACAATTAGGACTACTTGGAATATTCTTCCTTAACATATTGAATATTTGTATTTGAACTTGTACTTTCCACAAAAGGTGTGATTATCGTTCATGATTAACATTAAATTGATTTGAAAGTTATTAACGGTCGTTCTCCCAACATCGACAGCATAATAATTGTCCCTCACTTGACTGACCTCCATCATTACATTCACACATAACGATGGTCGCGGCCAACATTTTCATTCATCGGGAGATGGACATTCCACATGATTATCTATAGGCCATAATGATTATAGATAATGGGAAAATTCGTATTTCTATATACCATTGCTCTTCTGTAATTTCTACCATTTCTAGTAATTTTTTCTCACAGGCTAGTCTAAGTAAGTTTACAGGTGGGAACGATAATCATGCTTACTTGTTTACATAAGAGATGGGTGGCTGAAGAATTATCCGTGAGCCTACATTTATGCAAGTAACTAACCAAGAAAGGGAAATTCTACACCATCTAGGGTTGACGCAATACTTTAACAGACTACGGGGATTCGATATAAATGTCGCGCTAACATTCTTCCAAAATTTATGGGGGGAGTCTCAGTAATCCTAGGCATACAAATACCAGTTACTGATGCCATTATAGGTTAGGTAACATGCCTCCCAAAAAACGGAACAAAATGGACGAGTAAATACATAACACTCAAGGAAGTTGTGGAGTCCTTTGCAGAATCAGGGGAAGAATTCGACAAAAAAGGAAAAGGCCTCAACCCCACTGATGTTAGTGAACCCTGGAGGGAGCTAGCAGGCATGATACATAGATAGATCACATTCTATGGGAGATACGACATGGTGAGAACTTGCCACCTCATGCTGCTGGAAGTATTAAAACAACAGTTAGTGATAAATCTACCATTCTTTTTGAATACCATGCTGCATGAAGTCGCTGGAAGAACCCAAAAATCCAAAGACCCTGCCAATGTAATTAGTCATCATGGGTTAGTAAAATTGATAGTAAACATGGCCTTAAACCATACAAAAATAACTTGGGGGGACTTAATTGAGCTCGATAGGTCCCTGCAAATTGAGCAACCTGAATTCCACCAGGAAATTCCTCCACAAGGAATTGAGGAATCCCAGACAGACGGAGATAATGCCCAAATTGAAATACTAGTGCCCCAACCTGAAATGGAAACAAACATTATTCAGTTTGTAGAAACTCAGAGCATGCAGGCAGGAACATCAAAGAAGAAAAGACAAAGAACAATTTATGTTCCTGATACCTCCACTGTAAAAAGAAGAAAAGAGAAAGCACAACCTGAAAGCACTCAAGAAACTGTACAAACAAAACAACCATCACATGAAATCCCTGTAGAACAACATGATGATTTATTCAGAATTTATGAAGAGGAGATGGCCCAAGTGTTGGGAAATTTAGGTATATCACTTACTGAAGATACAGAAAGGTCAGGAGAGCTCCAAGGTCCAACTTCTTCTCATTCAAACCCTGTCTTTGATCTTCTTGATATGGAGATGCTATCTCCTAAGGGAGAGTAACAACCAGAGCCATAGTTCGATGAGAACAATCCTTTAGAGAAACTAGAGCACCCAGAAGATACAAGTCATCAATTACTAGTTAATCAAGGTGAGGAAGAACTTGAAATTCCCCTTAGACAAAAAGAAACAACAGGAAAAGGCAATAAAAAAATTAGAAAATTGGAACATGAAAATAAGACATTGAGGAAGAGGGTAAAGAAAATAAAAGTATTAAAACAAAAAGGTGGTAGATTGAAAGAAACAATTAGACAACTTAAGAAGCAACTATAACAAGCTGACAAAGCCCATGAGAATAAGAAATATAAGAGGGATAGATTACATGGAAGAAATCCACTTCCCAGAAGGGAAATTCACACCAATTCTGTTGGAACACAAACATAATTTCATGCTCCTTTGGAATCAGTTGAAATAGAAACTCAGACAGAGGTTCCAGCAACAATAGAAACAATTGTTCAGACTGAAGAAGTATTTCATTCCCCTGAACATGATGCTACTATTAGAAGGTTGGAAGAAGAACTGGAACAATCCCAACAAACCCTAACCCAATGTCGAAGTGAAATGGTGACATCCACAGAGAATCATAAATTTGTTAGACAACTTCGAGCCATGTCAGCAACTAAGAATGAGACCTTTGTTGAGATCTGCAGAGTTAAAGAAAATGTGAAGAAGGTATAGGGATGGCTTGATGGAGATTTGGAGAAAATCAAATAATTTTTCTCTGTTTATTCTAATATATTAGCTTGTAGGGCCCCTTCTACTAATTATGCCCTATTTTTATTAGAACGTTATCTATTATTAAAAGTGAAATCTATTAGGGAAGGCACACCTTATGAGTTTACCATTGTCTCTAATTTTGTTTCATGTTTAAGAGAACAAGAGGATGGAGTACAATAATTTTTTTGTGAACTATATCTTCACAATTTCATTCTAGAAGAAAATAGAGAAGACAACCCCAATCCATTCACTGTGGATATCCAGTTTCATGCCTTTTTGTCTTTTGCCAAAAATAAACTTAGGTGGGCCAAAGCACCTAAGGTCTTCATGAAAAGGGATAATTGAATAGACCTATGGATCAAAGGGGAACCTCCTAAACCCTTTGATACCATTATGCAACATAGATCATTCATGAAGAGGGAGAAGGTTGTGGAATCTTTAGCCCCCATCCACAGACATGTTGTACATTCAGGGCTACAGTATTTTGGAGAAGTTAAAGAAGAAGCCCTTTCTGCTACCAAATTAAGATGGAATGTCTCTTCAAATGAAGTCATGAACAAGGAACCATTTGGTTTCAGGAATTTTCAAGCATCTGCTCTCAGGTTAGAGAGGTATGCCAAAATGATCATGGAAGAAGGGCCTTCCTAGATTGGATGAAGGTACAGTCCCCCCGTTATTTGGTATCCTTGAGAGGGTTATGAGAGTGTTTATGAAATTTGTAAGAAAAGGGAAGATGTGGCTTTTGAAGAGCTCAAACATAAGCATGGGTTCCAGAGACCTAGGGAAGAGACCTCTCCACCCTTCAGTATCGTTGCTTTTCATATAAACTCTCTTGTTGCATGAGTACATGCAAAAAGGTAAGCTAGGGGGTATGTTGGGTTGAGAAAAAGGTATAACTATTCTCCTTGTTACTCTGGTTTGTGATATATTCTTTGTTGAATTTTATATTATTTTGAAGTAATTAGGGAAGAAAATGGTTAAAAATCCTTTAGGAAATATTTTTGAATGATATTAGATATTTTCTGAACTTTGGATTGAATTGTTTTGATTTTATGAACAAATGGACAATTGCTCTTAACTAAAGATAATTAAGAAGATCATGAATATGCACAGACCGTTGAAGATCGAAGAAATTAGGCACAAAACGGTTCAAAGGAAGATTGAATTTTTATCTTGCAATCTTCATAAATAGTAAAAGAAATCTTGAGGATATTTCGATCCTCAGGATAACTTAATTTACTTATCTCATTGTAATATATAAAGAATAGTGAACGATAGAGAGATAACCAAAAATTCAGATCTCTTAAATTATTGACACTTTGTACAACAATACCATTGTAAATGTGCTAAGCCCTAATATTGGCTCATTACCCCTTAATTGGGGCATATTACATTAGTAATGTTATTTTATTTATGTCGGCTTTATTCCATTAGTTGCAATTATACCTCCTTGTCTTCTATATATACCAAGGAGACATTTTCATTTGGAATCATCTTGGAATTGTAAATTTATGTGGGCATAAGGAGGTTGCCCCTTGGAAGAGGCCTATTATCTAAATTTATCTCTTTTTCAAGGCGTTGAGTACTTATTCTAAGGTTTTTCTATGCTATATTGATATTTGGCTCTTAACATATGGTATCAGAGCTCAAGGTCTTGGGGTTTCGCTGGTACATCTAAGACACCTTGAAATTTTCGCTATAAATTTTTTTATACAAAGTTTCAGAAGGAATGTCTTGAAGGATATTTAGTATACAGATCAAGGTATGTTGGGTTAGAATTTCATCTCCTGAGGCCTTATAATTTTGGAGATACATCCTATGCAAGATAGGGTTATGGAATCATCCTGAACTGAGTCATTGCGGAAGTTTCGCTATAAAATGTTTTTTGTAATGTTTCAGAACCTAAAATCTGGAGGATATTCACAGAAATTAGTAAGGGATCTTCAGTAAAATGTTCATCTTTTGGGTTGTCTTACATTTGTAGATACACCCTGTGGAAGATAGGGTATCTGACTAGTCCTATTGACTAGTCTCAAGAAAGTGTTCCAGGTAAAACAATCATAACTTCTTCCTAGAGTATCCAAATTGAGTGAGACTGGTTGCATTGGATAGTGGTCAGTCTGTATTATTTTTGGTATGAGTTTCAGAATTTTATATCAATTATTTTGTGCGGGGCATGCTATACAAGTGACATCTCTCAGAAGGCCAATAATCAGAAAATTGTGGGGAAGTTACCATAAATTCCACTTGACACATCCAATTTTGATCAGAACTGTGGAATTGCCGAGAAGACATATCAGAGAACTACAAAAAATAAAGTTTCATACCCAGAAGGGTCAAAACTTTGGAGATACAGTAGAAGAAATATTGTCTAGCAGAATCACCTCAAAATCATGGTTCAAAAGTGATACTTGGCCAACATGCCACCCAAAAAGGGAACTTCTACACCAAATAAGTCTCCAAATAATCCTACATGGAATCTTGATGAAGGTGAAGAAATGCGTAGGGACATAAATTATTTACAAAAGAAGACAGTAACAAAAGATGAACTAAAAGAGATGATGGAGGGTTTAAAAGGGGAGATCATGGAAGGATTGAAAAATTTCATAATAGAGAGGACACCTGAAAGTGAAAATGTATCCCATGAAATTCATGATGAGGACACAATGAAGGTGAATTAAGAATGGAGAAATTCCAACTTTGGGTTGAAGACCAACCATGTTCCTAAGATCGATATGAGGAAGTTTTATGGCAAGGAACCAATCACATGGATCCTTTAGATGGAGCAATTCTTTGATCTACAGAATGTGCCACATACACAAAAGGTACAAATTGCTTCTTTATATTTAGAACCCAATCAATTTGTATGGTATCGATGGCTTTGTTCTTGAAAATCACTCGTCACTTCAAAAATTTTCACAGAAGAAATGATATCACACTATGAGGATACAAGGAGCAATACCTTCTTTAGACAATTGATAAATCTCAAGCAAATAGGTTCAGTTACAAAGAACATTGAGAAATTCCAAAGATTGAATATAAAGGTAACAAATATTCCAGATGAGGACTTGATTGATGTATTCATAGGAACTTTAAAGGATAACATTCAACATGAGGTTCTCCTTTGGGAACCCAAAT
>JZKD02S1347018.1:300668-327601 GCA_000966675.3 Picea glauca | reverse complement strand
TGAAAGTAAAAATATGGCTATGGCTACTAGAAGGACCAATCCCAACATCTATAGAGAGAATAATGCTCCTTCTTCTAAAACACCTCAACCTACAAGGTTGAGACCTCAACAATTGAAGGAAAGAAAAGCAAAAGGTTTATGCTTTAATTATTATAACAAGCATAGTAAGGGACATAAGTGTGGTGAGAAGAAACTATTCGACATAGATTGTGAAGAGGAAGAAGAAGAAGAAGAAGAACCATCTCAAGATGAAAACGTAGAAGTAATTTTGTTTGAAGAGTTGATTCCCATGATATCATGTAATGCATTGGCTGGAATTAACACTCCTCAAACCCTCAAGATCAAAGGATACATCAAAAAGAAAAAGGTAATAGTCCTAATTGATAATGCATTGGCTCATTACCCCTTAATTGGGGCATATTACATTAGTAATGTTATTTTATTTATGTAGGATTTATTCCATTAGTTGTAATTATACCTCCTAGTCTCTTATATATACCAAGGAGACATTTTCATTTGGAATCATCTTGGAATTGTACATTTATGTGGGGATAAGGAAGTTGCCCCGTGGAAGAGGCTTATTATCTGAATTTCTCTCTTTTTCAAGGCGTTGAGTACTTATTCTGAGGTTTTTCTATGCTATATTGATATTTGGTTCTTAACAAAATGACTCATGAATTATGGAATTAATGAAAGCTTCAAGTGTTTTGATCATTTCTGCGT
Source organism: Picea glauca (assembly GCA_000966675.3). Taxonomy (NCBI): domain Eukaryota; kingdom Viridiplantae; phylum Streptophyta; class Pinopsida; order Pinales; family Pinaceae; genus Picea; species Picea glauca. Next base: position 326,878 of record JZKD02S1347018.1, on the reverse strand, counting down.
ACTGAGTTTTTCTTACCAGTATCTTCTGAAGACCATGGGCCCAGTCGACAGGAGCTACTGTCTCATCTGTAATCTTATCAATTATGTTATAGTTTTGTGATTTGAATTTCCTTTCAAAAGTTAAAATAGACTCATTAATGTGTTGATTCTTTTATGAATTGGTTATGATGTTCCATTTGCAAAGAGTAGATGTTCCATTTGGATATTATTGATTGTTGTTCCATTTCGATTTGATTCCAATTTATCGCTTGTGAATTCCTTTCATTTGAATTCACATTTGTTGTTCCTTTCGTTAAATTTACATTTGTTGTTCCTTTCATTTAATTCACATTTGTTGTTCCTTCTTAAATACTTAGTAGATCGTTGTTTCTTTCCAACAGATTAATTAATCACTGAGAGATTGATTCATTAAGCGTTTTCGTAGATTAAATCACTGTTTATTAGATAAATGAATGAATTTAGTAAAGTGATTGATGCTTTGATTCATGGTGTGTTATTGTTCAGACTACAATTCTGTTGATTGATTTATTAGTTTCAAAGTTTTTAGTTAATGTGTGAAGAACTTGATTATTGCAGTAATTTAGATAGACTCATATTTTTTGTAACTGAATTATCTACACGATTTAAGCCTCTATGACTATATGCATAGACTTTGCTGACATTCTTGAGAAAAAATACGAATCCTCGGTTGATAAAATTAAGGTTAGATAAAGGTTATTTTTAGGACATCTTTAGAGCCCAATAGTTTTGTAAATTGGACTTCTTTCCTTGGGTAGATAGAATGATGACTTAATGGTGTTCTAATGCTCTAATAAATTTTGTTCATGCTAGACTAATTTAGAACTAGATTGTTGATGCATGATTGTTAATTAATGTTAGGATTGATGGCATGAATATTTAGTTGATCTGATGTTGTCTTATAGCTTGGTAGGTTTGGTCTTGCTTGTGTTGGGTGGGATGTAAATACCTCCTTGTTCCTCAGAACAGTCGCCAACCTTGAGACCTTAAATGGTAAAAATCAATGGGAACCTGGGCTTGAGAATTGCTTATGTGTCCTAGAGGTCCTAACCATTGCAGGGTAGGACGGGTGGGTAGTCGTTTTTATTCTTCATCTGATTGAATGTTGTATGTTTCTTCCAGCTGCATGATGTGCTAGTATGTTAGGTCATTATGTTTGTATGTTGCGTGAATTGCATGCGTTGTGTTCATCCTAAAGTTGTGATGTTTGAGTGTATTATCATTATTACCTTCCTATATAAACAAAAAAATAAAAAATAAAAAATTGTACTTGTTATGCGAGGCTTGTTGTCCTAATGACGGGGTTCGTTACATATGGTATCAAAGCCAGTTTGACCCGCTACATGGGATCACTATGGATTCCATTGATTAGATACTTGATTATAAAATGTCGCTAATTAAATTGGTTTGTATTAATGCAAGTAATCATGGTTATAGGACGTCATGAAGGAAAATGACGGGGTGTTAGGGAAGGAGGCACGGCGCCCCTAGTAGCCTCCACGCCTGAGGGGTCTAACCCCCAGGGAGACGTATAGGTTTTCGGGCAGGAACAGATAGTTGTGGGTGATGTGGTTGGGTTGATGGGGTCCTTTTAGAGGATGTCTGAGGCACCGATCAGTCGTTTGGATAGATATGAGGCCAGGGTGCTGACACCTCCTGAGGGTCCACCGTGTGCCCTGGTCGGTACTGGTAGCATTAACCACAAACTCGAGAAGGTTAAATTTCCTGAGTTCTTTGGTGCCCCAGATGACGCAAATACCAAGGCATGGTTGGAGAATATGGCAATGTGATTTTCACTTCACGACTATACCTCCAACATGAAGGTCCGCATGGAGGTATTTCAACTGAAGGAGAGTGCTCTTCTATGGTTGAAGGCACTCTTATAGCAACTAAACATGACCGTCGAAGATGTGTCATGGGAACTGTTTGAGGAATGGTTTCAAGAGAAGTATTTTTCTGAGGAATTCATTAAGCATCATATCAATGAGTTAAATGCCTTGCGACAGGGTGAACGTATGGTCCCTGAGTATGAGGCTTGTTTTATGGAGATGCTTCGGTATGCTCCACACCTAAATTACAAGAAGATTAAGGTCACCAATTTCATGTTTGGCCTTAATGTCAACACTCATGAAAAAGTGAGGATTATGATGCCTCAAACGTTGCACGATGTTATCCAGAAGGCCCTCATAGTAGAGGAGGAGCTCATGAGCGGGGGTCAGAGAAGGACTTCGGTGAGACCAGTAGGGTAGGCGACATCTAGTGTGCAATAGCACTAGACACTAGATAAGCATCCGTCGGGATATCGAGGCACTCTAAGAGGATCCACATACACTACACCACGATGACTGGTGCCTCAGCAATGAACTCCCTATAGAGGACCACAACACCAGCAGCAATGTTGACTGCAACAACAATAGTTTAGGCATGTTCAATAGAACAGACGAGGGTTCCAAGCCAGTGGGTTGTCAACTTCTACTTCAGGTACCTGGAGTACTGGACCAAACACTAGGTGATGGACATTTGGACAGCCACATTATTAGTGTGACTTCCCATTTGAGAGGGCCAGAGAAACTAGATCAGTTGGGCCCACTACCATGGGAGATTTGGATAAGGCCCATCAGATTCATGCAATGGTGAATAACCTCTAGGCAGAGCACTAGTCTACTATACTCGACACATCAGGTATCATCACTGACCAAACCCTTAGTATTTTGATAGATCTAGGTGCTATAGGTGCTACAGAGAGTTTCATTTCTAGTGCAGTGCTAAAAATAATTAAGGTAAAGGAAGTCGAACATGATGAGTTTATCTTTGTAGAAATGGCTTCGAGAGCCAAAACTAAGGTTGGAGGGAAGGTTACGGGTTGTACCCTTAACCTGGGAGATTTTATCACAAGGTCCAACTTGAACGTGATGATATTAGGGTCTTATGACGTCATGATTGGTATGGACTGGTTGGAATCGCATGAGGCGATACTCAATTGTAAGACAAAATGATTGAGGTTGGTCGATGATGAGGGACAGAGATGTATGATTGTAGGTCAGAACTAGGGAGTTTCCCTGAGGTTCATCTCTTCCTTAAAGCTACAGAAGAGAATGCACAATGGATTTAAGATATATGTGATCCTTGCGTTAAACAATAAAGGCGTAGCGGAAGGTCTAGAAAACCTTTTGGTGGTGCGAGATTTTGCGTATGTCTTCCTAGAGGAGTTACCTGGGATGTTGCCAGAGAGGTGTTTAGAATTTACCATCGACCTAAAACCAAGAACTGAACCGATAGCGAGAATTCCTTATCGGATGTCGACCCCTGAGTTATAAGAGTTGAAAATACAACTGAAGGAGTTGTTGGACCTAGGACTTATATGTCCAAGTGTGTCACCATGGGGTGCGCCTGTTATTTTCATACGAAAGAAGGATGGGTCATGGAGAATCTGTATTGACTACCATCAATTGAACAAGGCAACGATCAAGAACCAATATTCATTGCTAATGATTGACAATATGTTTGATCAGGTGAAAGGTGTGACATTTTTTTCAAAGATCAAATTGAGATCATGGTATCACCAATTGCGAATTAAGGAGGAAAACATCCCTAAGAATACCTTTAAGATGAGGTTTGGACATTATGATTTTATTATTTTACCATTTGGACTAAAAAACGCCCCAAGGGTATTTATGATCTTGATGAATGGGGTGTTCCGTGAATACTTGGACAAGTTTGTCCAAGTATTCATTGACGATATTTTGATATATTCTTGTACGATGGAGGAGCATGATGAACACTTGCGCTCGGTACTACAGTGTCTACGAGAGAACAAATTGTTTGGGAAACTGTCGAAATGCTCATTTTATCAATCAAAGAGTCATTATTTAGGGCATGTCATATCCGACAAAGGCATTACTATGGATCCCACAAAGGTCAAGGCTATTATGGAATGGTCTACATTGACGAATGTCCTAGAAGTGCGTAGCTTCATGGGTTTAGAAGGATACTATCGACGGTTCGTCGAAGGTTTTTCTAAGATAGCAAATCCGATTACGGAATTGCAGAAGAAGAACAATAAGTTTGCTTGGACCGAGAAATGTGTGGAAGCATCTTGGAGGCTCAAGGAGCTATTGACAACAACACTGATACTAAAGGTCCCTGGCATGGATGAGGACTTCTTGGTATGCACTGATGCATCCAAGAAAGGCTTAGGCGGAGTTTTGATGCAGGATGGTCGTGTGATCGCTTACATATCAAGAAAGTTGAGAAGGCATGAGGAGAACTATGCGACACATGATTTGGAGTTGTTAGCCATTGTATATTCCTTGATATTTTGGAGACACTACCTGATCAGATGAAAATTTGAACTAAAAATGAACCACTATGGTTTACAACACATTTTTACTCAAAGCGACTTGAACGCTCGACAAAGGCGTTGGTTGGAATCACTTAGCGAATACGATTTTGAGATTACTTACATAAAAGGAACAATGAACATAGTGGCTGATGCATTGAGTCGGTGATTGCACATATTTTTGGTGGTGCCTCTTTATACGAATCTACGTGAAAAGATTCTGACTTTACAACATGATGATGACTCGTATAAAGAGGTTAAGGAATTTATCGGACAAAACACCATTATGGTACCAAAATTTGATGGATTCATTGTGGACAACGACGGATTATTGAGATTTAACAATAGAGTCTCATAGAGAAGTGTACATGGCTCATCCAGGAGTCATGAAGATGAGGGCAGACCTTAAACCCTTATTCTTCTGGAAAGAAATGAAGGTGGACATAATCAACTTCGTGGTAAGATGTCTAGAATGTCAGAATGTGAAGGCTAGACATAGACATATGGTAGGATTACTACAACAACATGTTATTCCATAATCAAAATGGGAGGTTAGTTAGATGGATTTCCCTTGACGACAAGGATGCACGACTCGATTTTTGCAGTAGTTGACACTCTGAAAAAGAGTGCACATTTTATTCTGGTGCGTATGACATATCAGGCTCCTGACATAGCTAGAGTTTTCATCAGTGAGATTGTGAAGCTACATGGCATTCCTAAGAGGATTATATCCGATCGAGAATCGATGTTTATAGGATGATTTTGGACTAGTTTCCAAGAGGCCTTAGGAACCCAACTTAACTTTAGTACTGCATATCACTTGGAGACATACGGGTAGACCGAACAAACGAACCAGATCTTGGAGGATATGTTGTGTATGTACGTGATGGACCAACATAAGCATTGGGAAGAATTATTTCCATTGGTAGAATTTGCATATAAAAATAGTTATCAAAGAGCCATTAAGATGACGCCATTCGAGTTTCTTTATGGGCGACTGTGTCAGATTCCTTTGAGTTGGGATCATCTTAAGGATAGGGTCCTGGTGGGACCATAATCGATCCAAGAAATGGAAGATAAAATGAAAACAATAAGAAAAAGGATCAAGGAAGTGCAAGATCGATAGAAGAGTCATGCCAATGAGCATCATGTTGACCGTAGTTATGAAGTTTGCAATCGAGTCTTCTTGCGGGTGAAACTGCACAAGAGTTCGATCAAGTTTGGAAAGGGCACTAAACTCTCTCCTAGGTTCGTGGGACCCTTCGATATTGTGGAAAGGAAGGGGCTCGTGGCCTATCGACTGGCCTTGCATGATTCTTTGAGGTGTATGCACAATGTTTTTCATGTATCTATTTTGAGACATTATGTTAGTGATCCTACACTTGACATGAGTTCCTTGCAGGTATCGGATGAGGGTGCACTCACGGTGGAGCCAATCCGCATTCTGGACCATCACATTCGACAACTACGACATTGACCAATATATCAGTTCAAATTCCAGTGGGACAACTATAGTCTGCACTCGGCGACCTGGGAGGATGCATATGATATACGTTAGCAGTTTCCATTTATGTTTGATAGCTAGACATATATATATTATGAATTATTTTATTTCGACACTTATATACTGTGAAACTTTGGGACGAAGTTTAAAAAAATAGGGGGTATATGTAACATCCCTCTCTTGCGCACACCTAATTGGTCTTATTCTTTGAGGACAATTGTGTGCAAGTAATCTGGTTCATTATACGATTGGTTGTTTTGATTATGATTATGAGATGTTGTGGATCTGATGATATGTTATTTTGCTATATTTATATCGACAGGTGCTATTGACTGGTTTCTCCTGAGTGTGCATGACTCTGGACGTAGAGGATGTCAATGGAATCGATTTATCTCCTTGGAATCTAGATCGAGTTAGGGAGTGGACTGTTATGGTTTGAATATTTTTGATATTACAGATGTGACATATGACTAGATATTATGATGTTGATTGTTATCGCTGACACATTTCATTGATGGATGCAGGATGACGATAGCTTGCTAACTAGACTCACATTAGGAGTAAATGGGTCACACGTGACAACCAGAGACATTGAGGGAGAGGTGTGGCATCAGCCCTGCCACAACCTACTAGCACTCCCATCGTGGATCGAATTGTAGGTTAATGATTACCTAGTTCGAGAGATCCACAATGCTGTGAGGGAAAAATGTGGCAGTCATTCACGATGATTCTAAGGGGTTCACAATAAGGCAAGGGCCTTATTCCTTAGAGGCTCTTAGTCTCCCACAAGGTCACCTGATAGAGTATTGACTCCAGGGGTTTGACGTCTACCAAAATTAGTCAAAATGTGAGTGGCACCCTTGGAGCATGTAGTGCGTATTGAAGGGCATGCCGCGCAAATAAAACATGAATGCAAGCGAGTGGCACCCTTGGAGCACATAGTGCGTCTTGAAGGGAGCATCACGATTTTAACTCTGGTAAATTAATAAACCTAGTACCTAGAAAACTATGCCTCCTTAGGACCTGGTCGGCCTTAAAATGAATGCTGGTATGATTAAAGTTAATAACAAAGTTTTCCCTTAAGAACTGTTTCCAAGCCTAGTGAATTTAAAACTTAGGTCTAAGTAGAACATGTGAACCAAAAAAAACAAAAACTAAATGGACATGTAACACGAAGGGGGTAAAGAAATTTCAAACATTAATAATTAAAGTAAAATTTTAACGAAGGATTAATTTACTGAAAGGGTAAATTGTTGTTTATATCTAAACTTGCTAAATATGAACTTAGAAGAAAAGGGGAAACTTAAGGAAAAGGGGAATGTCTAACATAGTAGGGAATCTAGTCTTTGGAACCTTCTATTTGTGAGCTCAACTAGGTTTTAAGAAAGGTGTCAGTCATTTAATAAATGTAAGGGAATAAAGGGACACCAAGGAGAGTTTTTAGGAATGCTTTTAGGTGGGTGAGGGAAATAGAAAAATTTAATTAATTAATAAATTGATTTTCTGGTGCAACTAAGGGATCGGGTGACATGTGTACGGGGGAGGTTTATCCTAATTAAATTTAATAAAAAAAATCTAATGAGGGTTTGGGAAACTAATTACTAAGAAAAATATATAAAAAGGATGGCGGAGGAGGAGTGTGTATACGTCTGCGTAAGGTTACGCTGCCGGAATTTATCTTGATTGAATTTTTCTTGTGGAAGTTGGGATACCTAGCTCGGATAACAAGTGGTAGCTCGACCTTGCGAGACGAGCTAGAAGATAGCATTCTCAGGTATTGTGTGTGTGGCCCCTTTGCGTCTCAGGGGGCCCAGGGGGAAGAAGAGTACCCCTAGCGTTGACTGAGAGGTACTGGTGAGATCTCATCGGTTAGAGAGCAGGAGCGAACTGGAGTTGGACGGAGCGCAAGCGTGAGAAAACCAATTCAAATCCTTCATCATCGGATTACAGTATTCTCGTTGTAAAATATTGTATTGTTAATTATGTGAGAATGTATATGGACTCCACATTGTTGTATTTGTGATGGTTCTCTAATTTACAGCTGGCAAGTTCTGAGGTTGTGTAAATTTTGTTTAATAGATGGTGGTCCTTCATATTAGAATGCTAGAGTTGAACTTGGTTTAAATCATTGTTTTACACTTGTTGAGTTTATAACAAAAATTGGTCATTGCTAAACGATTGTTTCCACCTGTGGAGATTTCATTTTAAGGCACAAATTGTAGCCACAACTTATTTTAAAAGAGCAATCTGTGCGCATTGTTTTCATTTTTAAGATTGAGTTGTGACCGTTGTTTTCATTTTAAGGAACAATTGTAACCCAAGTCTTATTTTAAAAGAGCTATCTGTGCGCGTTGTTTTCATTTTTGTTCGAGCGATGTTTTTTGTTAGAGCGATTTGTGACCACTGATTTTATTTTTAGGAACAGGTTGTAATCACAGTTTTTATTTAAGGAACAAATGGATATTGTGGTTTTTAATTAAAAAAAAAACATTCCTTGATCGTTGTTTCATTTTAAGGATCTTTGTGATCGTATATTTAATTTAAAGATCAACTGGTGATTGTTGTCCTTATTTTAAAAGAGCATTGGTGTTCACGGTTGTAACCCTTGTTCCCTGGGAGAGACCTCGTCCATTGATTTTAAGCCTTGGCTCAGAGTTTGATTTCCACCTGGCCTTCGATTACTTTGCCCGTCAATTCCTTCTGGAAATTATTCCACTGCGTCCTTAGGCTTCACTCAAAGCTAATCCAGATCCCTCACTTCTCTCCATTGCGTTGACCCATTGCTTTATTCCCTGTTGGACGCCGGGCTTGATGGTCGAGCCTTGGTGCAGTGGAATCATCTCGTTCCATGCCACGACTTGGCGTGGATCCTGGGCGCTTAGGCTTCTAGACCGAGTTTACCTTCCCCAACCAACCATTACTCTCACACGAGGTCACCTTCAATTGAAAAGAGAAGTCCGTCCAGATTCCTCCCATTTGTCGCACCTTGCCTGAGTGGCACTCGGAACCCCGTGCGAGCCTCCCTTCTAAGCATTACTTGCAGACGTACCCACACATCCTTAACCCAAACCTTTGATTGTTGCATGAGATACTTCCTACTTTTTGTCCACCAGTCCCTCAGAAACGTGTCATTAACCTCCTCAGTGAGTTCGATGGCTGGGCAAAATCGCTGCCCCATTTTTCTCTAGTTTCAATGCTAGTGGTAAGGGAAAATGATAGCGGTACCTTGTTCCAGGTGAAACTCTAGAATTTGGTTCTTCATCTCTGAGTGTATTTAAGTTGAGTGATATCTCATTTTTCATGCAAATGAAGTTACTGGATAGCTTTAGTTTCAGTTAAATACTCCATAGATTTTATGTTTCCAGTAAATTATTAACGTCAAATTTCGTGCTACAGGATTTATCGGACAACCAAAAAAGTTTAATGAGTTTATTTTCCCAAAAGCGTATGAATTTAAGTTAGCCACTCAAATCTAGTAACAGTAATTACAACCTGTCTTGTGGTTGCCCTTCGATTCATTAACTCAGATTTTTGTTTCCTAAATTTCACTCGAAAATATTTTTCAATTAAAGGAGTGAAATTCCATGATCGCTAATCTTCTGCAAGATCTACGTGACGAGATTATTTCACACTTACCTTAACTTTATCCCTAAAGTTAGCTGGATGATAATTCAGGCCCTTAGTTTTTGCATGTCGAATACTCATAATTTTAATACAACTCAAGTGTTACTCTACTTAGCTATGAAAAGGTAATAAATGTTATTTTGAGCTTGGTTTAAGAGAGGAACTCTAGGCTATAGAAGAATTTTATTCTTTGAATGTAATCGGAGGGTAGAGAGGTTGGCTTCATAGTATGCTTAATTATTAGAATTTAGGGAAGTAAGGGTAGGAAAGGATCATGCTTGAGTAAGGATGGAATCTTCTTATTGATTAGTCAAGTTTGATCATTAAATGAATAGAAGTTTTACATTCTACGGGTTTAGTCCTTGTTTTATAATTGAAACAGAGAAGTTAAGAGAATTGTAGTTGAGTTTTGGATTTATAAGCCCTTGACTGGACATGTATAATGTCACTTGATGTTTTTAAATATTTTATTATTAGATTGTGGATGGTTATGATATGCTTGGTACAATATTCTTGATGGTAAATTTGGGTTATGACTAATTAAGTGATTTGAATGCTAGCGCGGATAAAAATTTACTGGTATGAAGGATAGTTTTAGATTTTTGTTGAGTTAGTTAATTCTTTTAGTTGTTGATTAACATGTTTTAATTCAGTTACCTCTCGTGCACATGAAATTGTAAGGTATTGAAGGAAGTATGGTATAATGTTTGGACTTCCCTGTCAATGCGCATTGAGCGTCAATAGAATGTTGGAGTGTCGTTTATTAATTTTTGTGCCTTGAATGATGTGATGTATGATGAATCAAGTTACAAACACTCTTGCGCCATGATTTTAGTGTGATTGTGATTGGTTTTGTAAATTGAACTTCTTGCGCCGAGTATATAGAATGATGACTTAATGGTGTTCTAATGCGCTAATAAATTTTGTCGATGCTGGACTGATTTAGAACTAGATTTTTGATGCATGATTGTCAATTGATATTAGGATTGATGGCATGAAGATTTAGTTGATCTAGTGTTGTATTATAGCTTGGTTGGCTTTGTCTTGCTTGTGTCGGGAGGGATGTATATATCTCCTTGTTCCTCAGAACAGTTGTCAGCCTTGAGACCTTAAATGTTCTAAATAGATGGGAGCCTGGGCTTGAGCGTTTCTTATGTGTCCTAGAGGTCCTAACCATTGCAGGGCAGGATGAGCGGGTAGTCTTTTTTATTCTTCGTCTGATTGAATGTCGTATGTTGCTTCCAACTTCATTATGTGATAGTATGATAGGTCGTTAGGTTTGTATGTTGTGTTAATTGTGTGCATTGTGTTCATCATCGAGTTGCGATGTTTGAGTGTATTGTCATTATTACCTTCCTATATAAACAAAAAAAAACAAAAAAAAAATTGTACTTGTTATGCGAAGCTTGTTTTCCTAACGACGAGGTTCATTACAACAAATATGAGTGTTACCATGGGCTCCAATTTGGATGATATCCTCCCTGTGAGGTAGAAAATAACCGTAATATTAGTGCCTTATCCATATCATCTCAAACTCCAAAACTTGCAACCTGATTCTTGCTCTAAAACCAAAACCACTATACAAAATGAAAATCATAACTGCACACTGAAAACTAAACCAAATACTGAAAAGATGCTCAATATATGAGCTTATTCATCACTCTTATCTACTATACTGAACCCTAAAATGCTCAATCACGTGAAATCAAATACCCAGTGAAACCATGTAATCACTTTGTCGACTGGTTGAACTCCTCGCGTGTCTTGTTTCAAGAACAAAACAACGACCTGCTTAATGGAAACTCATCTAAAAAATGGAAAACAAATTCATCATTAACAAAATTTGAAAACTTGGGACTAATTGCTTCCTGCAAACATGATGCAAAAGGATCTTGAAAAGCATGCAAACTGATAGGAGTTTGTAACATCCCTATAAATGCATCTTCTCTGTCATGTAATTCAATATGATGGTTGTCATAAAGGAGCTAAAAATCTGCATAAGACCGCTGAAATAGAACACTTGCTGACAAGAAGGACATGGATGATCTTGACACTAACACATCATCCTCTTTATCTTTAAACTCACAGTTTTTCAATGGCTGCAATTCTGAGATGATAAAATCCTCCATATAACAAGCTACTGGATCATTGAAAATATGGAAAGATTGTTGTTGATTTATAATTTCAAAGTCCTAATTTGTATGACTTTGTTCTAGCTCATTTTTCTCTACCTCATTAACAATTTTAAATTTTTCTTTCAACAATTTGAATGAGGAAAAACATAATGGCAAAAAAATACCTTCAATTGAGTCACAAATTTCCATATGATTGAGGAAAAAAATTTCATATATGATCTGAGTGTTGTCATCAGACTGTTGATAGGAGTTTGTAACATCCCTATAAATGCATCTTCTCTATCATGTACTTCAATCTGATGGATGTTAGAAAGGAGTTGAAAATATGCATAATATTGTTGAAATAGAACACTTGTTGACAAGAAAGACATGGTTGATATTGGCACTAAATCATCATTCTTTTTATATTCAAATACATAGTTGTTCAATGGATGTAAGTATAAGATGATAAAATCCTCCATATAACAAGCTACTGAATCATTGAAAACATGGAAAGATTGCGACTAATTTATAATTTCAAAATCCAGATTTGTATGACTTTGTTCCAGCTCAATTTTCTCTCCCTCATTAATAATTTTAAAATTTTCTTTCAATAGTTTGAATGAGGAAAAACACAATGGCAAAGAATTACCTTCAATTGAGTCACATCATTCCATATGATTTAGGACATAACTATCATATATGAGATGATTGTTTTCATCATAATGATGATAGGAGTTTGTAACATCCCTATAAATGCATCTTCTTTGTCATGTACTTCAATCTGATGGCTGTCAGAAAGGAGCTGAAAATCTACATAAGAATGTTGAAATAGAACACTTGCTGACAAGAAGGACATGGGTGATCTTAACACCAACTCATCATCCTCTTTATATTCAAACTCAAAGTTGTTCAATGGCTGCAATTCTGAGATGATAAAATCCTCCATATAACAAGCTATTGGATCATTGAAAACATGGAAATATTGTTTTTGATTTATAATTTCAAAATCCTGATTTGTATTACTTTGTTCCAGCTCATTTTTCTCTGCCTCATTAATAATTTTAAAATTTTCTTTCAACAATTTGAATGAGTAAAAACATAATGGCAAAGAATTACCTTCAATTGAGTCACAACTTTCCATATTATTGAGGACATAATTGTCATATATGAGATGAGTGATGTCATCAGACTGCTGAAAAGGAACTCTTTCTGACAGGAAAAATATGGCTAGTGTTTCTTGGAAATTGACCTCATCTTCTTCATAATACTCATCATATATAGGCGAGTCAAAAAATTCTGCATTTTGTGACAATTTTTGTTCATGAAAACAAATATTTTTTTTACCTTCTACTTCCTCAAAAGATGAAAATGAGTTAACTTGATAGAAATTTGGATATACGAGATCCTGAAAATCATTATGGACCAGTGAAACTTCCTAACATTGAGTACCAACAATAAGAAAATTTGGAATATTAGCTTCTTCTTTAGCAGGTGGATCATAATCTTCTGCAAACACATCGTTAGCCCTTTGCTCAAAATAAGATAGATCAAAATCCAAATAAGCTCCTTAATTTTCATACTCACTTGATGCTTTTCAACATTCCATTCCTCTTTTTCAATCTTTTATAAAATCTTCCGACATGCTCTAAGATTGTCCTCTATCTCCTCATAATCATTGAACATTTGCTGTAAGGATAAATAATTTCTTTCCATGAGGATACAAGATAGGTCTGGATGAAAGGATGTTGGATAATACAAACTAGAAGTAGGTTTGGAAGGTTGAATATATTTGGGAATATTCTAATTAAAATTTAAATATCTCCTATTGAACATGCTAATAGTCTCATCCTTTTGTTTCTTCATGGAATATAACTCTGAAAGATATTGATTATAAGGTTTCCTCTTACCCCAAAATTTCATAGAGGCCTCCCTCAGTTCATCCCATGAACTGATTGATTCAGGTTGTAGGTATCTAAACCAATCCTTGTCATCCCCTTTCAATGTTTGAGAAAATTCTCTCATGTAAACATCATCATGCTCAATGTCAAACAGATCCGTAAAATGTTCAAAATCCTAGATGTGTTTTTCAACTGTCAGGTTCTCAAGTTCTCCATCAAACTTAGGAAGATATTTGTAATGCTTTGTAGGAAAATCATGAAGGACATGAGGAAACTGAAGTGGTATGTATCTATCTTGGATCTCGGAAGGTATTAATTTATGCACAGGAGGTTTTCCATCAACCTTAATCTCACGAGGCTTACCAAACTAGTCATGGATATCATGTGATTCAGATGAAGAATCTTGTTCAAAATCAGTTATGCAAGGTGAAGATATATCTATAGTTTTTAAGGAAGGATATATAGGTGTAGATATATGGTCATACTTTGAATAGAGTAAGCAATGGAAAATCCTTTTGATTTTCTCGAGAAAGGACACAAAATAATTTATTAAAAAGAATATTACTTCTTGGAGAAAACTCAAGCTTTGGTACCTAGTTCTTTTTCCTTTCATGTTTATTTTCAATCAGATCATCCTCCAGTGGAGTTTTTAAATTTGATTGAAGCATTGATAGGAGTCGTTAGGTGAATGGTACAACCTTCTTGTGTTTGATTTCTGTTTACCATCATAAATCATATCTTGAATCTTAATCATTCTTTCCCAGGGAAGATTTCACCTTTGTTCCCCGACAATGAAGCCAAAATGTTATCACTCTGTAAATTTCCTTTGTTGCAAAAGAAAATCTTAGAGGTAACCACAAAACTACTTTTAGACTAGAAGCTAGCCTCCTTCTAGTCAAGAGAGGGCCCTCTCATACTATTTTTTCAATCAATACAAGGGCTAGATTTTATCTGGATGAAACACTTATGAAATGGTTGATAGGGTTGAGAGAAACACCCATTTCACATGGAGTCATCAATGAGAAATTAATGTTAAATATCAAAAAACTGGTTATATTAACATGAATATCAGAGGCTTGTGTGCAAGATTAATTATAGACTTAATCTTTAAATATAATAGATGAATAGGGAAAAAAAGGGAAAAATAGAGCATTGTTACAGTTTATTCTGCATCAACTTATTTAGACTGAAAATGAGATCTTACATGAAGGAATAGAGCATGAACCATTAATTCTAACCCACACAAGATTTATCCACATACAAAAGAAAAAAAATCAATTAAAACAGAGTAAAGAGTACATAACACAAGAAAAGTGACTGCAAATAGCGAACAAAAGGAATCTCTAAAATATATAATCCAAGTACTTTTGTCTAAGAGATCTATATTAATATCATAAAATATTACAACACAAAAAATATCCTTCTTACTCAAATCTCCCACACTTTTACCATCCTCTTCATGATAATATATAAAATTGCATTTTAATCTAACTAAATCAGGTTGAAATCGTTAGGGTTTCACATTCAAGAAGGAGTTACAAACTAACTCTTATTTTTTAGGGTTTAGTTTTTAACTAATTAAATTTGGCAAAAATATGAAAAATAGGCTGTAAAGACCCCTTCGAATATCCCAAACCATGAAACCTATGAAAACAATTGAGATATTTCTTTGTATATGAACCTGTGCTTGAGAAAAACCTCTTTTATTTTGTTGAGATCAATGACCATCTACTCGAAATATGCACTTGAAGTTGGCTGCAAAAACAATCAACTATAGGAAATTCTGCATTGAATCTGGTAATTTATCCTTTTCTACCAAATGGAGAATTGGGTTGGGAGGATTTTTTGTCAGACACTTAATGACATTATGATGCCTCTCCACAAAACATTTGGGAAAAACCTAGTTTGTTTTTTTAAATTTATGATGAAAATAAAATTTTGCAGCAACTAGGAAACTTGCTGCAAAATATTTGTTTCATCTTTCTGATGCTTCAAAAGTGCTCCATAAATAATTCCATTGCTTGGTATTCTATTTCAATTCCCCCTTTTAACTATTAGTTGCTTCCCAAGGTAAATTCAATGGTGGGATTATGGTCAAACTGCAATTTAATCAGATTAGGAATTTGGTAATGACAGGCAATTTGTTGATGGTTGATGTGCATCAGAGTTTGTAGTCGACTTTGTGGTAGTAGTAACCATAATAGGAATGGATTTCAAAAGTTCCCTTTTAACAAACCCTTCATCCTTGCCAGCTTGGGTAGTCACATTATCATTGAACCTAACCCTATTTTAACGATTGTCAATCAAAAATTGTGCAAAAGAAATTGGGTTTAGTTGAGGTATGTTTTCATGTGTGTTGTCGATTCCACATGGGACTAGACCTGATAATCAAGGCCCAAAAACTTTTGACGAACAAGAAAATAAAAATCTTTTCACCCTGTACATAGAAAAAGATTGTGCTACAAAAAATACCATAACACTACGTAATTGACCATTAATATGCAACACTCTACCAAAACACGATTTTTGCCAAAATTTTGTCGCTGCAAATATGACTGCTAATTGTAGGGAGATATGTGATTTTTTGGATGGAGAGGACAATCATATCCTTGATATTGTATAATAGCCATACATAGGGATGGATTGGAGATCATGTTCACACATCCCATTTACTATACTCGAGCTAGAATATCAGAGAGATAATATTATCATTATGTTTTGATAAATGTAGTTGCATATATAAATGATTTTAAGGATGGAAATATATCCCAAACTGTAGAAACCTTGGTGAATATTACTAGTCCTTAATATGCAAACTATAAAAATTTTGGTGATATTTTTGTAAAAAAAAATCAAATTTCTAAGGATTTTATATAGTTTTTATAAAATTTGGATTATTTCTCAAGGAAAAAAAACTATTCTATAAAATTTGGCTGAATCATTTTTAGAAAAAATGGAAATTGACAAATATTTTTTGGGAAAAATCATGGAAAAATATCCCATGGGAGATATATAGCCCCTAAAATTTTCTATGGTTTCATATTTTTTTGTCTTATTTAATGCACATGTAATTTATTGTAACATTTTGCTTCAATTATATGATTAGTATTATCTATTATTTTATATATATTGGCACATATGTTGGGGATGATCCTTCCCAGTAGTATGAGGATATGGAGGAGGCAGTGAAGTAGCCTCTAGTACATACATTGATCTTGCCACGTAGGATGGATAAAAGAGTTTAGACAAAGGTGGTGGATCACTTATAAGGTCTGATGGTTCGACGAGGAGTGGTACTTGTACTGGTTCATGATATATTATGGGTACCAGAGTTGTCTATGATATGGGTGACCCAACATTGTGACATGACATCAGTGATATGTCATATCATTGATGTACTCAACTGCATCAAAATGTAGATGGATGTTGCTCATGATTACATTCCATATGGTCGATCAAGAGACTAACTCACATCCTCTCTACCACATGGTCCTCCTCCTTCTCCTTCTCATGTTTTACAATCCACCAATCCACCTCCTCATGTACTTGTGTCACCATCCATCAATCCTCCTCCTCCTCCTCCTCCTCCTCCTCCTCCTCCACTTGTTTCACCATCCATTGATCCTCCTTCTTCTCCTCCATATGTGTCACCATCAACCGATCCTCCTCCTCCTCCACTTGTGTCATCATCTACCAATCCTTGTCCTTCTGGTCCACATATTTTTCCATCCATGTATCCTCCTCTTTCTCCTCCTCCTCCTCCACATGTGTCACAAGATATTGATCCTATGGATGTTATGTTCACATTGAATGCTTCACAAATTGATCCTAGTGGAGAGATATATGAGAGTCTACAAATTTTGTCATCGCTTTTTGACATAGGCATTGATAGACTCTCTGCCTCTAGTAGAAGACACACTAATGCCTCTGGCTCTAGTGGTGGACCTAACTAGTAGTGGTACTATTTGGCATGTTTATTTCTTGTTTTATATTTGACTTGTGATGTATATATGGCATGCTTATTGATTTTCATGAGATTTATATTTGACATACTATATTGATATGTATATTGCACATGTATCTTAAATTTTTTCATATCATGTTGATGTTGTTGTGATTTTCTTAACATTATTAACAATTTCTCTATTTTTAAACTAAATTTGAGATTTATCTCTCATTTAAATTTACAATTGTCATATAATGTTTAACTTTACTTTTATGAAATTGTTTAATTTGGATTGAGATTGCAAAATATTATAACCATTAATCCTACATAATGTTTATCTCTTCTTCAAGGTGAATTGTTTGTTTTCCATAAAGATACAATATGTTGATTAAACATGTTTAACAACAAAAATACATAAATATGATGAGTGGAATGATTGTGATTTGAATAATTTTTCATATATTGTAATAATAAGATTATGATGTAATTATTCACTAATAGTAATAATAATGACAATGTGATAATAATGCTATTTTTTAATTTTTATTATTCATAGATTACAAGACAAAGTTATAATATAATTGTTTACTAAAATCACAATTAAAATATTTTATTATGTTTTAATTTTTCCAAAGATTTTGTTAATTTATATTATTCAATTCTTATAATATAATAAATATATTTAATTAAATTCAAAATTAAATATAAAAATAAAAATAAATTTGGATCTATACGCTTGGATGAAATGGTTTACAATGTTTACCAACTTTATGAATTTTCTATTAAAAAAGTATGTTAAAAATATGTAAGTATTAGTTGAATATTCTAGTAAAAACTTATGCTAAGTATTGTATTTCATTGATTTTGTATTAAAATGTATCCAAATATTGGACTTGGCTAATGAATGAAATAAACAATTAGAATAATTACTCCTATGAAATATTATTTTTTCATTTATTTTAACGATAAAGTTGTAATAATTGTTCATTAAATTTATAATAGTTATATTTAATAATTTTTATTATATTATTAAATATGAAAATAAATTCAGTAATAATATGAATTTTAATATTTTTCATTAAAAACAAATATTCACCAAAATTCCACGAGATAAAATTATTTTACTCTAAAAGTTGTCAATATTTTCTAGAAAATATACAAATACTTAGAAATTGGAATATTTTTACAAGAATATTACGAAACATTTTATAATTAGTATTCTAAGAATTAATAAAATTGGAAAAGGTTTCTATAGTTTTAGATAAGTTTGGATCCTTAAAACTTTCCTTAATTGTGACTAGGTTCTAGAAAATAACTTCCTATATTGACACTTATTTCAAAGAGAATGTAAAAATATTGATTAACATAAGTTTATATGTTCAGAAAACTAAAGGATGGAGTGGAATAGGTCAATGCCATCATAATTGTGCTAGTTAAGGTTGGGAAAGCCATCGAAGTTGGTAATGCCAACACCAAAAGTGTTATTCCATAACTCATAGATGTTGCAAGCAATTATTTTGTGGGAAGTTTGCTTAGAAGTTCCATCAAAATAAGTATATATTTATCTGAATTTTGAATTTTCAAACAATAAGAAACTTAAGATTTTATTTTTTAATATCATCATTTTTGTAAATACAATATACTTTAAAATAAATATTTACTATTGTATTATATGAATATTTCATTAACTTTGTGATATCTCAAATAATGCTTAGTAATTCAAAGATTAAAAGAAACATATGTTAATACAATACAACACAAATTCTCTATAATAAATAATAAATATGATAGTAAAAATATATCAAAACCACATTTTATGCTTGTACTATTTAATGTATTTTCAATATGGTGGTTGTAAATGGTTGTTAACTTTTCATATACAATATTATAAAATGAAAAACAAAATATATAATTGGCCAATTATAGATACCCATAATAAAATGACACATCCACATTATAAATTTTAAAAAAAAGAAACCATTTACATATCACTCGTCTTTTCCATCCCCTACTCATATTCCTCTCTTAGCATTAAAACATTGTTACTCTCAAAAATATGTTTTGACATTGTATCATTTCTCAGTATGAACCAACAATTCCCATCCAACACATCTAGGTAAAAAAACACTTGGTTTCAATGTTTTGGGAAAACATAAGGCTCCTTAGTTTCAACCCACATTTTTTTAGATTTAATACATATTAATCCACTATCATGTTCTTCCTTTACATCTCTCCAGTCAAAGGTATCCCACCATTTTCAACCAAAAATAACACATTGAAAAGATGAGAAGTCCACTAGCATGATCTCTTGTATATTTTCAATGTAATCTAACTTCCCCTCTATTAGGTTTTGATCATGTTGGCTAGCATGACTAGATTGGTTGGACTCGACCTCAAATCCACAATCTTGCATGATATTTCCATCATCAACATTATTAGTGAATAAATTATGTCCATATGCCCACATAGATGGGAAAAAATGCACTTTTAATAATGTGAACAAATGATAGTATCACATGTCTAATAACTCAAGCATTAATACAAACCTAATACATGTTACTATTCAAATCCACAATATTATAAATTGAACATGGTACTCAGAGAGGTTATTACAAAGTTTTTTCACTTGATCCCTATGTTTAGTGCATCCAAGGCTTCTCCGTGTGGGTTACGATCAGACACGACATATTTCTATGTAATCTGGTCATCCACCCAAATGTTGAGACATATTTTTGGAATATTTTCTTTTAAATTATCAAGACAAGACATGCTTCTACAATTCAACTATCATAATGATTTCCTATCACTATCCCATTTCCTTCTTTTCTCTTCATACAATGTGACCCATGGTTTTGTTTTCTCCATGTTGGAAAGAATGAATTTATTGCTTCCATCAATTTATAAATTCATTGATGTATACAAGAATTCAAAACGAATAGTATGAGATCAAATACATATTATTAAATTTAGTGTAAACAATTTCACTGTACAAATTTGAAAAAATATGAGTGGCTTATTGTTTATCATGTTCCTTTTTCCATTCATTTGGAGTAGGCCCCCTTCCCTTTTGTTTGCGTCCCATTGGTCATCCTAAACCAATTCCCTTGGTGTGTTGTCAATTTTCTTGATGTACTCATTGGCATGATATAATGACTCATATACTATGTACCCATCCTTCATAGAGCCCTAAGGTTTTTCCCTTTGTCAAACAAACCATTTCAATTTTTCATGTACCTCTCTAAGAACAACATTCAATGACATGGGAACACCCTATCTAATTCAACCTCATCAGGTAGGTGAATTAGAATATGGACATGAAAATCCATAAAACTTGTTATCAATTCCTTCTCAAACATATAAACAATCTCAAATATATCTCATCACCACCATGGAATGTTATCCATATTAATCTCCTTTAATGTGCTCCAATCTACAAGTGCATATATTTTTGATATGGCATATTGCAAGTCCTAGGGGAAGTCATGGTTCACACAACCATGCATGGGAAAAGGATAATGAATGTTGGGTTTGTGTTATATTATTTGCATGAATAGCTCTAGTGTTTCCTTTTATCCCTTGGGAAATGTGTCTCCTTTTTGCCTCATTTTTCATGTCGCCTCAATTTTTGTGTCCATTGTTAGGTTGTTTTTTGACACATTTTTTTTTATGGTTTTCTATTTCTGGTTAAGGAATTAGGGTTTTTGACTAATCTAGGTCATTGGGTTAGGGTTTTTTATGTCATTGGATCCTATATTTATATTGGATTGTAAACAATGTATGATGTGAATGAATATAGAATATGTTGGTTTTCCAAGGGAAAAATATCTGTGTAATGTGTGTATTTTCCATGATATATATTCTGTTATTTTACTAAAAATATATTTGTAGTAAATAACTGTACAAGGTTAAAATCTGCATTTGGTATCAAAGAAATTATTGGATTCAAGGGGATTCCTTTGTTGTCAAGGGTTTGGCTCGAGACTATGATAAGCCTTGTTACAGTGGGAGATTTGCGGTGTGGATTCTTCGAGTGAAGAGAAATGACGAGCAGTTCAAAAATCGATATGAAGAAGTTTAATGAGAAAAATCTTTAGCTGTGGAAGCTCAACATGGAAGATCTATTGGTGGACAAAGATCAGTGGATTGCGGTGGATCCAATTACTGCACCTAGAGGAACTTCAACATATGACTGGAAAAAGTTGGATCAGAAGGCGAAGAGCACAATCTAATTATGTCTCTTAGATTCAGTATTATTGAATGTGTCATAGGAAGCTAGAACCAAGTATTTATGGGATAATTTGGGGAAGTTGTATTAGTATAAGTCCCTAGTAAATAAAATATTCCTAAGAAAAAAATGTATAACCTGGGGATGAGAGATGGAGAATCGGTGGAAGATCATTTAAATGACTTCAATACTTTGGTAAGTCAATTAGTATTTGTTGAGATTAAAATTTCAGATGAAGATAAGTCTATATGTTTTTCGTTCTCTTTACCAGACTCGTGGGATAGTCCGGTGTGGCCATAGGTAGTAATACAACTTCCTTGAAGTTTTATGAAGTGGTCTCATCCTTCTTGTTGTAGGATATGAGACAAAATAACTTGGAAGGACAGATCATAGATGCATTATTTTCAAGAGGACACTCCCAGGAAAGAAATAGATCTAATTCCTCAAGTGGGAGATCAAATTCTAAGGGTATATCTAAATATATCATAAAGTTTGTAAAGGTATGCTGGAGATGGTAGGGTAAATTCCCTCCAGATTCTGCAAATTGAAAATTTTATTATATAAAACCTCAAGAATCTTGAAAGGACCCATCCACAGTGCATCGAACTTACCATGCTTTCCTTTTTCTTTCCTCTAAGTATCCCATTTCAGTACTAAGTCTCTTGGATGGAAATCTTCTTTCTTAGTCTTTCTATCAAATAAATATTTGTTCTTCTGCTAATGATTATGTGCCTTTTCAAACTATTGTTCTCTAGTCTGTTGAAATTCCACTAGTTGATACATCCTTCTAAACATATCATTTACTTATCTCTCCCGATCCTGAATAACCTTATCCACGGGTGAAGCTAATTGTGTAGGAAATATAGCTTCTATCCCATAGACCAAATGGAATGGTGAAGTATCAATTGATTTCTTAGTTGTCACTCTATCATCCTAGAGAGAAAAAATTCGTCTTAGAATCCCATCATTTTTTGTTTTCTTCATGCAATTTTTAAACAATTTTCATCAAGCTCTTGTTTGAGGATTCTGCAAGGTCATTACCCTGTGGGTAATATGAAATAGAATGAGTAAGTTGAATGCTAAATTTTTCACATAATTTAATCAAAAGATCAACTTTGAAAGTTGCATCATTATCAGTGACAATTCTTTTTGGGAAACCAAACATTGATAGGATATCTTCCATAAAGTTGATGATGACTTTATGTGTAGAATTTCTAGTGGGAAAAACTTCAATCCATTTAGTAAAATAGTCTATAGAAATTAAAATACACTTGTGTTGGCCACTAGATGGTGGATGGATTTCACCAACGAAATTGAATCCCCACCATTGAAAAGTACCAGACACCACTATAGGTTTCATAGGTAGTGAATTAAGATGTTGTTTTCCTAAGAATGTTTGACATTTGTCTCACGCTTTGATTTTAGCACAGACATCAGTAAACAAATTGGGCCATAAAAAAACAAATCTGAGTATTTTGTAAGTTGTTGTTCTCTAGAAATGGTGTCCTACACATAGAATTTCATGAAACTCAAACATCAATTGCTTTGCTTCATTAGGATCTAAACATCTCAATAAAATCACATAGGGATATTTCCAATACAACATTTCATCATTAATACAATATTTGATTGCTTTGTGTTTTAAATATCTCACCTTATATTTTTCAAGACCAGGAGGAGGCTATAAGTTCTGCAAGGAATACATGATATCCTTATACCAAGATAATTCAACCAACTTTGGATCCATCTGAATTTTTTTGTTTTGAATTTTAGACTGCTGATTTCTAAGCTTTGTACCCATGAAATTCACTCTTAGAGATTTGCAATTTGACTATGCTAGCAATCTTGCTAACCCCTCTCCTTTAACCAAATTGGGTGGATTTATTTCCAAATCAAACTCTAATATATTTTCAATCCTCTTGCTTCTTCTTCCATCAATATCACGCTAAATAATAATTTCACTCACTGCACTAGAGGGTACATAAGTAATAATCTTTGAATGAAGGACATACACTCTGAATGATTTGAGAGCTTTGACCAATGCATATGCTTGTTTCTCCATGATATTATACCTTATTTCAACATCTCTTAAATCTCTGTTGAATAAAGTAATAGGATGCTCCAGGTCATCTTTGTTTTTTCTGTAGAAGCACAACTGCAGTGTATAATCATAAGAAAAAGAAAAAAATTAAGAAATATTTTTTGTAATCAGGGATTATCAACACAGGAGGATCAACTAAATCCTTCTTAATCATTTCAAAATAATTTTTGGCCTCTGTGGTCCATTTTAATTTTCTTTTTTTCCTCAACATATTTGTAATGAATTTTACCAGCTCAACAAAATTGGAGATGAACCTTCTCAAGAAATTCATTTTTCCTAGGAAGGATCGAATTTATTTCTTGGATCTTGGTTAGGTAAGTTTCTAAATAGCTTCCACCCTTCTAGGGTCAATCTTTACACCATTAAATGAAACAATATTCCTTAGTAGCTTACCTTCTTTCATAGAAAACTATGATATTTTAGGATTTAAGGAAAGTCCATACATCCCACAGATAAAAAAAAACTTCTTCAATTGTTGATAATGTTCTTGATCATATGTAGAGAAAACAATGATATCATATAAATAAATCACTACAAATCTATCTTTCTCACCAACAAAAGCAATATCCATTTCTCGCTGGAAGGTTTCCCTCGCATTCATTAATCCAAATAACATCCTAGCATACATGAAAGTGCCCCATGGAGTCGTAAAATCCATCTTTTCTCTATCATATGGATGCACATATATCTATTTGTATCCTAAGAAGCCATCAATTGTGGAAATACTCTTTGAACCAATCACCCTTTGGAATATATGTTTCATCTTAGGTAAAGGGTAATTGTCCTTCGTGGAGCATCTATTAAGATTCCTAAAGTCCATGCAGAGTCTGATTTCCCCATTTTTCTTTCTGACTGGAACAACATTGGATATCCAATATGAATATCTAAGAGGAATAATAATTTGTGCATCAAACAATTTTTTAACCTCTCTTTCCATGATAGGAAGCAACATAGGATTAATTTGTCTGAGCTTCTACCTAAAGGGATTTTTGTTGTCCTTCAAAGGAATATTGTGCTCTATAATGCTTGTATTATAGGTATTAAAGTCCACATATTTCCATGCAAAAACATATGAAAAATACTTCAACAACTTCACATATTCATCCCTCTATTTCTTTGTTAAACCTTTTGACAACCTTACAAATTTTGGTTGTTTTTCAGTCCCCAAATTACAATCTGTCAGCTCTGAATATTCACTTGATTGTTTAGCTTTATAGGAACATCATTATGTTCAAACAACTTTTCCAAAGGCACTAACCCACTGGGCATATGATTATTTGGCAACTGAACAATATGATGGTTTGAAATCTTATTTACAAATTTGTCATTTTGTATATTTTCTTCAATGTCTTCATCTTGGTCTATATGCATTGCAGAAAACTCATCAACTATTTCAAATAATTTCTTCAAATCATCACCAACTTCAAACACTTTCTAGTATTTGACATTATCAGGGATTAGAGGTCTATACTTCACCTCAACATCATACTTTAGTTTTGGAAGCAGAGGAACTTTAAAACTACTTGCAGAAACATCAAGAGAATCAACCAAAGAATTAACATCTCTTGGAACAAAAGATATGTTAAAAGTTGAGAATAAATTGTCAATCAAGTCCCAAACTTAATTAATATAAGCCTTCAGTTTGACATGCTTTGTTTGATAAATGTTTCTGACTTGTTTCACAATCAATTTAACATCTCCAAATATTGTTAATCCCTCAATCTTCATGTCTTTTGCAACCCTGAGCCCCAAAATCAAGGCTTCATATTTTGAAATATTGTTGGTCACTTAAAAATCATGTTTGAAAGACAAAGTAGTCACCTCTTTTGAAGGAAAAATGAACATTATTCTAGCACCAACACCATATTTTGAAAAAGATCCATCAAAGTACATTTTCCACAAAGGAACACCCCTACCTTTAATCTCATGTTTGCCCAAAATATGACTTTGGACTTTTGAGCGTGACTGAAAAGAATCAGAAAAATGAAGAACACATGAGCCCAAATCAATATCTACAACATAAATTGGATGATTTGTAGGATTTTTTTCATTACTGATGATATAGTCTAACTGACTTTCCCTATACAATCTCCTATGTTCACCTGCAAAAATGAGTATTGTAGCATATGAAAGATCCATTTGTAAAGTTCCACCTAGTCTTTTAATCCATGATCTATACAATAAAATTCCAAATTTTGGAGGTACATCAACAACCACTATATCCATAACCATACTCTTCATGGCAGTTGGAAAATAGTGAAAAATAAATCTTTTATGACCCCTAGGAACTTCACTTTCCTAGATTCAAAGGAATAAAGGTCATGATAATTCTTTGTGATTTATGAGCCCAACTCATCCATGATAGCTTTTGGCATTAAATTATGGGATGCACCAGAATCCATAAGGAAGTTATGTAGGATTTTATCATGCACATTTAG
>JZKD02S1347018.1:262456-294077 GCA_000966675.3 Picea glauca | reverse complement strand
ACAAACAGATGTCCCTCAAGCAAGCCAAGAAGGATAATAAATTATCACCAAAGTACTATGGCCCTTATAAGGTGTTGCAAAAGATTGGTACTATGGCATACAAATTGGAGTTGTCAGCATATTCACGAGCACACCCAGTATTCCATGTTTCATGCTTAAAGAAGGTTATAGGTGACAAGATCCCTGTTCAAACTATATTTCCAAAACTTGACGAGGAAGGAAAAATCATATCGGAGCCTGAAGCCATCACTGAAACAAGAATTTGCTAGCTGAGGAATAGATCCATTTCAGAGTATCTCATTAAATGGAGGAAACTGTCTGTTGAATATTCCACTTGGGAAGATGAGTCTTTTATATAGAATAATCCAGAGTTACTCAAGAATTGTGGACAACACTTGTCTCAAGGGGAGGGGCATGTTAAGCCCTAAATAGTGGCTCAGTACCCCTTAATTGGGGCATATTACATTAGTAATTTTATTTTATTTATGTCGGCTTTAGTCCATTAGTTGTAATTATACCTCCTAGTCTCCTATAAATACCAAGGATAAATTTTCATTTGGAATCATCTTGTATTTGTAAATTTATTTGGGCATAAGGAGGTTTCCCCCTCGAAGATGCTTATTACCTAAATTTCTCTCTTTTTCAAGGTGTTGAGTACTTATTCTGAGGTTTTTCTATGCTATATTGATATTTGGTTCCTAGAAAAAACTCTCATCCAGACATCCTTATTTTCTATATTTATGGTATCTGCATAATCGTAAAAAGGATGCATGATTTTCTTCATTTTTGATATCTTCCTCATTGGTGAAATTTGGCATTTATTTGAGATAATCTCCAACTGGAACGGAATTCATAGGCTGGGGAAGAACTAAGGGTGCATATATTGCAACCACAATAACATCCATTGTATTCTTAGGGGGGTTAAATCCTAACATTATGTTTGGAAAAATAGGACTATGGCTCTTAGGAGGTGTCTGGTGGTAAGGACCAATGTTGATATTTACTAGTAGATGTTTTTGGTTCCATATGATGACAAAATTTGTTCATTAAAAGAGCTACTATGTCAATTAGGATGTGAAGGAGAGCGAGGTGATGAAAACCCAGGCTTAAAAAAAACTGGAATATACTTTGGTGTCTCTGTTGAGATCTTAACAGAGAAAAAAGTTCCTTCTTCTTTATTTTAAAAAGACCTTAACAAATCAGTAGTTGGAGAACATAAAAATGGGAAGTCTTCTAAAATTTCAACTCTAAACCATTTAAGAACTTTAGGTGATGCAAGAAAATCAAAACTTTCAAGAATTTATTCTTTCAAATCAGGAGATAAGGGTGTATACTCAAGAGGAAAACCTCCTAGTTCAGATTTTACATGAGTTTCTTGTTTCAAACTTCTAGGAGTTTCAACCTTAGGTAAATGAAAAGATTCAGAAATAAAAACTGGTGTGTTAAAGACAGGTTCAGATGGGTTCCCCAAAATACCTAAAGATTTGGAATATGAGGCTCCTTTCAAAGCCTTTCCATTATTTATGATATTTTTTGGGTCTGTTACAGGTGTGGCCAGAGGTGACTCTGGATTATCTCTCATACTACTTATATTAGGAGACACAACTGAAATTGGAGTCATCGAGTGCACTATGCATTGTTTTCTATTACTCATCTACGTAAACCATCAAAAGAAATAGTATTCTTTGTCATACATCCCAGGGAAAATCTTCAACTTCGTCCCCAGAAACGGTGCCAAATTTTTTATCACTAGAAGTCAGATTTATACTACTATAAAGGCAAGCCTAGTACCCATCAGAATATCAAAATTAAATGGATAGGTTTAAATGTGAGAACGGGTCAAACTTATGTGGATTAAGACTCAGTCCAGTAATCAAAATGAATGAATACTATGCTCCAGTAGGTAAGGGATAAAAAAAACTCAAATCAACAAATATTGGACAAATGAACAGAATAAATAGAGGAGAACACTATAATAAATAAATAAAATTCACTTCCAGATCAATTGAATCATTCATTGAGGAAAATATCTTAAATTAGAAAGGTTCTAATTCATAAATATAGAAAACGTGCATGGAAAAAATCACAATGCATGCAAAAAATCATTCTCTACACAAATTGTAAATAGCATTGTAATGAATCTTTCATATAAAGTATTCCATGAGAGAAGAAGAAAAATAATACGTTGGTAAAAACAAAACTTGATCTTGTATTTGCATTAGAGTCCTTCAATCCAGATGCATAGTCTTATTAGCTTCAAAAAAATCATAACCTGAAGTATGAGCCTCAACCTCTAATCATTCGAACCCCTCCAAAGAGTTACATATTACAATATATATATTTACACATGTTATTTTCCTTCTAGGAGTTTGAAATATAGTTGTTACATTGGATTCCATCCACTTAGGAGTTCATTGTATGAGATAAAAAAAAAAAATTCTAACAAAACTAGTAAAACCTAGGATCCTATCTACATTCATTAATACAACAAAGACAACACATGCTACATGATTTAGAAAGGATAAATTGACGAGACATGTATATTTCATGATTTAAATGAAACATTGAAGGCTGTTGGAAAACATGTGGCAACTGAAATCCTCAAACTTAGGTTGACTGTGTGAGTTTGCAACGAACTAGTGGAATTTTCTTCAATTCCTCTGTTTCAATAGTTTCGCAGCAAATGACTGGAAATTGTTGCAAAAACTCTATTCAATGATTGTTTTGGATTATGAAAGTTGAAACTGGTGTGAAAAAATTGGATTATGGTTTTGTACCTCCCTTTCAATCCTTAACCTTGCTTTGGACCCAACTATTAGTCAAAACTGTAATTGGACCATCAAACATCATAACACAAAAAGTAGCCTTTAGGGTTTGTAGCAACATATAATCATATCATTCTCAAAACTGGTGCAGTGTTAAAAAATGAATTTCCTCTTTTTTAACTGATTGTTTCATGTGCTGACAGTTCAAGGTTCTGCCTTACCACTTGTTCTCTCAATTGTTGTAACTTTCCTTTAAATAACCTATTCTCATCTTTCATAACCTTATTCTGCTTGAAGAAATTCCTCACTTGATTGTGAAGGGGAAAGGATCTTCTGACCATGTTTTTTATTTTATCAATAGTTACCTCACAAATTTCCAAATTCTCTTTTATTTTAGTCTTGATTTCTTTATTCTCCTGTCTCAACTGCACAATTTGAACTTGTGTATTCTTCAACTAGTTTATGAGTCTCTTGATTGTCTAATTTCTTTCATCTTATGTGAACTGTATTTTAGGAATTTCTACAGGCTCTTAGTGAACAGGTGTTTTGGCTACATGATGATCATGTGTTTGAGATTCATCTTCTATCATACAAGTTAAATGTCTTGTTGATGACCTAGTAAGAGGTTTTCTAGGTTTTTCTTTTGTATATGTCTCTTGACTGAACACTACCATTTTTCATGATGAGACATGGACCTTTTCTGAGATCTGGAACTATGTTGCATCTTCATTTACAGAAGCTATATTTTCTTTCAATGTTGATGTAGTTAAAGGTTTTATAGGTTTTATCATTTTCACTTCTTTAGTAATGAATTCAAGATTTATGTTACTTTTCTTATTGTCAGTGGTCTCTATAACATCTTCCACATTCTTCATAACCTTCTCTAATGGTTTTTTTCCCTTATATTTCTCCTTAGACTCTTTAATGAGAAAGGTTTCAACTTTAGATTCATGGGTTTGCACAATGGTTGGTTGTTGTTATTCACCTTTGCTTCTTTTTATTTTATCTCTGCCTGAGGCTTCCATATCATTTGCAAAAATAACACTCCTTTTAGATGGTCGAGAACTAATCACTTATGTACTAAACCCTGATGTGGAAAGAAAAGTGTTCCAATCTCCATTTGTTTTACTCATCTCCTCTAAGACTAGTAGCTCGATAAGGCCAGAATGAAAGATGCTATTTTCAACTAATTTGTATTTATCTTGCACCTTATTAGACATTTTACCTAATCTTATGTAAAGTTAAAAGGGAAAACTCAGTAGTTGCTTACCAGTAAAATGCACGAGTAATCTAATATGGTATTGATACACCATATTGAAACGCCCCTCATAAGCAAAGTATCTTTGAATTACTCTTAGCGTATTTTCAAAGTATTTTGTCATGTGACTACTTGACACTCCTTTAAATATATTATCATTATGATGCTCTGATTTGAAATAGTCATGGAAAAAGTCAGAGTTCATGACCATCCCCTTAAACCTTTTCTCACTCTGACAAGGCATCTTTGTAGTTGTTGTAATTGTCTATTATGTTACCTGAAACTCAAGTGAGCCAAATTTGGTATTGACACCATAAAAATTCATTGAAAACTTATTAGCTACTTCCATGTGTCCCTTTTGCAATTTATCACATAAAGTGATGCATCCCAACCTCTGAAAACATTCTCTAAAGAAAGGATTTGAATTTAACACCCGCATGTCATGAGGTTCAGACCTCACAATTTCACCTCTTTTGTAGATATTCTTCTTTTTTTGTGTGGATTACATGAATATAAAAGGGAAACAATATGAGTAGGGAAAACTTGGATGGAAACCATAAATTTAAATGTGTAGGAAAATTCAGGGCGCTAGGGTTTACTGCTGTAACAAGATTTTAGTAGCAAAACACAATTTTGCAACAAATGTAAAATTAGTACAGGTTGAGACTTTTAAAATAGCAGGATCATAATGGAATGGAGGAAATGATCAGTGATCAAGTATGAGTATCTTTAAAAGCTAAATCCTTTTAGTTACTGGGAAAAAACAGGGTTTTGACAATAACATGAATTTTCACAGTGACGAGGGTTTTGGCTGCAAATTATGTTTTATGCTACGAATGAGAATTTGGAGTGACTCAAAATTAGAGTAGAAAAGTCGAAAATGAGAAGGATATAGTCAAAAATCAAATTCTCAGTATATTCCACTATATATTATTGGCCATTATAGGAATTTTCGCAGCGATCAAATAAAATGGCAGCGAACAAAGTTTCTCAGCAAAAGAAACTTTAACCTATTTGATAGTTGCACCATGATCAAACATATCTTTTGAAAACTCACTCATCATGATATGACACAAAAAACAAGACATCACTAAATACAACATACAAAACTCATGATTATAAACCATTGAGTGGATTCTGCAACGATTTTACTTTTAGCGGTTTGATGTTGCGAAACATTCGAGACTTTAGAAACAAACTTTGATTTGATTGGATGCAAAATATGAAGGTACAACTTGAGTTTGACAACCTTGGTAACCTTTGATCTACGACATGACTCACCCTTGGGACTTTCCAAAACAACATGAAGTGACTCTTAAACATGCTCCCTTTCATATGATGACATCAAGACAATATGAGGGATATGTGACTTGACCTTATTAACCAAACCTAAAGCAAGTTTAGCAACTTACTTATTTACCCAAATACGACTCAAAAACCCAAAAACATGAATAAACGAAACTCAACCTAAATTTATAAGAAAATGACCTAAATGACTAAGAATTAACACATGGTATTCAAAAGACCAGTGGTATTATTTGCAACAAACCAAGCAAAAAATTAAAATGAGGTAGATTTGACTCTAGTATATTCCATGTGTTAATAGAAGGAGGGGATGTGTACTTGGCTTCTTCAAGCACACATGTAGATCATGAGGAATGGTTGGTTGACTCAGGTGCATCCTTTCATATGACTCCCACAAGGAGTGGTTCTGTGAATATGAAAGGTATGATGGAGGTAATGTTTTCCTATGTGATGACTCGACAACTAGAATCATAGAATGAGGAAAAGTCAATTTGAGTCTCATATATGGAAGTATTAGAACACTACCTAGTGTTCTGCATATCCCAATATTGGCCATAAATTTGATTTATGTAAGAAAAATGGACAATGCAGGGGTAAAAAAAATATTTGAAAAGTAATTATGTAGGATAGTTCAAGGAGAAATGGTGTTGTTGAAGGAAGTTCGGTTTGGAACTCTATATAAGATGCAAGGAAGCATTATTAGTGATGTGTGTAATATTTCCATTTTTCCTGATGTTGGAGTTGAAGAAGAAAGAACTCCTACAGTCTTTGGAGAAAATGTTGTGTTATGGAATCAAAGACTGGGGCATATCGAAGAGAAGGGTCTTTGACTACTACAGGGTAGAGGTATGGTTGAAGGTATGTGTAACTTCTCTATGGATTTTGATTTATGTGAACATTGTGTATATGGGAATCATAATTGGGTGGTATTCCCCTATGGTGCAACGAGGGAAGAAGGAATTTTACAGCGAGTTCATAGTGATGTGTTTGGACCTTTTTCGGTTCCATCATTGGGAAAATATGTGTACTATGTCTCATTTATAGATGAATTCTCAAAGAATACTTAGATATATTTTTGGGGGAAGAAATCTGAAGTCTTTGACATGTTTAAAAAGTTTAAGGCTCTTGTTGAGAATCAAACAGAGAAAATAATTAAGGTTTTGAGGACCTATAATGGTGGAGAGTTATGAGGGAATGAATTTGAAGAATTATGTAAGAAGTGTGGTATTACAAGGAAGAAGACTATCCCATATACACCTCAACAGAATGGAGTTGCAGAAAGGATGAATACGACTTTGATGAAAAAATAAAGGTGCATGCTTAGTGGTTCTGGGTTAGGGAATACTTATGGGTAGAGGTAGTGGGTACTGCATGTTACCTAGTCAACAGATCACCCTCATCATCACTGGATGAAAAGACTCCATAAGAGGTATGGAATGGTAAGAAACCTGCTCTCACACATCTCAAGGTATTTAGTTGTGAGACTTATGCTCATGTTCCAAAGGAAAAAAGGAGTAATCTAGATAAGAAGGATGAAAAGTGTATCTTTATTGGGTATAAATATGGTCTTAAAGGTTATAAGCTTTGGAAACCAGAAACTAAGAGGGTTATGTATATATGATATGTGGTATTTAGAGAAATAAAAGATGTTGTCAAAAACGATGTCCTACCAAGTAACAAAGAACCAGATAAAATAGAGTTTGATTTAAAGGATGATGAATCAGACTCTACAAAATAGTAGGAATCATAAGAAGAAGATCGTCATACTCCAATGTTGAGGAGATTGGTTCAAGAAAGAAGGCAACCAGAAAGGTATACTCCACCTAATTTTCATTCAAATTTTTCTTGGTATATTACTGATGATGATCCTAGAACTATTAGGGAGGCAGTGGATTCAGAGGATGGAAAACTTTGGGAAAAGTCCATTGATGAAGAAATGGAAGCCTTGGATAATAATGAGGCTTGGGATCTAGTGGATTTGTCGTCTAGAAGAAAATGGGTATTTAAAAATAAGCTTAATGCAGAAGGAAAAGTGGAGAAATACAAAGCTCAATTAGTAGAAAAGGGTTATTCCTGGGTTGAGGGAATTGATTTTGGTGAGATTTTTTCTCCTGTTGCCAATTTAACTTCTATTAGATTTATGTTATCTATTGTTGTTGCATTTGATTTTGAAGTATAACATATGGATGTGAAGACAAAATTCCTACATGGGGATCTGGAAGAAGAAATCTATATGAAGAAGCCATAAGGCTCTACTATGAAGGGTAAGGAGTTGATATCCAAGATGAAAAAGTCCATTTATGGTTTAAAACAATCACCAAGGATGTTGTATTAAAAATTTGATACTTATATGTTGGGACTTGGATTCACAAGAAGAAAAGGGGATAATTGTGTGTATTTTAAATTAATTGGTGATAATTTGATTTATTTGGTCTTGTATGTGGATGACATATTGTTGATAGGAAACAAAAAGGAGATTATCTAGGATGTGAAAAACCAATTTTCCTCTAAATTTGACATGAAGGATATTGGTGCTGCGAATTTCATTTTGGGCATGGAAATTAAAAGAGATTGGGAAAAGAGGAAACTCTGGTTAAATTAGAGAAGATATGTCAAGACAATATTACATAGGTTTAATATGTAAGAATGTAAACTGGTCAAGGTCCTTATTCATGTTGGTGTAAATTTATTTGCATATTAGTGTCCAGATACACATGAAGAGGAGGACATGTCTCATGTTACAAATGCGAGTGCAGTTGGCAGTTTGATGTATGCAATAGTCTATACTAGACTGGACATTGCACATGTACTGGGAGTTTTGAGCATGTATATGTCAAACCAAGGAAGGAGCATTGGACAACAGTTAAAAGGGTTTTCAGGTATTTGCGTGGCACTGCTAGCTATGGATTGTGCTACTAAGGAAGACTATGATTGTATAGAGTGTTGGACATACATGTATTTGTGGATGTAGACTGGTTTGGAGATCTATATCATAGGAGATCTACAAGCGGGTATGTGTTTCACCTATTGGAAGAGCAATCAATTGGATGAGGAAAAGATAGTCTGTAGTGGCACTTTCAACTACAGAA
The DNA here is from genome assembly GCA_000966675.3 of Picea glauca. NCBI lineage: Eukaryota > Viridiplantae > Streptophyta > Pinopsida > Pinales > Pinaceae > Picea > Picea glauca. The sequence continues at coordinate 285,660 of JZKD02S1347018.1, read as the reverse complement.
GTTGAATACATGGAAACCACTCATGCAAGAAAGGAAACAATATGGTTGCAAAGATTGTATTCATGTATTGGGTTGGTACATCAAGCTATAAAGATAGATTTTTACAGTCAGAGTGAAATTTTTATGGCGAAGAACCCAACTTATCATTCAAAGACAAAGAATATTGAAACAATATTCTTTCAAGAACATGATTGTTATTGTAGATGATCCCTTTCATCCATTATTCTCATCAACTCCTGTTATTGTTATTGTAGTTGAGCGTAGAATCATACCGTTATGTGATTTTATTGTAGCTTCATCCATTTCCTTGAGGGATTTATTTACCCTTTCCTCAGCCTCATTTTTTTCCTTCATTACTTCCTCCACTCAGTCATCAATTCCTTCTTCTGTTGGAGCATAGAATCATAATGTTACTGTAGTTGATCCCTTTCGTCCATTATTTTCATTAGCTCCTAGTGTGCCTCATCTCCATGACTCTTAATCTCTTGCAATAGGCATGTTTGCAAGTATTTTAGTCTTTGTATCGACATCCTTGATACCACTATATTCAATTGTCCTATCACGTTCACCCATTCTTGTAAATCGGTTGTTGGAAATTCAAGTATGTTCGTCTCAATTTGGAGTGTTTTGTTCCCAGCTGCCAACTGGGTCAATACCTGATGCACACTCTCTACTTCCTTCCCAGGAATTATGGATAGTCCTCCCTCAGTCCTTTCCTCTGTTGTTATGCTAGCTGCTTCCAAGAGTTGTTGGAGTGCTTCCAACTCATTCTGCACTTTCTATTTTTGTTCCTCTTACTTCCTGGTTGCTTCCTCCATGATTTCCTTTGTGGCATCTCGTACTTGGTAGCCTATGCAGTCCATATCATCATCGATCAACATATAAACTATTGATTAAGTTTGGTTTTCATTGATGTCAACCCTTGAAGAAAGTCTGGTAGCGAATTCTGGTAGCACAAAGGTTTGGGTAGTGGACCCAAGGTTGTTTCATGTATAATGGTATGAGTTTTAATATATTTGAAGGTAATACTATTCTATATGGATATTACATGTCATGCCATTTTTGGTGGTATGTGGAACCTCACATAAATCCTCATGGTTTGAGAGTTATGGCCTTACGAAGTTGGAGGACCCTCATGTGTTGTCTTCAAGCCCCAAAAGGTCAAAGAATTCAAAGAGTTTTCAAATAAGAAATTATTATTTAAATGAGAAAGTAAAGTGACAAAGTTAGGAAAGATTATTTAAATAATAAAGTGAAGTGACAAAATCAAAGAAGATTATTTAAATGATAAAGTGAGGTGGCAAAGTCAAGGAGGATTATTTAAATGATAATGTAATGGAGAACTTTCTAATTATGGAAAGTGGTTAACCCTAAAAATGAGGAAAATAGGTTAAGTCACCTAGAAATGGGTTAAGTGACCTAGAAGATAGAGAGTATAAATAAGAGGCAAGGCTCTCTCATTTAACATCACACTTGAGCATATTGAGTATCTATAGGAGACTGAGGTAACCAAAGGATATCCAAGCCTAATTTCGTAGGGAAGGTGAAGAAAAGAAGGCTGGAATTGAAGGGAGGATAAATTATTTTGATGATACTTTCTAAGGTATGTTATTTATAGGTCATCTCACCATTTTCGCAATAATTTTTTTTTCTAGAATGATTCAGACCATGAGATTGATAGGACATTGAGGAAACATATCCAAGTATATGTGGTAAAAAATTAATCTTGTGGGTCGTTGTATTTTTTTATTTACACTCCATAGAAAATAGGGTTTGTGGCTAGTTCTGAAACTAATCTAAAACATATGTTTCAAGAAAAAAAATCATAAATTCTTCATAACAGATCCAAATTTAGTAATACCAAATGTGTTGGTTAGAGTATAATATTTAGTATTCTTTGTAACATTTTTAGATCGATTCAAAAAATATTCCATGCAGGGCACGCTCTACAAAGTCGCTCTCTAGAATAAGCCAAAATTAAGCAAGGTATGACATTTTTTCTATAACTCCTTTTCTGAGAGGTTCCAAGTAGTGAAACATGGATGAATTGCATAAAACACACTGAATAACATTGTGTATCAGTTTCAAATCTTTATTCATTACATGTACATATATATGATTATTTCAAGTTAGGGTTGTTGACTAATCCAAAACTAGTCATGTGAGACTAAAGAAAAGTTTGATGAAAATGCTAGTCTCTTGTTGTTAAAGTTAACGAAGGTTTGCAGGTATGTGATCATATAAACCAGGTATATTATAGAGTTACAAATAATATTTCGATGATGATATTGATGAGGGATTTTGGTTGAGGTACAGGTTGGGTACATGGTTGAGACAAGTAGTTGATGAGTTGGCAAATACATGAGGTGCATAGTTGATGATGTTGGTACATATTTATGAGTCATAGATGATAAGTAGTTGAAACATCATTGGTACATACTTGGTACATGGTTGAATACACTTGTTTATGGTACATGTTGATTACATGTTGTTTGGTACAAGTTGGTGCAAGGTTGATCCACTTGTTTATGGTACAGGTTGATTACAGGTTGAGGTACAGGTTGATGCATGGTTGATGCATGGTTTAGGTTTATTGGTACAGGTTTACAACGATATATCTCAAAGTGATAGTGTGGAAGTGGTTCCATCATTCTACTTCCACTTCAAGGCAATTGGACAGGACAAGGACATGTGGTTGTAGCCACCTTCCAATTGTAGCTGGAGAACATAGGGGGTTGTAGCCTCCTTCAGGCTGTAGCCAGAGAATAGGGGAGTTGGAGATTCCTTCAGGTTGTATCCCTAGAAACAAAGGGGTTGGAGCCTACTTCCAGTTGTAGCTGGAAAACAAAGGAAGTTGGTGCTTTCAATGAATGTAATTCTTCAAGACATATAAGAAAAATAGTTCTGTGGTTTTCTCCCGCTTTGGGATTCTACATAAAACACTGATGTATTATGTTTGTGTATGATTTTTAATTTGTTCATTTATTATTTACTCTGAAGTTATTGGATGATAATGCTACATTGATATAACACTTGGATTATATGGTTAAAAAGAATTACATTTCTCTATTACTGATTCACCCCCCCTCTCAGTAATCCAACAATTGGTATCAGAGAATGTTCTTTGATAAATTAGTGTAACCAATGAAAGGTAGATCATGGAGAGAAACAAATTATATAAAAATGAAATACCACAGTTCAATGGACAAAAGTATGCATTTTGGAGCATGAGGATGAAAACATATATGCAGGTAGAGGGATTTGAAATTTGGTAATCAATTGTAGATGGATACACAGGACTAGCAATTCTGACAACAAATGAAAAAACAGTGAAACTCGGTTAGAATAATTCCAAAGACAAAAATGCACTTCTGAATGGTCTTAGTGAAATGGTATTCACCAAAGTTTCACATTGTAAATCTACTAAAGAGATTTTGGAAAAACTTCAAAATATTTATGAAGGAGATTCAAAAGTCAAAGAAACAAATCTTCAAACTTACAGAGGTTAGTTCAAACAACTTAAGATGAAGGAAGATGAGAATATTACAACTTACTTTTTACGATTTGATGAAACATTAAATGCAATCATAGGATTGGGAGAAGAAATCAAAGAATCTGTAATTGTTTAAAAAGTACTAATATCTATTCCTATGATATTTGACCCTAAGATATCAACACTAAAAGAAAGATCAGATCTGAAATCAATAAGCATGGATGAATTACATGGAATCTTCACAGCATATGAAATGAGATCTGAACAAGAAAATCCAGATATAAAAGAAGCTGCATTCAAAGCATCCAAAAAGTCAAAGCAAAAGGGAAGGCCAAAAGAAGAACATAACAGCAGTAGTGACGTCTCGGAAGATGATGAAGAAGTGGCCAACTTTGTCAAAACACTGAACAAGGGAACCGATGGTAGGTATAGAGGTAAGCTTCCTTTAATTTGTTTTAATTTTGATGATATTGGTCATTTTGATAACAAATGTCCTTATAAGAAAAAGAGAAATGATGAAGGTTAATCAAAAGGCAAGAAAACATATAAAGGAAAAAGAACCACAAAGAAAGTTTTCAAGAAAAGATTATGCACCAAAGAACACATCTCATCATCAGATGAAGATGAAGTCAGTGATAGTGAGACAGAAAGAGTTCTATTCATGGTAGTAGAAGTCTCTGATAAAGAATAATCGGAAGAAGAATATGAAGAATTCAAAGAAGAATATGAAGAAATCGAAGAATAAATTGAAGAGGCAGAAGTTGACTGCCGAGAGGAATTATTGTGTTCCATAGAAGTTATCAGAAGAGAAAAGAAGAAAAACAAGAAACTACAAGAAGAACTAGACAAGAACGAAGACACTCAATAACTAGAACAAATGATCACAAATTTTAAGGTTCAAATAGAAGAATATAAAAGAATTGAAGAAGCACTCAAAGAACAACTAGAAGAAAAAGACAAGATCATTGGAAATTTGGAAGCAAATATTGTCACATTAAGAAAGGATCTTCAAAAGAAAAATATGCAGAAAAACTCAAAAGTTTTGGATGACATTATCAACAGTAAAAAATCTCATCATGACAAGTCTAGACTTGGATACAATCAGACAAAAAAAGGATCAAGCTCCAAAACAACAGAGAAAGAAACATATCCAAAAAGCTATGCAGAAACAATCAAGGGGGATAGGAATATCTACAAGGAAGATTACAGGGACACTCCTCCACCGAGAAGATTCATATTTCAGAATCAACAACCGACAGATAGGCCATAGGAAGAAGAATAATTTATAAGAGTGCCTCCTTTTAGAAGATCTTCAACGCCCAGGTATCAAACTATCTTTCTTGGTTTATGTTATGCATGTAATAATTTTAGAGATAAAGTTGTAAATTACAGAGCTAACAACAGGAACACAAACAACTTTGAAAGTCATACACAAAGGGGTTATCCAAGAAGGTCTAGTGAAACATAGAGAAGAAGTTACAATAGGTTTGAATCTTTGAGCACTAAAGTGGAATGTTACAAATATAACAATTTTGGACACATTGCCAAATATTGCAGAATGATGGTCCCTCCTAGAGAACCATAATAGAATAACAACAATCACAGAAAGGAACCTCAGAAAAGGACATGGATAAGACAACAGGATCAATATAGCAATGAATAATGCATAATCACTCTACAATCTAAGCAGAAGAAATGTGGTTAGTATGTTTATAGTGGTTGTTTAAAACACATGATAGGTGATAGAGACATGTTTCTTACATTACAAAAGGAAAGAGATGGACCAGTCTCCTTCAGAAATGATGATTCAACTAAAATCATTGGAAAATGCACAGTCAGAATTGGGAACAAGAATACCAAGGCAGAAAATGCTCTACTAGTAGAAGATATGAAACATAATCTTCTAAGTGTGAGTCAAATGTGTGACCAAGTTCATAAATTTACTTTTGATTCACAAAAATGCGAGATAAGAAAAGAAGGTTTAGGAAAATTGATTGCTACGACTGCGAGAACTTCAAGCAACATATATGTATTAAGTGAAATTGGAAATGAAAAGTGTTGTCTAGGAAAGGAATATGAAAGTTGGCTATGGCACAGAATAATGGGTCACATACATTTTGATAACCTTGTGAAAGTCAGCATAAGAGAAGCAGTCAAAGAAATGCCCCAGATCACGAAACCAACAAAAACTTTATGCAAGCATTGTCAACAAGGAAAGTAAATGAAGACCAAGTTCAAATCAAAGGAATATTCAATGACTAGATCACTGGAAATTGTGCATACTGATCTAGTTGGAAAAAATACAACAAAGGGTTTAAAAGGTGAGAAATACTTTATTTTATTAGTTGATGATTATACAAGAATGACTGCAATTTTCTTTCTCAAGAATAAGTCAGAAGCTTTTGAAAACTTCAAGATCTACAAGGAAATGGTTGAAAATGAAATGGATTCAAAAATCAAATGCTTGAGATCTGATAATGGAGGAGAGTTCACTTCAAAGGAATTTATGGACTACTGCAGTAATCATGGAATAAAAAGACAATTCTTTGTTGCGAGGACACCTCAACAGAATGGAGTTGTTGAAAGAAAGAATAGTACAATACAAAAAATGGCTCAAACAATGCTAATGGATTCCAAATTGACAAATATATTTTGGACATAGGTACTGCATACAATAGTTCACATTCAAAATAGACTAATTCTCAGAAACAACACTGACAAAACTCCCTACAAGCTATGGAAAGGAAGACCAACAGATGTGAAGCACTTCAGAGTTTTTGGAAGAAAAAGCTACATAAAAAGAGAAGATGGAAAAATGGGAAAGTTTGACTCCCGTGTGGACAAAGGAGTACTTGTTTCTCACTCAAGTACAAGGAAAGCATACAAGTGTTACAATCTGATATTGAACAAAGTTGTAGAAAGAATCAATGTAACAATTGATGAAACAGGCAGACCAAAATCAAAGGAAGAAGAAAATGAATCAATGGAACAACTTTTCAAAGAAGATGCATAAGATGAAAAGGAAGTAAAAGAGGAAGATGAAGATAATTCGACAGGATCATAAGAGAAATTTTAGCAAGTGCCTCCAAATACACCTAGCAAACGAGCACATAAGAATCATTCTTCAGATCAGATTATCGGAAACAAATACACAGGATTTGAGACTAGAAGAAGAATCCGTTCACCAGAACAAACACACCTAGCACTCACATCTACGATTGAACCAACCTATTTTGAAGAGACCAGCAAGGATGAATTTTGGAACAAGGTCATGGATGAATAATTAGATCAAATAGAGAAAAATGGCACTTGGGAATTGGTTCCAAGACCGAAGGATAAGAATGTGATCGGAACAAAGTGGGTATACATGAATAAATTGAACGAAGATGGACAGGTTACAAGGAACAAATCTAGATTGGTATGTAAAGGATATGGATAGGTTGAAGAAGTTGACTTTGAAGAGACATTTTCCCAGTTGCCATAATGGAAGCAATCTGATTGCTTTTATCTTATGCATTCTACAAAAATATTAAAGTGCATCAGATGGATGTAAAATCATCTTTTCTGAATGGGGAACTTGAAGAAGAAGTCTACATTGAACAACCAAAATGATTTTAGTTTTCAGAGAATTCAGACTATGTGTGCAAATTAAAGAAGGCCTTGTATGGTCTAAAACAATCTCCTAGAGCATGGTACTCTAGACTAGATAAATATCTACAACAGGAAGGGTTCAGAAAAGGAAGTGCAGGCAACAATCTCTACATCAAGGTAAGTCAAGGTAATATTTTATTAATTGAAGTTTATGTTGATGATATTATTTTTGGTAGTGATGATGACAAGTTAAGCCAAAAATTTGCAAAGGATATGCATAATGAATTTAAATGTCATTACTTGGAGAACTATCCTTATTTCTGGGACTTCAGATACGTCAAAGAAACCAAGGAATTTTTATTTCTCAAACCAATTATATCAGAGAAATGCTAAAGAGGTTCAGAATGGAAGATTGCAAACTAGTTATCACTCTTGTGCAAACCAAATGCAAGTTAAGAAAAGATGATGATTCAAAGTCTACAAATCAGAGGTAATACAAGTCAATGATTGGAAACCTACTATATGTGACAACATCTAGACCAAATGTAATGCAGGCAGTTGAACAGATGGCACGATTTCAGGAAACACCAAAGGATTCACATGCATTAGTAGTGAAGAGAACTTTCAGATTCTCAAAGGAACATAAGAGTTTGGATTATGGTATCCAAAAGGAAAGGATCTATCTCTTATTGCCTACATAGATGTATATTGGGAAGGTTGTATTGATGACCAACAAAGCACCAGTGGAGCAACGTTTAGTATCATGGATAAGCAAGAAACAATCATCAATATCTCTATCTACAGCCGAGCCAGAGTATATTTCAGTAGCAGCATGTTGTACACAGGTTCTTTGGATGAAACAAACTTTGACAGATATACAGGTTGATTATGATGAGCCCATTCCAATCTATTGTGATAATATATGTGCCATCAATATCTTAAATAACCTAGTGATGCACTCCAAGACGAAGCACATTACAATCAAGCATCACTTTCTACAGGAACAGGTTGCAGAAAAGAACATCAGAGTTGAGTATGTGGGCACAAAAGAACAAGTGGAAGACATTTTTACAAAACCACTTCCACGAGAAACCTTTGAGTATATTCGCCAGAGACTCGAAGTTATTTATACTCCAAAATGAATTATTTTGAATTCTTATCTTATATGTCTTATATGTACACAAGGAAGCACCATAAAGAGGACAGTTTAGTGAGGGGGAGAAGCCCTGGATGGAAAGATACATTTTCCATTGATGACAAAGGGGGAGAGATTCATCAGATTCATAGGACATAGGCATGGTTCCATGGGGAGAAATGGTCATAGATATGCAGAGGACAGAGGCATGTTTCCTGGGGGAGCATGAGTGATATGACTTTAGTATTGTATGACATTATTTCAGTATTGCATCAAAGTGTTTCCATCAATGCCAAAGGGGGAGACTGTTGATTAAGTTTGGTTGTCATTGATGTCAACCCTTGAAGAAATTCTGGTAGTGAATTATGGTAGCACAAAGGTTTGGGTAATTGACCCAAGGTTGTTTCATGTATAATGGTATGAGTTTTAATATATTTGAAGGTAATACTATTATATATGGATAGTTCATGTCATGCCATTTTTGGTGGTATGTGGAACGTCACATAAATCCTCACGGTTTGAGAGAGATGGCCTTATGAAGTTGGAAGACCCTCATATGTTGGATTGAAGCCCCAAAAGTTCAAAGAATTCAAAGAGCTTGCAAAGAAGAAATTATTATTTAAATGATAAAGTAAAGTGACAAAGTGAAGAAGGATTATTTAACTAATAAAGTGAAGTGACAAAATCAAAGAAGATTATTTAAATGATAAAGTGAGGTGACAAAGTCAAGAGGAATATTTAATTGATAAATTAATGGAGAACTTTCTAATTATGGAAAGTGGTTAACCCTAAAAATGAGGAAAATAGGCTAAGTGACCTAGAAATGGGCTAAGTGACCTAGAAATAGATTAAGTGACCTAGAAATGGGTTAAGTGACTTAGAAGATGGAGAGTATAAATAAGAGGTAAGGCTCTTTCATTTAACATCACACTTGAGAATATTGAATATATATAGGTGACTAAGGTAACCAAAGGATATATAAGATGAATTTCACAGGAAGGTGAAGAAAAGAGGGCCGAAATTCAAGGGAGGATAAATTCTTTTGATGATGCTTTCTAAGGTATGTTATTTACAGGTCATCTCACCATTTTCACAATATTTGTTTTTCTAGAATGATCCAGACTGTGATATTGATAGGCCATTGAGGAAACATATGCAAGTATCTGTGGTAAAAAATTAATCTTGTGGGTGGTAAAAATATAAGTTTGTGGCTAGTCCTGAAACTAGTATAAAACAAGTGTTTCGGGTAAAAATGTCATAATTTATTCATAACATATCCAAATTTAGTAAGAACAAGTGTGTTAGTTATAGTACAGTCTATAGTAATTTGTGTAACATTTTCTGATCGATTCAACAAATATTCCGTGTGGGGCATGCTCTACAAGTTCACTCTCTAGAATAAGATAAAATTTGGCAAGGTATGCGATTTTTGTTATAACTCCTTTTCTGAGAGGCTCCAAGTAGTGACACCTTGAGGAATTGCATAAAACACACTAAAGAACATTGTGTATTAGTTTTAGAGCTTTATTCATTACAGGTACAAAGTTATGATTATTTCAAGTTAGGGTTGTTGACTAATCCAAAACTAGTCATGTGAGACTAAAGAAAAGTTTGATGAAAATGCTAGTCTCTTGTTGTTAAAGTTAACGAAGGTTTGCAGGTATGTGATCATATAAACCAGGTATATTACAGAGTTACAAATCATATTTGGATGATTATATTGATGAGGGATTTTGGTTGAGGTACATGTTAGGTACATGTATGTGTATGATTGTTCATTTGTTCATTGCTTATTTACTCTACAGTTATTGGATGATAATTATACATTGATATAACACTTGAATTATATGGTTAAAAAGGATTAAATTTATCTATTACTGATTCACCCCCCCCTATCAGTAATCCAACATAAACTGGGGTTTCTTTGTGCACTTTAGTCTTCTTGTGCGAGCCTCCTACCGGTTCCTTCCCCTTATCCTTTCATTTGAATCCTATTGTGGGGACTTTGTTTTAAGCTTTGGATGGGTCAGGCATATCTCATGCACCATTGTTTTTATTGTTCCCCTCCTCCTCATCCTCATCCGGTTCTCCATCACTCTTATGCTACTCTTCTTCATTTTTTGGGTTCCCCATTTTCTTTGCTAGGGTTTTCCACCCTTATTCCCAATCATTCAAAATTAGACATACATCCTCTAATGTCAACCTATAGCTAGTTGGAAACCACTGGTGCATCGAGTCCTTCTTTTCCTACACATACATGTGGTGCATTCATTCTTTGAATCTTGCAATGTCTTTGTATGTTTCCATTGTCTCACCTAAGATGCATAGTGTATGCTCGATTAGATACTTGATAGTATCAAAGTATATAAACAATGTGACATTAGTGTCTTGTTTCCTTCTCTTGTTTGGCATATTCCATATATTGGCATATCGCCCAGCCAAACTACCTCTACCAAATGTGCCATGTGCTAGTACTAGCCTGGTTCTTGTCATCCAACCAGCAAAATCAAAATAAAAATCCATGAATAGTGAAATTATGTGCCCTTTTCCTGGGCATCAATACAATATTGCAAAAATTGGTTGACCAAGAAGGTGGCCCAGTTCATTTGAACCCCTTCGATGCATTTTTCTGCAGCTAAAATTACCACAACTAGTACTTAATCCCTCCTACATTTTCACAACAACTTGCAGGGTAATACCTGCATTGCAAACCGAACATTGGTATTACTGATGTTTTTAACATCTAGTCCCCTTTTTCCCTTGAAAGTCTAGAACGTTTACTTCATTTATTTAGTTAGATCTCTTTCCCCTGTCATGTTGAAAAAAATGTTCTGATCCTCGTCGACTTTTGGAATCCCTGTGATTTGTGCAATCAATGCAGTATCAATTGAAACTGGGGGGTCAAGCCACAATGTCCCCCTATGGACACAACTGACTAGTAACTTCACACAAGCATTTATTTCCAAACTACATCTGAAATGAGAGCGAAGATATAATAAAGAAATGTATAGATATATCGCAGATATCCAATAATATAACATAAATGTATCAGAGATGCAACCATAAACACAGAGATATAGTAATACACAATTTTCTCTTAATGAGCGAAAATGTACAAAGACTGTAAAAATACAAAGTGAAAGACTCGCTAGAACGGTGGCATCTTATCTCTGAGAAGAGATGTGATGACTACTCGCATTCGTAAGAAGATGATTTTACAATGAGGCTCCAAAGGCATTTCTTAACATAAATAAAATCCAAAATCCTAACCCTGGAAGATGAAAAGCCAACAGTTGTTTGGACCCCATTTTGGGTAGTTTGGTGTATCAACTTCCCGGGGGCGTAACTTTGGCATACGATCTTCGTTTAGGGTGCACGATAGCTTGTTGTAAAGTTATCGTCGAGGTGATTCATTTACAGGGCTCAATCAGAGCCTTTGGATATCATTGAGAAGATAGATCCCAAAAAACCTTCATATAGGCCCTCAAAATGGCCCCGGAAGTTAAAAACTGCTAAAAATAGTAAATTACCAAAATTGCCAGAAAACTGTTTTGAGAAGGTTGGAAAAGGTGGGTGGCCACCGATATCCACCTAGATCAATCCTCCCTCCTTAGGAAGAAATGGTCTCCATTGCGTTGAGTGCCCGGGGGAGAGGGAAAATCATTTGTTGAATCTGCATCTTGATGAGCTGCTTGCCTTGTTGGACAAGTTGCGCTACTTAGCTTGTTGAAGGTTGTCACAAACCTGTGGATCGAAGTGTTGGAAATTTTTAACCATTCTGGCTACATGAGATGCCTGTGTGCATAAGGAATCTTTAAACTTTGTTGCAATCTTGTTGACCTTCTTCTGTTGGATAGAAGGTGCTTGGGTCGAGGTTGTAGTGATTGCAGTATCCTTCTGTTTACCTTTTGAATAGATTGTGAAGAAGTTGAATTTTGTAGTATGAGATCCTACCTTGTGGCACTGTTTAGGTGGAACACTAGTCGAAAATACCTCTGGTATTTTGTAGAGATGATCCCCAAAAGAAACAATGACACTGCAGGGTTGAGACTCATAAACAACATGGTGCTTCCACATATATATTTGTCCCAAGAAAACATCACATACATCCAATGGGGAAACATCACATAATACCTTGTCCTTAATAGGATGGATGTCATATGACAATCGACATTGTTGGCTGACACAAATATCTCGTCCCTGGTGAAGTCACCTGATGTTGTATGGATGTGGGTGTGGTGTTGTCAACAATCCCAATTTTTTGATGACCTCTGCTGAGATAAGGTTCTTTTGGCTTCTGCTATAAAAAATAAAATGTAGTGAGGTCCCATTCACCCACATCTATGAATGAAAAAGGAGCTCCCCCTCTTCAGGATCTATTGGTTCTTCTTGTTGAATTGTTGTGGTCATGACAATAGCAGTGGGGTCTGCGTCGATGATCTGTCTTTTACCAGCATTTTCAGAATCATATTTTGAATCAAGGTTCGGCTCCTTGTCTTTGATCTCAGCCACCAATGACTGTTTTGAGTGACATTCATCAGTGTTTTGCTAGGAGATTTTGTGGAAATAACACCATTTTTCAGTGTCCTTCTTTGTCTTCCTATGGCCCTTCTTTTCCTGTGGCTTGGACTAGTTTTTAGGAGATTGTTTCTTAGGGGCGTATTTATCATAATTTGGTTTTTTCATATTTTTAGACTCAAACTCCTGTTTGTTCTAGTTCTTAAATTTATGCTTGATTTTAACAACATATCGATAAGCAACACTGAGTGATGAGATGTCCTGAAAATCCATTTCAATTTGGATGTATCTTTATAGATCCCCACGGTATTTTAGAACCAAATGTCATTCAGAGTCTTTGATACCCAGCATGGTGCACAAGGTATGGAAGGTATTGGTGAACTTCAGAATTGCTTGGCCCCTCTCTTGCCGTAGTGTGTTCCATATCATATACTAGTCATCATAGTTTCCAACAGGGTGATATTGTTCCTTTACCGCATCCACAAAAAAATCCAAAGTGGGATTGGCCCCATATATTCTAGACTCTTTTGTGGAATTTTTCTCCTAGTAAGTTTTCCACTAATATTTGACATGGGGGAGAGCTTTAAGGAGTGCGAAGGTGATATTTTCCCTATCGAAAAAATGGTGAACAAAGAAATAACCTTCTAGCAGATTTAACCATTTGTCTAGGGAATCCACATCTATATAACCTTCAAATATGGGAATATCAAAATTAACCTGTACCTTGAAAGGAGAGGTGCTTCCAAAGTGGTTGTTTGATGAAGATGCGCCTATTGCTATCGATAGGCATTGAAGGGTGTGGGAAACATTCTCCATCATTTTCGTCCCTCTGTCGCGTGAGAGCTTGCTCAAGCAACAAATTGATAGAATCGTCTTCTCTGTCATTTTTATTTTCTTCCTCCATGGCGGGTTTATTGGGAATGCGAGAGATATTGTCTTCAAGAGAGACAAGCTCAAGACCCAAATTGCTATACTCGGACCTTGTCGGGGACATGCACTGAAAAAAAACCCAACCAAGAGCAACCTACTCTGATACCACTGATCCCGATTATTTTCGGCATGAAATGAGAGAGGAGATATAATAAAGAAATCTATAGAGATATCACGGATATCCAATAATATAAAATAAATTTATCAGAGATGAAACCATAAGCATAAAGATGCAGTAATACACAATTTTCTATTAATGAGCTAAAATGTACAAAGACTGTAAAAATACAGAGTGAAAGACTCGCTAGAATGGTGGCATCTTATCTTTTAGAAGATATGTGACGACTACTCAGATTCAAAAGAAGATGATTTTATAATGAGGCTCCAAAGGAATTTTTTATCATAAATAAAGTCCAAAACCCTAACCCCGAAAGATGAAAAACCAACAATTTTGTGGACCTCGTTTTGGGTAGTTTGGTGTATCAACTTCCCGGGGGTGTAACTTTGGCATATGATCTTCGTTTGGGGAGAACGATAGATCGTTGGAAAGGTATCGTCGAGGATATTTATTTACGAGGATCAATCGGAGCATTTTTCTGTATTTGATAAGATCGATCCCAAACAACCTTCATTTAGGCCCTCAAAATGGCCCTGAAAGTTAAAAATTGTTAAAAATAGTAAATTACCAAAATTGCCAGAAAAATATTTTGAGACAGTTGGAAAAGGTGGGTGGCCACTGAAATCCACCTGGATAATTTAGTATTCTTGACTTCTCCAGTCCAGTTTCCCACACCTGTGGCTCTAACACTATCGCTCCTGTTCCTGATACGCTCTTAGTGCACAAGTATTTTTCCATGGCCAACTCTAGGAATTGTTTTCTTGTTGGTGATATCATGATCTGGGAACTTGAGGTCGACAAAATTTCCAAGCATAACTCCTTCAATACTTACACCAAGTATGACTGGTGATGTTTCTAGCGGGTATTTCCAATTTGTTGGTATGTTGATTAGTGGCACATTATCCATCCTAGGTGGGAGATAATCTTTGTGGAAGCTTTCATGTGATGTTGAAGCCAAAGCTCTAGGTATTTCCTCAACCTATGGTGTAACCATTGGTCATTTTTACTTTTTTCACGTTGATGTTGATGGCACTCCAACTTTTTTCAGCGTCATTCATCTTGTGTGACGAGTTCCTTACATTCTCTGTAGTTGTTTTTTGGTAGATGTAATTCGACTCTTAATCACTTGGGTTCACTCTGGTTTGCTCAAGTTGGCTCTCTCTTGCATGCAACTCTTAGTAACAATGATTTATGCTTAGCAACCCTCCACTGTTTTTATGCCTCCTTGCCAACTGTGCATGTATGTTCATGCAATAACTCACTTGACCAATCTACCGATGTGGTTCATGAATGGTTAAATAAATGTAAATTTATTACCAAATCTCTTGTATGATGTTTTCCTCGTGCTGCCAATCTGTCGTGATTTCTGATGACTTTTTCCATTTAATATTATACAACGTCTTTCTGACCTGTCATTACCCTATTATTGTGGTCATTCCATGCTTTAATTATTTTAATGGTCTTATCAGTGCCAAATTGTGCAAGACATATGCTGCTTCACAATCATTTTCTTTTATGTTGTATTTTCTCAATTGGCATGGTTTTGTCCTGATGCACAATAATCCTTCCTTCTGTGTAGTCTCCTATGCCTTTTACTCTACAAAATTTTTCTTTTTGCTATATCTATTTTTGTTCTTCCTTTTTCTACTTTTTATTTGTTTTTTTGTGTTTTTCCTTCCTACTGCAATACAACTACTATGATACATGTGGTTTGCCATAGCCCATATTACTGCACAGATTGTCGATCGTCTCTATAGATTTTCAGTCGACTTCCATTCACCATTCCTCCAAGGACTTCTCTATTAGGGTTTCCAACTACGTAAAACCTGTCTCTGTTACATGTTGAATCACATATGGTCCTAACCAGTGCATTCTAAACTTCCCTGGATGCCGCATAAACTTAATGTCATAAAGTAATACTAAGTCTCCCACTTGGAACCTCTTTTGTTTAATGTGTCTATCATGCCAAGCCTTCTCTCTCTCCTTCTTAACTTGCTGATGGAAACATACAACAGACTGATATTCCTCAAGTTGTACTAATTGTGCCAATCTCTCCTCTATTTCCCCAGAGTCCGATAGATCACTGACTAGTGCAATGTGCAATATAGGCAGAATAAAATTCATTGGCATAACTATTTGTTTCCCATAGACCAACTTGAAAGGTGTCTTGTCTGTCAAATTTTTACTTGTAGTCTTGTAATCCCATAACATTGTAGGAACTCTTAAGTACCAATCATCTCTCCCTACGTTGCAATTTTTTGTCAAAGAATTCTCCAAGATTTTATTGAAATCTTCCACTATGTCATTGGCCTAAGGATGATATGAGGTACTCTTCTGATGATGAATTTGAAACTCCTCATTCAATGCTTCAATTTGTTTTTTTTCAGAAAGTGGGTTCCTTGATCACTGAGTAATATATGCAGACAACCAAACTGTGTAACTACATTCTCAAATAAAAATATCGCAACAATCTCCACGGTGAAATCTAGAACTGGTGTTTCTTCTATTCATATTGTCAAGTACTATGTCATGGTGATTATGTACCTTTACCCATTATTTCTTATGGGTTAATTGGCACCACAAATTCTATGGCCCATTTATCAAATACTTGCAAGGTAACCTGTAGATTTAAAGGCATTTCATCCCTCCTGGATGTCTTTCTCACTCTTTGACATAAATCACATGATTTCCAATATTCCTTAGCATCATTGTGAAGTGTAGGCCACCAGAGACTCATGCACAAAATATTTTATGCAGTTTCCTTCCCTACATAATGTATTCATGCTTATGCGAGTATCATCAATCTTTCATGTTCCAGCACACATCGTTGTAATATTTCATCTGCTCCAAACTTGTATAAATTCTCTGCAACCAAATGATAATTTTTTGATTTTACCACTAGTTTTTTCTTCTATGCCACTTTCATCTGTGATGGATCCATTCTTGTACTTAGAAACTCCACGATGTCCGAGAAGTAATAATTCACCATTTTAATTGAAAATAGTTGCGTGTCTGGTAAGTTGTCATCTAAATTGCCCGCATCTTCTCCTGATAATATGTGTGATAGATTATTTGGAATTGCATTCAACTTCCCAAGTTTCACCACAACCTCAAAATTGTATTCTTGGAACAGAAGTAGCCATCTTCATGTTCTCCCCCCCCCCCCAATTTTTTCTTGCTCACTAGGTATTTTAATGCATAATGGTTTATCTAGATCTTAAAGTGAGATCCTAATAAATAATGTCTGAACTTTTGTAGCACATATACCATTACCAATCCTTCTCATTCTATAGTGGTGTAATTATTTTCCGCTATAGACAACTTCTTATTTGCAAACACAATTGGGTAATCTATGTCCCCATCCCCTAGTTGACAGAGCATTGTGCCCAATGTTATGGATGATGGATATACATGAACATGGAACTCTTTATTTCAATATGGAAAGATCAAAATCAGCGTGGTTATTAGTTTTTTATTTAAGGTGTCCAAGCCCTTCTGATAGTCCTCGTTCCATTGGAACTTTTTTTCCTTCTTTAACAACTTTTCCATTGGTGTTGTGATCTACGCATATTATTTGATAAAGTTCCTGTAATATCCTATGTGACCCATAGTTTCCATCAGTTTTCTTACTGATGTAGGTGGTTCTAAAACTATAATTATTGCAATCTTGGTTGGATCTACTAGTAATCCCTTCTTGCAAACTACATGTCCCAAACAAATTCCAAATGATGCACAAAAAATACACTTCTTCAGGTTCAAAAAAATCTCACACTGTCTACAGCTATCCAACATTATCTTGAGTACTTGTATGTGATCCTTCAGTAGACTAAACACATTACAATCATCTAATTATACTTCCAAGAACTTATGAATAAATTCCTTGAACATTGCAACCATAGCTCTGGAAAAGATGGTAGGGGCATTCTTTAATCCAAAGGGAATTACTATATACTTATAACTTCCCCACTCTATCGCAAGCATGGTATTGTACCTGTATTTTTGTGCAATTTTTATCTGATAGTACCCTGAGAATCCATCTGTGAACGAGTAAGTCTCATGGCCTCCTACATTCTCCAGTACCTCATCTATGAATGGTGTTGGGAATGGGTCATGTAAAAATGCATCCTTTAGCTTCCTAAGGTCAACGTGTTTCCTGATTCCTCCTATATTCTTGTCTTACACTACCATGGGACTGAACCACTCTGATTCCTCTTCATGTTTAATGATTCTTGCATCAAACATCCTATCTATTTGGGCTTTCACCTTCTCTTTTTACTTTGGATTTAACCTATAGGGTCTTTATCGCACTAGCTTAGCACATGGTTTCAATGGAATCTTCATCTTGCCTAAGTCCCCAACTATCCCTTTCATATCTGAGAATGTAGTTGGGAATAGGTCCCGATATTCTCACAGCAAGTCTGCAATCTCATATGTTGTCTCATCACTCCAATAATATCCTATCTGTGCAAACTTGGGATTCTCTATCATCCAAATGTTTACCTTCTGTGTCTTTATAGGTTGTGTGTATATGGAAGACTCAAGCTTTTTCGATATTCTATTTATCATTCTCCTTCATTTTAGGTACTTGTACATTCCTGGGATCTTCTTCATCCTATTCTTCCTTAGCAACATTGTAGAACTCGAATAAATCATGAACAATTATATTGGCTTTATGCGCAGTGCATAGTGGTATCACCTCCATTGGCCCTTATTCTGAGAAGATCTTAAATCAAATATCCTATAGCGTTGCATCTATTGATGGGAATTCATGTTTAAATGTAAATGTGACTTTGAACCTTTGGACTAGCTCATCCCATCTTGCTATCCCTTAGCACATTTCCAATTCCAAATACCAATTATTTGGAATTGTGTCTAGTGTATGTATAAATTTGTTGGCAATGGAACCGTTTTTCGGAACTGCGTGCAATTGTAAGACCCTAGGTTCAAGTTATCATTTGACCCACAAAACCCTTCAGACACCGACCCTTTCGACATCACCTGCATGTGCAGATGAAGTCTCACTTGAGGTATCTACTGGGGCTACAAGAACCAGGTTTCTGTAGTGGTGAGGGAATGGGAGGTAATTGCTCCATTCATTTTTAATTATATTTTTTGTGTGCGTTATTTTGAAAGTTCTCTTATTCTATTACTTAGTGGATCTCATCCTCATACTAAAATTATATTCCACATTACTACATAAAATCATTACTATAACAGTCATAACTATTGCACCATGAATACACATAAAACAAATATACTCTAATATGCATCCAGATAGATTCAATAAACAATCAAATAAAATAAATTTAACACAACATTTAACACGGTTCACCCAACTTTGAGCTACATCCACAATGGTTGGCTTCTTGATTATGTGTTTAGTAATTGTTTCAGTCTTGCGCATTGTGCTTACAAAGATACATCATGATTATCTTTCTCTTTCTCCTAGCCAAGTCACTCTACAATACAAGTCTTTCTCTCTCTACATCATCTCCGTAGAATTCAGACATAGATTCCTATTTTCCATAGAAGAGAACAAAAGCACTGAGGAACCCCTATTCTCCCAACCCCTTACATATTTATACATAAAACCTAGGGCTTAAAATCCCATTTTGTTCATCCCAAAACCCTATTACAATGCATGAGTACTCCATTTAACTAGTTGTTGGGGATACTTTCACCTACTTTTCCATATGCATCCTGCTTTTGCACTCTATCTATTGTTCTTCCTACTTTTGCGAGTCCTTCCATCTTTAGAATGTCAAGCTTTCATCTTTCCTTTTCATCCACTTTATTCTCTATTTAATTCTTATGTATTCTTTATTCCTCTTTTTTATTCCTCTTTCCATGCACTATTATCTTGTATTCACATAAACTGCATGCTCCTTAGTCTTCCATCTTCTTTTGCACACTTCTTCTATACTTAGGATTTTTATCAAAATTGTGTCCAAAATTTTCTGTCCAACACTTATCCTTCTCTGTGTAATATTCCCTAATACAATCTATTGGTGTCATTATTTTAGGTCTTTGATTTATCTCTACTTTACCATTCAAATAATATACAACTCTTTTATAAGGGTGGACTTCTAGGAGGAATACCCTTGAGCAGTCATACACCATCTTTCATAGGTGGTTGGACCACCTAAATTTTATATAAGGTCCACAACATTTACATCCATGAAACCCTTTTGTTATGAGACCTGTGATGTTATTGTATACAGAGAACATTATTGTCAAAAATATAGTTGCACCATATTGAATATGCTAAATTAAATTACATATATAAACAAATAAATCAACATGCTTACCAGAAAAAACAAAAAATCTTAGTCTTGGATAATCGTTTGTGTTGTACACACATATACCATACAACGTAAAATACCTCTCCATTAGGATGGGTCTTGATACATGATATACATGTATCCCTTCCCATAATTTCTTAAATTCATCGATCAATGGTTGGAGGTAGACATCCATTCTCTTCACTTTTCTTCTACCCAATACTATAAGAGCCATCATAAGATGTGCATTCTTCATGGAAAAACATGGGGGGATATTTCTATTGATAACTACCAATGGAAAAATTGAATAGTTGGTGTTTTGTTGGGAATACAGGTTAACTCCATCCATGGATATGCTCAATTGTAGGCTATGTACTTCATCCATGCATTTATCAGGCCGTGTATCTTATATATGCTTCATGGCTATTTCATTTGGTGGGATTCACACAATTCTCGACTCACTTCTATGTGAGGAAAGCCATACCTGCAACCTGGAAAATTGTTTGCAATGAAAGAACCTTTGAATCCTTGGAATTATAGGAATTTTCCTCAATATCTTATGAGGAGGACCATGTTCCTTACCCTTTATTTTTTATTTTGCTACCTGTGATGCCCACATTTTGGGCTTGTCTCTTATTCGACATATTCTTTTCTGTATAAAATACAATCATTTGGACATGCATGGTATGATATGTACTGAACACCCAACATTTTCAACATTTTTTTTTCTTCTCAACAACTATTGGGAAAGATATTATCTCTCATAAGTACCTTTGTAGCACACCTTTTCTGCTACTAAGGTTTAGTCGCTCTTAAAAGAAGACTATAACACCACTTTGTACATAACTCATACAGATGTTATTTAACCCACATGAATTTAAACAATAAACACATTCAACATAGAGTATTCATATGAATTACTTCCATAATCAACAAGCAATTAGCTTTTCATATTAATTCATATACACAGCGGAAAACATGATACATAAGTAGCACAGTCATGCAAAACATGATTAAAGCATAATCAGATACTTATCTTTATCAATGGTAAATTCCACCAACCAAGTGCAGGCCTTCCATGAACCTCCCAGCCTTAGACCACACTGCTCATCAGCTCAGCAGTGGGTCACCCCCAAGCTGGGACTAAGCTCCACCCCAAGACAAGGAATACTAGGCTAGCTGAGGTTACAGGAAAAACAACACACAACCACAAGGAAGGAATTCTCTCCCAGGAACCTCCCACGCTCACTGCCCATAGTTCCTGGGAGAGAATTCCTTCCTTGNAAAACAACACACAACCACAAGGAAGGAATTCTCTCCCAGGAACCTCCCACGCTCACTGCCCATAGTTCCTCATTCCCCACATGCATGTTCCACCCCAGGAGAATACACCTTCTCTGTCACCTGGACAGTCCTTCGACTACTAATCTCCCTCGCCTTGGGTTACAGGAACAGGCTGGACCAGAAGTATCTGGGCTCTGTGGCAGCTACAGGGTTCCTTCCAAGAGTCCCCTCCTTCCTCAGCGCACTCTCTCACCTGGAGAGAATCTCTCACAGACCAACAACCTGTTCTACCAACCTCAATCACCTCTCTCACCTAGAGAGAGCATTGTACCACTGGCCAACAAGACCCCATGCAGTCTAGCACTGCATGGTCACAACAACCCACGGGGAAAACAGACACGGGCTTTCCAACAGGTTCAACAATGGTAGGTCATTTCTTATTTCCCAATCCGCCAACACAGGATAAACTCATTCTCTGGTTGTCGGGGATGTGTGACAAACAATCCATGCAGGGGTCAATGCAGGTTCAAACTGTTCAGACAGGGGATGTATCGGTTATCTCGTAACAAACACAGATACACACCTTTTCGGTTTAGAGGATGCACGAGGGTTTCTCTGCAGGAGTCAGACCAGTTCACCTTCTGGCAGCCCGAGGGTCGGATGGAGGAGGAGGAACCTTTCTCACAGCTCACCCTGGCCATTTATTTGCATGTGTCAGGGTTGACACTTGTCACCCATGGAACTGCATGCGTTCCACTAGCATGCATCACCCTTGTACATCCTCCCTTGCCAAAACTTAGGATAAAACACAAAATGCACATGTCTTTTTGGAATAATATTAAAATATTATTCCTAGGCTTAAGCCCCCTAGGCTTAGCCCCCAGGCTCAACACTTAGCCCCTTTCCCACCTTCCAGCCCCTAATTCCTTTCCCACTCTGTGGATGCTCAGTCCCCCTTCACTCATTCATCGTGGTCGGTCTGCACCTGATGGTGTTTATATTTTATTAAATTTTCTGCATACATACAAGTACAACAACATGCTCCTGGCCTTCAACACTTAGGCTCTCTGGCCTAACAAACACATAAGTATCCAGCTTATAAGAACTTGGATCACCAGCCTATAAAACATAATCACAATTCCTTTCAGAACTTGGTTTATAATGGGGCTCGGCCTTGGGGACACTACAATCCCCCTCTGCTTATTTTTGCATTGTCCTCAGTGCAAATTTACACAACATCTGCAATCTTTTATCAAAATTTCAAAAAGATGTGGGTACTCTGCCCGCATAACATCTGCATGCTCCCATGTCGCGTCCTTAGGACCGTACCAGGTCCACTGGACCTTTACAAGCTCTATATCTCGATTCCAGAGCTGTTTTCTTTTCCTATCCAATATGTGCACAGGATGCACTTGCAGGACACCTTCTGGTTCCACCTAAATCACATTCCAATCGATAACATGATTAGCATCAGGTACATATTTCTTAAGCAGTGAAACATGAAACACATTATGTACAGTCATAGATGCAAGTAATGCAAGCATGTATGCAACTAGCGCAATCCTTTCCAAGATCTCAAATGGCCCACAAAATCTTGCTGCCAACTTGGCGCAACTTCCCAACTTTAGGGAACTCCTGTTAGTTTTCACTTTCAAGAAAACATGGTCACCCACTTTGAACTCTCTATCGGTTCTGTTACTATCAGCGTAACTTTTCTGCCTGTTCTGGGCATCTTTGAGATTATGTTTAATTCTTATCATTTGGTCTTCCATCTCTTTGAGCAGTTCAGGCCCAACTACTACTCTGTCAGCTAGATTATCCCAGCTCACTGGAGTGTTTCACTTTCTTCCATAA